>JAVJAQ010004196.1:3502217-3724736 GCA_032362365.1 Zygogramma bicolorata
GGTTAGTACTTGGATGGGTGACCATACAGGGAAAGCCCGTACAGCTGCAGCGAAGTAGTATATCATAGCTCGCAGACAATATATCAATGAGCACAAGATATATTGAGGATATGCCGTCCTTCGGAGGGGACGTTAAGCCATCGGTCCCGAGTCCATGGATGTTGGGCTCGTTAAAGATCCCTACCTCTGGTTGAAATACCAGAGGGTTCGGCAAAATTTACGGTTGGGGGAAGTGTGCTCACCGGCGTCGGTGATTGGCCTTGGTAGCGGAAATAGGCCGACGTTAAATAAAGAATTAAAAAAAAAAAAAAAAATACCGCACCGCTGTCAAAAACTTGATACTTTTTATGTCATCATTTATGAACCAAATCTCTATAAAGATATAAAAAAGTATTGCCAAAATGCTAACAAATTTCAAATTAATAAAAAATATCGGTGGGACGTAATTCTTCAAGAAACACATGATTCGTAAGTATCTGCGCACGAGGTTAACAAATAAAAATTCATTTCAGTTGAACGTGTCAAAGGATTCTTCAAAAATAAATTCAAGTATGTTGATTGTGTTAATCAATTAGCACCATAGCATGTAATATTTAGCATGAGTTTCTCTGATTCCTTTTACCTTTCAATACAAGAGTTTTAAATAATTCAAAATATATTTTTTGCAGGTTAATGACAATGATAATCAACAAGGATCCACGTCTGAAATCGGATGGTATTCTTTTCCTGGATCCTGAAGATAAAATTCCAATATTGAAATGGCGAGCACCAAATGAAATAATGAGAAAAATGGGTGACATTTTACAAGTGTTGTTCATAACGAAGACTTTCGAGAACAAGGTTTTAACGATGAACGAGAACGTTTCCTACTTTATTCACCAAACTCAAAGACCTGTTCATACAGCTGCAGTTTCGAAAGAATGTATCATCTTTCCCACCAACTGATTTCCTGGAGTCTTTGAAGTCCACTACATACTCTTTAGGACAACAAGAGGATTGCTCCAAATTCTTGTTGAATACTCTTCGTGAGCAGGAAAATAGCAAAATCAATACTCCTGACCGCTCTGGATTGAATGATTCCGTACAGTCCATCTTGTCTTGTGTTTCTAGAACTTTTGTTGGAAAAATCCTCACTTTTTTACGTTGTAGTACATGTACAAGAGGTGGCAAAAACGTTTGTGACTTTCTGGAACTTCAAGTGGCGTTTCCCAATAAGACTGATAACCAATCCTTGCAAAGCTTCTCAAGAAAGAACTTTTAACAGGTGATCATCAACTGTATTGCCAAATATGTGCCAAACTGACTTACCGTTATAAGACAACAAGTATAGCTGAGGCACCAGTCAATCTAATAATAACACTGATGCCCTTCAAACATGATTCAATCTCTGGAGGAAGCACCAAACTCTTACGAAGATTCAAAATAGATGAACACTTCAATCTAGCAGACCACTATTATAATCTTCATGCAGTCATTGTTCGCTGTGGTTCTGGCATTGAATCTGGCCATTATTACTCATTGGTCAAAAACGAAACGGACTGGTTTAAGTTTAACGATAGTTGTGTCACTAAATATTCTGGCGATATCTTGGATTTATTGAAGCCTCAGGAGACACCCTACATATTATTCTATGAAAGAGAGGACATTGGCAGATCAAGATTTTCAGGTGATGTGGTGCTGCAGGTTTTTCTGGGTTTTCCTGCAGCCGAAAAAGAAAATGTGCCACTAGAATCAATCAAGTCGCCCCGGATCGCCAATTAATTTTTGTTGTTGTTTCATAATTTGTATTACTTTTTTTTCTCAATAAAAACACTTTCATAAAAAATGTACTCGAAGTGTCTGTACAAATGTTCAGTAGGTTTTTGACTGATATTTGCTTACTAATTATAATAAACGGCACATGAAGAAAGAAAAACTCAAGATTTCAATGCTTCATGACAGATTTTGTTTCAAGGAGTATTGCATTGAACTTATTCACTAATAGGATCTTGCACCAATCATATGGAAAAATGGCTTTTGGCAGAGTTGTAGATCTATAGAATAGCTCAATGACTTGACTTTTCTAAGATTCTGAGTCGCCAAAAAAAACGGATTCAATGTGCTCTTCCACACTCTATAGGTATAGTATTCCATTTTTTTGAATTGTTTCAAAAAATGTGTGCTGTTGAAATATAAGCACTTTTCTATATAGTTTACCAGATATTCATATTATCAAATATCAGAGTCAGACAAATTGACATTTTCTATGGTGACTTTTTTGTACTCAAAATATTTCAGACATTTTCACATTAAATGAACATACTTTTAGCTCACAGATCTCCTGGATTTCTGTGATTCAGATATTGGTATTCCAATTGAGATCCTTTTTTTCAAATGTTATTTTTTCTGGCAACAATTTTTTTTTGTTAATGGTCAAGTTGTGAAGTTACACTGGACTAGGCCTCTTTGTGAATATTTGTTTTTTCATCAAAATATATTTTCCAGAATGATTAACAGAATGTGATTTATCAAATTCTACACTCTGTAGTATCAAAAATATCTAACTCACAGGTATGTTGTGTATCTGAATGTTCATTCAAGTTCTTTAATGTATATGCCGTTCCTACATAGACTTTTTTGAAACTGTTTCATAAACATTCTGTAATTATTGAGGTGAATAAAAATCCCATCTTATCAGAAACACTAATTTAGCTAAAAGACATCCCAATCTGAGTAGTGTAGGGATCTTTTTGATTAAATAAATGTTATTTGAATACCTGCAAATTATGCTTTAATCCGAGTCGAAGAACGAATTTTTGTTCTTTTAGGAAAAGTCTGACGTCTATTTCAAATTTTTTTTTATTCATCAACAACAATCTTTTTTTTAACATATCAACCTAGATTTTCATTACAATTGTCAACAAAAAAATACAGGGTGTAAATAAAATATAAGAAGTGAACCATAACAATAAATATTGGTCGAATGCGCCTTACCGAAGCAGGAACCTATGACCACCCAAAGTAGAGAGATAGAGATTACATAAATATATTTCTACTAATGAATTTTGTTGGTAATAGGTAACTACATTTCACTATATATCTTGTACAATTATGATTAGTATATTTTCATTCAGCCTCAGTAAAAAATGAGACGACTGAAATAACTTAGTTGTACTGTTTGTTTAAAGACTTCAAACAAAACTTCTAAGTCTCAGAACACCAAACAGATAACACTGGTCAACATTGTTTTTGTCACATAAACCTTGTGAAGTTTTTTGTTGGTGTCATAAATATATAATAATTTTTTCAATCACATCCAGTTTTTTGTGACAGCCATATATTCATTTCTGACCTTAATATACTTATATTTGTTTAAATAAAGTCATGTAGGCGGCTGTATAACTATTGCATCAACTAACATACATTTTATTTTCGTTAGGTACATATGCTATTAAGCCACCAAAGGGTTCTAATAACCCCGACCGTTTTTGTTACGTATATATGTGTGGAGAATTAACTTTTACATCTCAGCGTCGAAATTTCCCCCCATTAATTGAACAGTGCTATTTAGACAATTTTGGATTTCCTGAGCAGCATCAAGATAAATCCTGGTCCCACATAATGATGTGTGTTTTGTTCCAATCTGCTCGGTCATAAAGAGTGCACTTGCATTTTGTTAAAGGGAAATGAAGATATTCCTACTTGTTCATTGAGTATAAATCAATGTTGAAAGCCTCTTCTGAAATGGGAAGTTGGACTGGGAAGAATCAATTTGAAGTAGGTTGTGTCAAAATCGACGTAGTATGGCATCTGATTAGTCATACCAGTGTTACATTTTGACACTACTCACCGAAAAAATTCAATCTCTTAAAAATTTCAAGAAGGCTTGAAAGGAGGCAGACTAGCTTCCGAAACGTCGCCTAGGGGCATTTTTTGATATATTTTTTTGTTTAATTTCCAAATTCATAAAAAATACGATACGTAACATACTTATATTATAAGAATTTGAAACTTTCTTTTCCAGGGGACAGAAAACAAAAAAAATCCAGGATGCAATATGTTAAACTTGTTAAAAAAAACAAGTACGATCGAGGAATAACGACCTTTCATTTTTTCAGATTTTAAATTAATTTAATAATTTCAAGAATCCTTGCTCCTTATAGAACAAATTTCTATTGAAGATCATCTGAAGATATTACTAGCAATTTGAACTATAGCAAAATATTCTGAATAAATTTTTTGTAATTTTTTTAATCGTATAATAGAAAAAAAATTTGAACCTGGAACAGCATGATTCAAACAGCTGGAATCTTTCAGAAAAAACGTATTGGAAATATCATGTGTCTTTGATAGACCTATAGTGCAGAAAAGGACAAATTATTCCTATCTTTTGAAGGGAATTTAATTTCCCGAATGAGAAGAAGGTATAATTTGCCTTATATTTGCTGAGATACACAAAATACCTTTTTAGGGCCACCAAATAATATAATCTATGATGATTTCGATCTCAATTTTTCAATATCTTATAATCTAAGATATTAATTTGCAATGTGACAATATTGCAAATATTTTAAACATCAATATTTGACAGCGTTTAATATTCTACTTTCTTGTTTTTATTTTTTAATCTCGAATGTGTATTTTATTTAAAAAAAAAATTTTTTTCCATCGTTTCCGCGGAAAATTTTCAATGTCAATACTCGTTTTATGGCGTTTTTAATCACCCTGAAAATTCAAAATCGGTTTGGACACCGCATTCTACACCTTTAACTACTCCTCTTTATGCATGCTTTGGCCCAGACAGACCAAATATGTGCAATTGAAGACAATTCATTACCTGACTACAGCACTAGGGATGATGAAAAAGGAAAAATAGTACCCTCAAAATCTTTGCCTACTTTTAGCAAAAGAGCAAGTGCTCTGAAAAATGAAATATCTGGATTGCCTGCTTATGATTTTAGCTTAAATAAACAGAAGGCAGTAGAAAAACCAATAGAACGTCAATGTGTACTCCAAGATCCTGAAACGCCAACCTCCACCACTAGATCAGCAAGCTCTGATGCTGGAATCAGTGAAAGAGATGAAAATATGCTTGTTAATGATACTGATGTAGTGATGGAAAAATTATCCATACTGGAATTCAAAGTGGATGAGATATCCAAAGACTTGAAGGAATGTAAGTATTTAAACGATGATGACTAAACTACCACACTAGTTTTTAATTTGAACAATCTATCTAAAAAAAAGGCATCAAGTACTATATGATTTCCGAGTTTCAGGTAAAGACAAAAATCGTGGAAAAGTGACGCTGACTATTTCTCGAAATTTCGACTTCAAAGTCGAAATTTCGTGAAAAAATACGAAATTTCGACTTCAAAGTCGAAGTGAATCATCTTTCGACTTTAATGTCGAAATTTCGAGTTTAAAGTCGAAATTTCGAGAAAAAAGTCGAAATTTCGACTTTAAAGTCGAAGTGGATTTTTATTTTCTCTAGTGGCACTTCTACGCTTTCGTAGATTTCTGGTTTCAGGTAAAGAAAAAATAGTGGAAAAGTGCGCTGATATTTCTGAGCGTCTTGACAGTATATTGAAGAAAACGGAGTCATCTTTGACTGTTACTGAGAATGAGTTGCACATATTCCCAATTGACATGGTATCTGCCTTAGAAAAGTTGGAGAAAGAGCTGGAGAATGAGTCCTATAAACAAAATGTTTTTACCTGACCAGATGTATTGGATCTGCAATGCCATATAAAACAGCTTGTTACAAGTTGGCAGGTATCATTTTCACAAAACAACTTCTTACTAAATACTCATTGACAGGTATGAGTAGGAGTCTGGAGAAAAACACATTCAACAGGATGACTAAGATTTTGGATATAATTTATAATGTAATGTTCAAATCTGACTATTCCTTCACATACCCAGGAAGGGATAGTTTCTTTCGTGATTGTATACTAAAACACAGTTACACACACCTCAATTTAAATCAAAAAGATAAGACTGATAGAAAACGAAGAAAAATCACAAGGTATTGAAGAAAGTACCAATTCTATGGATGAAATTAACCAAGTAGCATATGATGGGGTTTTTACTGTGGGAAAGAATAAGGAGCTTTTAGGAGGATGACCTACATTGATGCGAGAATAATTTGTAACGCCTTTTCCTCGCGTTAACAATATCCAGCGCCCTCTACCGGTACGGACGGTACCTCGGGCGCCAGCTTGTGCGTTATAGTGTCACGAAGCACCACTACTCCGGGCAGCTGCAGTGAAGAAACGGCAATCCAGGGGTCTGCGTGGTCTAGACAATGGCAGTGGCCAGAAGGTCAGATTTTACTTGACCTTGCTGGGTTCCTAACCTGTTTACCGGCTGCTAATATTGATAGATCTAATAAATGAAACACCAATTATATTTTATTTATATATTATAAGTAACGGTAGAAGAATTTTACTACTCTCTGAGCGAAGTACACCTTGAGTAAAGCAAGCAGGGAGAGGGGCGTGCAACGAAGTTAGTAAAATAAAGCGGTGGAGGGGCGGTTCTACGTAGTTAAGCTAGGGCGGCGGAGATGGGGACATGCAGCGGTAACGTTAAGCAATACAAAGCAAGCGGAATTAACAAGCGGGGTCGGTTAGCAGAAGCTCTACGGAAATCACTCAGTGGTAGCTGTCAACTCGAGTTTGTTTTGTACGAATCGTATGCGTCACGACGGCCTCGATTTCGGTACTCGGCGGTAAAGGAATAAGGCCTAAGTGATAAGAACCACAAAGGACCTGATTCACAGAGACACAGCTCCAAGTGGTAAGAACCACAAAGGAACCGAAAAAGAGGAAGAAGAAAAAGCCAGCAGGTCCAAGTGGTAAGAACCACAAAGGACCCGAAACTGTGAAATAACGGACAGACGCGTATCGCGAATCACGACTTTAGATAGCGACGGACAGGACGTCCTAAGCCAAAGTGGTACGAACCACAAATGGCCCGAACGTTAACAGAAAGCAGGTCCAAGTGATAAGAACCACAAAGGACCCGAAAGAAGAAGGAAGAAAAAGACAGCAAGTCCAAGTGGTAAGAACCACAAAGGACTCGAAACTGTGAAATAACGGACAGACGCGTATCGCGAATCACGGCTTTAGATAGCGACGGACAGGACGTCCTAAACCAAAGTGGAACGATCCACAAATGGCCCGAACGTAAATAGCAAGCAGATCCAAGTGATAAGAACCACAAAGGATCCGAAAGAAGAAGGAAGAAATAGACAGCAAGCCCAAGTGGTACGAACCACAAAAGACTCGAAACTGCGAAAGAACGAGTAGAACACTCCCGACGCGTATCGCGGATCACGACTCGAGGTGGCAACTAACACTTCAAACTCCACTAACTTCACCTTCGGTACACTACACACTGCACGGTCGGTATACTGATCACTATTCGTCGGCTGGCTTGGCGTGGCTGCTGCTGGTGGTCGCGGAAACAAACTGAATTTACTGTCCGGCTTTCGGAGGTACCTCAGCGGTATCCCTTCCAAGCGTCTCCCCACTCGCCGTATCTCTCGGCGCCTGTCATCGCAGGTCGGTTGAGCGGCTATGGCTCAGCATGTGGGGTAGACCAGGAGATATCCTGAGGGTTCGCGGGCCGGGAATAGTGAGCGGGTTCACTTCGCGCTAACCTATCGAGTATTTTCCAACAAGAACGGTATTTTTAAGTCGATAAATAACGGAGATATAACTATAGAGGGAATTTGATACTTAGCTTTTATATGCAATATAGTAACTTCGTTACACACCCTTCCTACTTCGGGAAAAAAATAATACATACATATCTATTATTATTTTTTTCAACAATAATTCAACCCAAACTAAACGGTTCGAAAAAAAATGACCCAATCGGTCTCCAAAAAAAATGTATATTCCCTAAACATTACCTTTCCCTTAAATTTCTATACCCTACGGACAGGCAGGCGGCCTCCCTGACTAAAACCTTTATTGAGGTTGGCTTCACCTGTTACAAACCTCCAAATAATAAAAAGAAATCGCGGTCTATCAATACAATGTTTGGTATTCAAAGAGATACTGAAACTAAGAAAATAAAAATACCATACAAAAAATAAATCGTCTGGTAATCTCTATCCGTCCTAACGGGCACTTCGACGCTGGTCAAATGGGTGTGGACATCCACATCTGGGGCAACTCACGTGCATGCTTGGGTGCGGGCAACGGCAGATTGGGCATGGGTCTTCCGGTATTACAGGGCTACGGGAGCGGCTACATTGTGCGGTTCGGCCTTGAGTAGCCGTGCAGCCGCACGATCTGGACAGCGTTCCCACTCGTCCACACCGGGAACAGAATAGTACGGCTTGTCGTCCCGTGCAGTGTTGACGGGTGTGTCCGGGTTTCCCGCATCGCCAGCAAAGCTCGTTTTCTATTGGTAGGTAACGGCGACGCATCTGTTGTGCTGGTTTCGGTGAAGGTAGCGGCTCGAGATCCGGTAACGGGTTACGAAGACGGGGGCTATCTCGGGCCCAAAAAAGGTCGTTGAATGGATCCCACTCGGGATGGGCCACATAAAATGGATGGGGCGGAGACGAAGTATTCTTAGGGACGGAAGCTTTGGGATGCGGCAGTTCTTCTGCTTCTTTCGTAGGCGTGCTCGGAATATCCCCACGTTGTTCTGGGACGGATTCATTCACGTCGACCACTACCAAAGACGATCGGCCTGATGAAGAGGATTCTTTTCCCTTGGCAGGAGCGGGCTTATCTAATATCTGGTCGGCTTCTTTCATTGCCTCCAGTAAGTCTACAGTCATCTGGTCTGGAGAAGGCGAGGACGACTCCAAGTTTAGGTCAAGGACATCCATTGTCGGTTTCCTGGAATAACCATTCTATTAACAAAGAAAATACCTGATGTGGGAAACGGAGGGCCAAAGAAACCAATTCGTTGATAACAAAACGGAAAGTTTATTATTAAAAAAAATAAATAAATCAAGTGCCGGTGTGCAGTAATAAAATAAAAAAAATAAACAAGTGCCGGTATTCCCCGGTTTTGGCATCGTCCTTCCCTCCTAAGGCAGCCACACCCTCAATTTGGTTCCGTCTGAGGCCCACAGGCGGAATCGGTAGGGTCCCGTAGGACGGCTTGAGGGCCTCAGACGGTGCAATTGTTCCCTCAGCGCTGGACTCCATCCCTCTGGCGAGGGGTTTGATCGTAACGCCGCCACCAGCATTTCGGTTGTCCATCGAAATGCGGTCAATGGTATCGATACCACCACCGACTCGAGGTGGTCGGCAGTGGTTAACGACGGACTAACAGGCGGTGGTGGCGGTGGGTTGACCGTCGTTGACGGCGGTCCGGAGGCTGACGACGGTGGACTGTCGACTGGGGGCGGTGGCGTAACGGCTCGTGGTGGTTGACTGGCGGCGGGTAGTGGTGGACCAGCGGGAGCAATCCTTGCTCTCAATCCAACCGCCACCGGTCGGGTTGCTATCCGGGCTGGCGGGCCCTCGGTCGGTCGGACGAGGCGGGCAGCCAGGTCTTTGGCCAGAACGCGGCAAATCCGCATTCTGGCCGTTTCGGTTTTCAACCGCCTTCTCCCATCCCCTCCCGGTGATACCAGGACGGGTGGTAGTGCTGCGCCCTTGGGTGGTTCTCCCGGCAAGCGCTTTGACATTGGCTGCAATAGAGAGGGCGGTTAGGGAATTCGGTGAGTCGGAGGGATGCATTGGTCGCAAATCTTTAACGTGAACCCGTAAGAGCTTCTTGCCGGTTCGGGACTTGAGATCGTAAACCACCGGGGAGATTACGCGAAACACGGTATATGGCCCCGAATACTTAGGTGCTAGTTTTGCTGCAAAGCCCTTTTCACCGGAAGATAAATGGTATTCTCGCTTCATAACCTGGTCTCCCAGGTGGCACCTCCACTGCCTGTGACGCAAGTTGTAGTGGCGGCTTTGACCGGTGAAAGCTTTGGCTAGGTTTACGCGCACGAGATCGAAAGTATTCCGAAGGAACTGTAATCGTTCGGAGTGTTCGGCGGTTTGTTCCGGGGAAGTTTCATTATCATCTGGATCATCGCCAACGCTGGTATCCCGATATATTGCTTTCGGCACTTCTAGTTCTCGGCCGAAATTTAGGAACGCCGGAGAGTGACCAGTGGAGTCGTGGCGGGCGGTGTTTAACGCAAAAGTGAGCTCAGGCAGGTGCTGGTCCCAGGTGCGATGGTCGTTTTCACAGAACTGGGCAATCATCGTCTTGAGGGTTTTATTCGTGCGTTCTACGGGATTGGCCTGAGGGGTGTAGGGCGGTGTGCGGCGGTGAGAGATAGAGAGGTCTTTTAGCAGGTTTTCAAATAGGTGGCCGGTGAACTGGGTACCATTATCACTTATAACGGTTTTAGGGCACCCAAAACGCATGATCACTTCTTCATATAAGGCTTGAGTGACGGCTTTAGCGGTTGCGCTTCGAATCGGTCGACATTGCACCCACTTTGTAAAGCGGTCTTGGAGCACCACCAGGAATCGGTTACCTCGACGGGATCGAGGGAGAGGTCCTACCAAATCTGTGCTTACACATTCCCACGGGTGCCTGTTGGTTGATGGCTGCATCATACCAGGGGGTTTCATCTGAGACGGTTTGTATTTCTGGCAAGACATGCAACCTCGGACGTATTTCGCGATGTCACGGAACATCCCCGGCCAATAATAACGGTTTGCGGCCCGAGCGATGGTTTTAGCAATCCCCAGGTGACCGGCAGTAGGCTCATCATGTGTCTCTTTCAGCACAGACGGACGTGCCGACAGAGGAACACACAGCTTCCACGGATCGGACAGTTCCGGGTCGACAAGGTTTGCTGCATCCCAGAAATGGCGGTAAAGACGGTTACCGCGTACGCAGTAGTCGGGATGGGCGGTGGGGTCCTCCATCACCTCTTCCATACGGCGTTTGTACCATGAACAATGTTCCCAGGAATCATCAACGGTTATCTCCATGCAAGGATTATCGGTCTCTGCTGGCAAAGGCTCTCGTGACAGAGCGTCTGCTACTTTGTTTGTTGCACCGCGACGATACACTATGTCGAAGTCATATTGTTGTAGGAACATGCTCCATCTTGCTAGCCGTCCTGCTGGGCTCTTGATCGAGTGGAGCCAACGGAGTGACTGGTGATCTGTCATTACCGTGAAACGGTAACCTTCCAGGTAGGGGCGCATTTTCTCGATGCCCCACACGATTGCGAGACACTCTTTCTCGGTAACGGAGTATGACCGTTCGGGACCAGTCAGTGACCGGCTTGCGTATGCAATGACGTGTTCGCCGGTATCCATATTCTGTGTCAATACGACTCCAAGTCCATTGTCAGAAGCGTCGGTCTGAAGAACAAAAGGCTTATTGAAGTCTGGGCATGCCAGTACGGGTGCTTCAGTCAGGCATTTCTTCAGAGATTGGAAGGCTTCTTCCTGTGCGGTCTCCCATCGCCATCGGTACCCCTTTTTCAATAAGCGGTGGAGGGGTGCAGCGATATCCGCAAAGGATGGTACAAAACGACGGTACCACGATGCCATTCCTAAAAATCGTCGAAGGTTACGGACATTGGAAGGGGGAGCAAGTTTCACAATTGAATCCACTTTCTCTGGGTCGGTGCATATCCCAGCAGATGTAACTAAATGACCCAGGTATTTGAGTGATCTCCTCCCGAAAGAACACTTCTCGGGATTGATGCGCAAGTTAGCTGCACGCAGTCGGCGGAACACTTCACGTAGATTTTCGAGGTGTTCGTCAAACGTGTCTCCCAGGACAATTATATCATCTAGATACGCAAAACATCGGGGCTCCATATCCGGGCCAATTACTCGGTCCATGAGGCGCTGGAAAGTGGCGGGAGCGGCGTGCAACCCAAAAGGCATAACGCGGAACTGGTACAACCCTCGGCCTGGTATAGTGAAAGCAGTAATCGGTTTACTATCCTCGGATAACGGTATTTGCCAATAACCTTGTTTGAGGTCTATGCTCGAGATGTAACGAGCTCTTCTCAACTTATCTAGTACGGAGTTGATAAACGGAAGGGGGTAGGCATCTTTCATGGAAACGGCATTGACTTTCTGAAAATCGATACAGAATCGAGGTTTTCCATCCTTCTTACGGACGATGACCACCGGTGAACTCCACGGACTAGAAGAGGGCTCTATGATTCCTTCCTCCAACATTCGGTCAACTTCGGTATTGATAATTTCCTGCATCCGGGGATTCTGCGGACGGTATCGTTGTTTAATCGGTTCAGGGTTGGAGAGGCGTATAGTGTGTTGGGCTAGCGGTGTCACACCACGTATGTGTTCGAACGGTCGTAGTTCAACCTCCAAAAATTCCTTGAGTCGCTTCTCCTCCTGTGGACCGAGTGAGAGGGTAGTATCGGCGGTAAGAGTTCCAATGGGGCTGCATGGTTTTGCTTGAAGTTCCGGTTGGATTATACGGTCCCCTATACGAATTTCCCCTGTCCCGAGGTGAAGCGAAAATCCTCGGCGGCGGAGTATATCCATACCTACTACCATATCAGAGGAGAGCCCTCGGATATGCCCGAAGGTCTCGGTGAATCGTAATTCCCCTACAGAGATTTCGGCCTGGTAAGAACTGGGAACATGAATAAGCTGTCCATTAGCCAGCCTAGCGGATCCTGCTGCAATTTCTACTTTTTGCAATCCTAATATCCGCCACTGATTGACGACGTCATCTCCTATATATGAGTTCGCTGCTCCAGTGTCGATTAGGGCCTGTACGGTGCCTCCGGGCAATGCAACAATTATATGTGGTCGGTTGTCGGAATATTCAACGGCCAACGGAGGTGAGGCTACTTGTTTCGGATGCTGATCTGGCCTCACATCGGTACAGCACCCATCTAGTTTTCCGGCCTTGGGCATGGACAATCTCGTGACATTACGCCTTCTCTCTTGCAGCGAGAACAGAACAATTTTGCTGGAGCGCGGCATTGTCCTCGGAAATGACCAGTCTGTCCACATCGCCAACATTCACGAGAGGATGCCGGAGCTGAGGTTGAGGGGAGTCTAGGAGGGCCTCGGCTGCTCGTCTCGCGGTTGTGTACAGCTCTTTGGTCAACTTCCATCGGTCGTCGGTCAGCGTCTAGCGGTCGTCTGTCACTGCCTGGCGGTCGTCGGTCGGAGTCTGCAGGTCGTCTATCAGCTCCTAGTTGTCGAGAAGATGCCTGTTGTCGGTTTCCAGAGAAAACTTGGACGGAGTGGTCCAATTCTGCTTTCAATAGTTCATACTCCCGAACAACGTTCGCGAAGGTCGCTATGTCATTGAAGTCACTACGGCGGATCTGTTGTCGGTATTCTGGTCTGAGGTTGCGGTATAACCACTGTAACTCCTGGACGGCTGAAATTCCTCCGTGGCGACGTATGAGTGTCTGCAACTCGGTGATGTACTGGGCAGCCGTTTCATTCGGTTTCTGAAGCCTTCGCCCAATTGCTGCTTCCAAGTCCACCAGGTAGTTAACTGGGAAGAAGAAATTTCGAAAATCTGTTACGAAGTTTGCCCATGTCCTCCAGGAGTTCCGATTGTTTCTGAACCACATGGCCGGCATATCTTCTAACAGCTCGGGCATGACTGGGAGAAGATTGTCTGGATTGATTCCTTGAGCATCGCAGATGTCCTCTAATCTCTCCAGAAAAGCGGCCGGGTCTCCTTTTCCATTGAAACTCACTTTCCAATCATGTACTTTCATGTGGCTGTTCGGCATGGCTTGTGAAAACGGGAGTGACGGCGGTACTGTTGACTGAAGGGAACACGGTGCTGCATACGGTAGTGAAGATGGTAGTGACGGTAGGGAATACGGTACTGCATTCGGTAATGACGGTGGGAGCGACGACGGTACGGAAAACTGTTGAAATGACGGTAGAGACGACGGTACTGAAAACTGTAGGAATGATGACGGTACGGCTGACGGTAAGGCAGTAGGCAGAGAAAGTGGCAGCGATGGTTGGTATGAATACGGTAGTGAAGACGGTGCTGTAAATTGTAGCGATGACGGCAGGAACGACGGAGCTGCTGACGGTACTGAATATGGTAATGTGAGGGGTACGGAAAGAGGCAGTGATGGTGGAAGGAAGGACGGTAGTGAAGACGGTAATGAACACGGTACTCCTGTGTAGACTCCACCAGTCAAATATGTTGTCCGCCCGTTAGTCCCCTGGCTGAGAGTCGTGTTGAGATAGGTGGATGAGACGGTCGTGGTAGGGGTAGTCGTTGTGGACGTTGTTTGGACCACTACATTCCCAGGTGGATATAGGTACGGCGACGTCATCAAAGGTAACGGTGATGATCGACCTTCTCGTAAAAATTTCACCAGTCGTTTCCTTTGTTCATCTACGGTCCCAGGAACTTCTAATCTGAATTTTTCCAATTCGGCCTCCAAATCTTCTTTTCGTAGACGGTAGACCCAGCTAACTCTGACATCACTCGGCTCTGTTCCTAGGTTCGTCTCCTTCAGAAATTCTTCGTCGGAGGAGTTTCCCGATTCTCTTCCTGATCTAGACATAGTTTCACGGTTGTAGTTCACCTTTGTATCAGCGATTCTTTGAAAATGTCTCCTATTTCGTCCTCGGGACTTCGGTATCTCGGAAATGGTAGGAGTTAGCGTCAAACGGATAGCGTATTTCGCTTCAGCGACCCCGAAAACCTATTAAACGAGGGGTCTTTCGATGACCTATCTCCAAATTCAGAGAGTTGAAAAATCTGTCAAAATGACAGGTCAGCGGATTCGATCGAATTCGGTTGATTTGGGTATAATCGACCCTCAGGAAGCGTTTTGCACTGGTCTCAAACGTCTAGAACGTCGGATTCAAGTTGATTAACTCCTAGGACGTTTTCAACACTTTTTTTAAATTCAGCAGCCTGAATCCACCACGAAAAGTATTTTTCCAGTCTTCTACACGGTTGTCACCAAAACGATCACTCCTAGCGGCTCGACGTTGATTGCAATCGCTTCGTTGACCCCAAAAACCTATAAAACGATGTGCCACTTGGCGTCCTAGCTTCAGAACAACAAACTTCCAAAATCTGTCGAAAATGACACGTCAGCGGTTTCCAACGGATTTCGGTAATTTCCACGCTTCGGAGTATGTTTAGTTGGTGTTCTCCTCGGTCACGGTACAGTATTAAAAAAACGGTCCCTGCTCGGGCGCCAATTTGTAACGCCTTTTCCTCGCGTTAACAATATCCAGCGCCCTCTACCGGTACGGACGGTACCTCGGGCGCCAGCTTGTGCGTTATAGTGTCACGAAGCACCACTACTCCGGGCAGCTGCAGTGAAGAAACGGCAATCCAGGGGTCTGCGTGGTCTAGACAATGGCAGTGGCCAGAAGGTCAGATTTTACTTGACCTTGCTGGGTTCCTAACCTGTTTACCGGCTGCTAATATTGATAGATCTAATAAATGAAACACCAATTATATTTTATTTATATATTATAAGTAACGGTAGAAGAATTTTACTACTCTCTGAGCGAAGTACACCTTGAGTAAAGCAAGCAGGGAGAGGGGCGTGCAACGAAGTTAGTAAAATAAAGCGGTGGAGGGGCGGTTCTACGTAGTTAAGCTAGGGCGGCGGAGATGGGGACATGCAGCGGTAACGTTAAGCAATACAAAGCAAGCGGAATTAACAAGCGGGGTCGGTTAGCAGAAGCTCTACGGAAATCACTCAGTGGTAGCTGTCAACTCGAGTTTGTTTTGTACGAATCGTATGCGTCACGACGGCCTCGATTTCGGTACTCGGCCTTAAAGGAATAAGGCCTAAGTGATAAGAACCACAAAGGACCTGATTCACAGAGACACAGCTCCAAGTGGTAAGAACCACAAAGGAACCGAAAAAGAGGAAGAAGAAAAAGCCAGCAGGTCCAAGTGGTAAGAACCACAAAGGACCCGAAACTGTGAAATAACGGACAGACGCGTATCGCGAATCACGACTTTAGATAGCGACGGACAGGACGTCCTAAGCCAAAGTGGTACGAACCACAAATGGCCCGAACGTTAACAGAAAGCAGGTCCAAGTGATAAGAACCACAAAGGACCCGAAAGAAGAAGGAAGAAAAAGACAGCAAGTCCAAGTGGTAAGAACCACAAAGGACTCGAAACTGTGAAATAACGGACAGACGCGTATCGCGAATCACGGCTTTAGATAGCGACGGACAGGACGTCCTAAACCAAAGTGGAACGATCCACAAATGGCCCGAACGTAAATAGCAAGCAGATCCAAGTGATAAGAACCACAAAGGATCCGAAAGAAGAAGGAAGAAATAGACAGCAAGCCCAAGTGGTACGAACCACAAAAGACTCGAAACTGCGAAAGAACGAGTAGAACACTCCCGACGCGTATCGCGGATCACGACTCGAGGTGGCAACTAACACTTCAAACTCCACTAACTTCACCTTCGGTACACTACACACTGCACGGTCGGTATACTGATCACTATTCGTCGGCTGGCTTGGCGTGGCTGCTGCTGGTGGTCGCGGAAACAAACTGAATTTACTGTCCGGCTTTCGGAGGTACCTCAGCGGTATCCCTTCCAAGCGTCTCCCCACTCGCCGTATCTCTCGGCGCCTGTCATCGCAGGTCGGTTGAGCGGCTATGGCTCAGCATGTGGGGTAGACCAGGAGATATCCTGAGGGTTCGCGGGCCGGGAATAGTGAGCGGGTTCACTTCGCGCTAACCTATCGAGTATTTTCCAACAAGAACGGTATTTTTAAGTCGATAAATAACGGAGATATAACTATAGAGGGAATTTGATACTTAGCTTTTATATGCAATATAGTAACTTCGTTACAAATTTCTTGATTTTACTGATAGTAGTTTTTATTTGATTTCTTAGTCAACATTTAGTCAGGTGAATTCGAGGGTGAATTTTTGTATTAGTGTATAGGTTTATAAGAATTAAATAAGGTAGTTGTTGGTGTGGAATATTTTTTTGCTAACATACATTTTCTGCTACAGTTCATATGAACTGCGAGAATAATTTCTTGATTTTACTGATAGTAGTTTTTATTTGATTTCTTAGTCAACATTTAGTCAGGTGAATTCGAGGGTGAATTTTTGTATTAGTGTATAGGTTTATAAGAATTAAATAAGGTAGTTGTTGGTGTGGAATATTTTTTTGCTAACATACATTTTCTGCTACAGTTCATATGAACTGTGGTTAGAGAGGACTAGGTTTCAATAAAAAAATAAACAAACAAAATAAAAACGTCTTTTTTATTTATAAAAATATGTTCCTCAGGTGGGTAATGGGTAGATACACAATTTCTTAATGTAATTTCAAAGTTAAGGCAGAAGTAACAAAAGAGCTACTCACAAGTCAACAATTTTTATTCATTAAATATATGAAAAGTATGAACAAGTGGTAATTGAAACTTTGTCTCCTCTGATTTTCGAACTTGTTTTATCACTACGATCACATAGAAACATATTGTAAGCGTCTATTAAGTTGATTTCACCATCAGGAATATCACAATCTAGACAACTTTCTATCAGGATTATTATATCATAGATATATAAGCTTCTGCTTTGAATAACTCCTCAAATTGAGTTTCCAAACCCCCAATATTGTAACCATAAATCTAGAGTGGGGTGTACTCCTGTTTTCCTGTTTACCATTTTAGTTTACTTTTCTCGGTTGACCATTGTATTAGATTAGGTTCACCATTTAAGATTTTTGTTTTCAGTCCATTCTGCATCCTCTTGAAGTGTTAAATTTGCATCTTTGTTCTGTCAGTGCTTATCCAGTAAGGTGCTGATTTGAATTTGTTCGAAAGTCTCATGCTTGTTTTTTTCTCTTAGCCATCAAATGCGACGTTTGTGGAACATGTTTTGACACTGGATCTATTGAAACCCATAATGTGATTCTTGCAATATTCTCGTCATTTATCTCGACTGAGAGTAAATTGAGAATCTCCTTGTTTTTGGATAGATCAAATTTATATGTATCTTCTGGATTAACTGATATGGATTCTTCTAAACTATACATCATTCAGTTATTTATCCTGCTATTGAGCTGTCCTATTTCTTGTAGGATGAACTGTGTTCACCATACCTTGTTTTTGTTGTTGCTTGTTCAGCTCTTATTTGACCTCATTTAACTAGCTTCGAATAATTAATATTTCATGTTGTAAGTCTTCGTTGATTTTCAATTGTTGATCATGTGTCTATTCGTTATTATTTTCCATGTTTTCCAGTTTTTTTCATGATATTTTCTAGTTCTGTCAAAACATCTTCGGTGTAAATCTGGACGGTCGTTGGGATATTAGTCACATCCAACTCGCTCATCACTTTAACACTAGTTGCAATTTCATATTTTGTCACCTGCTTTTTTTCAATTCATCTTCATACAATTTGATGTCTTCATGAATTAAGCCCACGCAAGCAATGTGAAACCATATTGTACAGATATTACTTCTAATACCACAAGTTTTTTGCAGCGATTTAATGCACACCCCACACTTGTCAGCCCTTATATCTTCTTATTGAAAACAAGTCTTACGATGTTTCCATTGCCAGCATCTACAGTTGTCTTTTGATGACAATTGATGATTATTATCAACTATTATTATTTTCAATTATTTGCCAAGTATGCATTTTTCTGTTTCCGTAAATTTCAGTTGGTATATTTCTCGTTTAGGTTGTTTTTACTGAGTATACACTCCATTGTTAACTTTTTATAGTCCAGATGTATTTAGGTGTTACTACATGTTTTTGTTGAAATACGGAGTCTTTCTCTATATTACTTGGACCTGAAAAAAATACTTATAGAAACCAAACTAAAACTTGTAACAGGATACATATGGAATCTTAGGTCATCATAATAGTTCATAATATACCTAATTTCGCGACTCTGGAGTGAAAGTAAACAATTGTTCGCATCAGGAGCAAAGAATCATCAAAGTGATAATTTTGGCAATATCAGTTTTTCCTCTCACAGATTTATGTAGAGAAGTAGGTAATCACCATCCATTCAATCTTTTTAACACTTGATTTAACATCGCTGTCTTATTTTAGTGCATAAACTTTTTCAACAATTAAAAACAAACAGACACCCGCTTGACTGGCAACAGAGTCATGTCAATATAGGAATCAGGGTAGGCAACATTTTTTTGAATATTGAAGAATACAAAATATAAAAATTAGCTACAATAGGTGAAAAATAATGTTATTATTCAATTTTTCAAATACATTTAAGATCACAGATCTCTCCTGGATTCCTAAATGACAGCGGATATCCCATAACCATATATTTTTATTAATATTGTAAGCAAGCCCATGTACTATTAGATTATGATAGAGTACGTTCTGATACTTTACGATTATGACGCAATACGTTTTGATTTTCTACGATTATGATAAAATACGTTTGTGATTTTGTACCATTATGATGAGTTACGAATTCTATGAAGTACGGTTATGATATTTTGATGTTCTGATATTGTAGCGATATGATAAGGTACGATATGACGAAATACGTTCTGAATATGTCGGGAGCATCTCGTTCTACCCACATTTCGTAACACCCACACTGCATAACACCCAAAGTGCGTAACACCCAAATGTCATAACTCCCAAATTTCGTTATGCCCACACTCACCGAACATACCCGAATGATGCGCTGTTGCCAAATTCATCCTTCTTTTAGGTTAGGTTAGTTAGGTTAAGTTAGATTGGGTTAACAGGAAATTGCAGAATATCCGGAAAATTTTGCAACAGTGCATCATTCGGGTATGTTCGGAGAGTGTGGGCATAACGAAATTTGGGTGTTATGACATTTGGGTGTTACGCACTTTGGGTGTTATGCACTGTGGGTGTTACGAAATGTGGGTGTTACGCAGCGCACCCAATATGTCCATTATGATACATTACGTTATGAAAGTGTACGTTTCTATTTTGTACTATATGATAAATTACGATTTCTATTATGTAGCGTTATGATAGCGTAAGTTTCTTCGTTTTACGATTTCTATTTTGTACATTATGACGAAATAGGTGACCCCAGATCACATTGGATATGTTTCGTATATCGTTTCGGTTAACCAGAGCTGTGCTTTCTCTCACTCTGTGATATTGGCCGAGTCCATCCAAGAAAGAAAAAGATAGAACCGCCCTGGTGAACCGAAACGATATACGGAACATATGTTCTATATGTACTGGACTAGGTTACCGTGAGTTTGACATTTTGGTCACGTGACCTTGTTGGCATCAAATGCTGATTCAAATGATATAATATGTATCTCTTCCGCTTTCTCTCATTGTGTAGCCATTTTTCCTTTCCTTTTTATTGCCCATAATGTCACGTGACCCTACTGACCACTGGCGCCAACATTAAAAATGGAATGATTGTGTATGAATTTTCAATGTCACTTTCTCCCTAGGTGTGTTTTAGATTGGTTCTAGGGCAGTCGGCAGGCGGTATAGTTCGAAGTAGTTGCACAGGTGTGATCTGCAAGGTATAAGCCAGAAGTCAGCCGTGATTGCCGTCAACGAATAATACACTTTCACTTTACGACTATCTTCATTGAAATTCCTGCATTATTCCTGCCTTCGTGTTATGATCACAAACAATGAGAGTTAATTGTTAATTCAGAATTTGTGATACTTGGAGTGTAGCTCTGTTGAACATTCTTCGGAAGGAAAGGATTATTATTTCCATCAATATCTAGGAGTAAGATGCCTGAAAACCCTCTAGGAGTATTGTTGATCCAAGTACAATTCGGAAAAGTTAAGCTGAGACTTCAACAACGATTCATAAATAATGACCTATTAGTCTATACCATTGACGTAATATAACATGGACTGGGCATTAGAGTGAGAGGATTGATCCCCACGCCTAAAACGGCATGAACATATTAAACTAAGGGCAACTGCGTCACCACTTACGAGTGACGTCACAATGTATCACTTGTTGCATATTTGCATAGCCAAAAATCCGTTTTACAGTGAGGGAGTGTTGATTTGTGTTTGCGATTTTTCGAAGCTATTCGAAGTGTTCAATAGTGTATTGTTTTATGTTTATGAATATTTAAGACTTTTCAATTAACTTTTTAGTGTTTATGCGTTTGTGTAGAGTCGAAATCATAAGAGTGGATTTTTCAATGCATGATATAATTAAAAAAAACAAATGTTCATTTCACATACTGAAAACTATATATGAATTGAACATTTCATTACAGTGAAGGTCGTGAAAAAATGACCAATATCGCTGAAAATTCATATATGAGGAACAAGGAATTCTATGTATATGAATCATAAGCCATTCTAGTGAATCTTGAATAACACTGAATATTGGTTATTGAAAATTTCTGTTATAGAATAATATTATGAGGCACCACTGATATTTCTGAAATATCTTGTAGGTACTTAGTGGTTTATTGAAATACCTATATTATTCAATACCCGAAAATATTTACAATTGAAAATTTTCAATATGCACCATAATTTCATTTGGTCCCATTCTTGAATATTCTTCAATAATCTAGTGAATATTTAATAATCAATAGGATACCAGAAAAGAACTGATTACCTATGGAATCTAAGTAGGTATGCAGTATGCAACACATTTTACTGATGACGTAACACATTATGACGATGACGACTATGACGTAGATGCCCTTAGTTGGTTCGGGCCGCAAAAACTTGTATTTGAGGGTTAAGCGACACCCAGTCCATGTTATATTACGTCAATGGTCTATACTTGATGATGTAAGGTATGAAAAATAAGAAATAAATTATAGGGAGTATATATAAACTTTTGTTACTAAGGCAGCTCAATACTACTTGCTACCGTCCCTATTCCCTATCCGTCGCTAATCAAAATAAACTTAGGATCGGGAGATAATTAAAAACTAGCATAACAGATTTACTGGTTTTTATCTTGATAGTATAGTATCAAAGTTCATAACGAAAAAAAAGATTTGAAAGACAGCAAATCTCATTTCAGTGGGAAAAATCAGAGTACCTACCTACTTTATGCTTTCATAAAATTGGATTTCTTCAACACCCTACAGAATACAGAATTGTATTTGATACCCTGGGTTTCTACAGCAAATCAAATAAAATAAGACAAGGGGACAAATTAGGCCCGTTTATACAGATGAAATGAGGAATAAGAATCAACCAATGAAATCACGCCCTTTTTGACAATGACGTTCAACTATTTTTCTACACATTTCCATTTTCAAACTAAAACAAGAAGAGAGAAGAACTCTTATCGTATTCCTTATTTTATCTTATTTGCTGTATAAACCCAGGGTTACTTTGTTTTCATCAACTAGGCTCAACTCCCTATATATGCCAAAGGATATGAGTCGCTTCTTTGTAGGTTAAGCACGTTGAACGTGATGGACAGTCATTCACAATTTTTCGACTAGAAAAATGTGCATGCTTTACAAATTTTTTGATTTCTAGAAACCACTACAGTTCATACAGTAGGGATTCAGCAAATACATTCAATGAAAATAAATTGACACGGATATAATGGAAAATAGTTTTAAAATATATTCATTCACACATATCTCATTCAGATAGAACAGAGTTCTGCTATAAGCTAGGGTATAAGGGAGTAGTAGTATGATTATATATCTACTTACAATTGTTCACACTTGAAATATTATATATTACTTCACTGGTGTGATTAACACTTGGATGAACTGTGTAGTTTGAAATTTCCATAAAAGAATGATTGATAAATGAAGTAAACATTATCGAGATTTAAATTTCTTCCAAGAAAATATGATAAACAAACATTCATATACCTACATAGGTATGTTCAGATTGCAAGCCAAGTTATTTGTTGGGTTTTTATACATTTTCGATTGACTCAAGACTTTTTATAACGTGGGAGATTGCAAAACTTGAATAACCTCACGTACCTGCAATTCACCTTTTTTAAAGTTGTGAAAGTAGTAGCTTAGAAAAGCGTTCTCTAATTTTTTTTGAAAATTTGAAATGAAACTATCTTTGTTGATGAAAATATTGTTTTCTCACTGTGAAAATATCTAATGAGACATTTCCTTTTGTACTACTTCAGAGCAATAATCTTCTTCGAAAATTTTGTTAATATATGGCAACTAATAATTAACTGGGCGATACTTGAATGAAATCCATTTTCAACAAAATTCAGTTATTCCTTGAGCTAGCTACTCTCTTCGACAAACTGCTTTCTCATTTGTTGGACTATTCTTCCAATAACTAAACAAAAACATGCCTGAAGAATGGGAATTTCATTATTGATTCAGCAATATTGTTTCTATTCTTCATTGGCATATGTCCTGGAATACCTAAAATAACTCAAGTATGACTGAACTGTTTTATTTTTATATTACCACTTTGTAATTCTTCAATGGAATAAATACAGAAATTTCTCATTCGAAATATCAAGGGGGACTCAAGGCAGCGATCAGTCCTTTGTTTGGCTGTTGACAGATGAGGATAATCTATTCAACAACCTCGAAGGATCTCTTTTTGGACAGTAAAAGTAATTTGACTGCGGGTACACATTCTATTAATTGTTTCCACAGGGGAAATAGAACCAGGTTTTAGTTCATAATTGATAGCCAGTATATCCAATGGAAAAAAGTCATGGTCAACGCAGTTGATGAAATCAATTTGGCTCCCACTAATCCCATGTCTTATTATAATGACAAGGTTGTTCATGTAATTATTCACTGCTGGCAAAAAATTATATCTCTATATAAAAAATATGAAAACTATTCGCTATAGACAATAATTAATTGCCAAATTGCTACCATAATACACTGAGCGTTTTTCATTAGTAAATAAGGCAGTGTGGTGGCTATATAGTTAACTTTGATTTTCTTTTCAGCTTATGAAAACTGGGATAGAAATAAGGAAGTTGTACCGGTTCATGAATGGAAGTGAAATAAATGTCATTTCAATTGTTTAAATACTTTTGTCTTGTAATTGGGAAGAATTTCTACCAATGAGGGCGCTGATGTCTGTTCAAAAATGTCGGCAACAAACCGTAATCAGCTGATCGTAATCTGTCAAAAACATATGTTTACTATTGTTTACGTTGTATTTTGTATCGTACCTTGTGTTTTTCGAATTTTGGCAAAGTTCTGTGTGAAACAAATGTGTAGACTAATCAGTGTGTGAATGTGTTAGAGAAGTATACCATAATTTCACATTCAGAAGTTTGTTTTTGTTTTACGTGATGAAATAGTTCAAATATTTCCCGATAGAGGCGTATCTGGATGATGAACTTCCCAATGTTGGCGAAAGTGACCGTAACCTCCTTTCCTCAGTGACACCCGCGCAGTCTACATGCTTTGTCAGGCGCTAACCTTATTTATATGAAATGACCTTGGTACTTATCATGAAGGAGCAGTGTAACTGGAGGTGGATTCAGACAGATCCGATATCCGACGACCGATTCGTACTCGTTTCATCGGACAAAATGGGCGATTCACATAGACCCAATTGTTACTCGGCTACGAAATTCCGGAAATTATGTTTCTTGGTCATCACAGAATACGATATTCACAAAATTCCACTGACAGAGATTCGCCTCTCGCCGTAAAACGAACAAAAGAAAACCATAACCTTTACATAAACTGTGGTATTTGTCCCGCAGACATTACGTCATCTGGAATGCCTAATAATTGTTAATTATAAAAATGATACTCCAATCAACACTAAACTACTTTCAATAACGTCACTATAAACTACAACCACCGTACTCGCTTATAAATCGCTTACAAACACTTCTTAGCTGACTGAACCTCCAACCCTTTTACTAAAACTCTGCCGTCTTGCGAATGTATCCGTATTATTTATTATCATTTATACTTGTGTACGCCTATGGAGAATCTTCCAGATTCATCTCGATGATGTGTATCGAATTTTCTACGCGATTCGGGATCCCGCAGGTTAACAATCTGTCTTCAACCCCTCATATCATTTCCATTTAACGACCGACAGGACCGGCGCCAGGAGATTTCGTAACAACATTTAGTTTTTTAGATGGTCACGTGAGATCGTATCAAATATGCTTCATCGGATAATAATAATATGCATCCAAGCTCTGTAAGGAAACGGAATGGTCTCTCAGCCAGGCACAGTATACAAAAATGTCGACTGTTTCGTATTTGACCATCGAGTTTTTTCAAGGTGAAATTAATTGAATCAATAATTGGATGAGTGAAGACTATTTCCTATATTTGAAGTAAACTGAGCTTTGAGATATGAATGTAGTCAGAAGAGAGGAGGTGCAAAAGGTCATAAATGAAACCATTCATCAGTTAAATCATGCCATATGTCCTTAACCAGTACTCCGACAACAAGGATTGGCTAAGCAGAAGAGTGAAAAATTTGTAATGGCAGTAATAAATTAACAATTCTTTGTGTGAACCAGCGCTCTAAGATTAGGTACCAAGGGCAAAAGTGAAAATGTTTATTTTGTATATTTTATAGTCTAAACCCACCGTCAAAATAATCCTTGCTGAGAATTCAACAGTCATTTGCGAGCACACATCTCATAACCCTCTGGGGTTTATTTGATCGAGTTGTTCATAGGAATGCCGATTATTTTCCTTGAAATCTCCTGTTGAATGACTGAAACAATTTGTTGCTAGAATAAAGTGCCCCTATATGAGACAAAGGCGGTGATATGGATAGTTGAAATCACAGCATTTCTAGTGCAGTGATTATGTGTTCTTCTTGAATTTTTCGAAGTAGTGTGGATGTGAAAATGAAAATACATTCCTCTCATAGATGCAAATTGCATTTGTTCATTTAATTTAGACAACTACCACCCCAGAGAATAATGCCATATCAGGCTCTAGTGTAAAAACTTGAAAAGTAAATTCTTATTGTGATGTTATTCATAGATATAATTCTAAAGCCATAACAAATATATGACTTCAATACAAAGGAGTTCAAGTAACTAGAAAATAGATAATGGTTTGTTCCTTAGTTTTCTGAGAGAAGTTGCTGACTAATTGGACTTGTTCTATCCAGAAAGAACTGTTTTCAGTAGAAGCAGCAACTTTTCGGGTTAGATTAAAAATATGCCCTTCAATACTAAATTATTAATAGATTCCAATAATAATTCTTATTTTTTAAGATTGTGGTAGGTTACAAACCCAGAAAACTACGGAACAAATATTGATCCACCACAAAATAATGACGTTCAACCAGTACTTAGATAATGGTTTTTGATGATTCATAGTGCTACTATCAGGTTCATCTGACATCGATTGATATCAAAGCAACGAATATTCATTATGAAGAGATGCAGTTTTTATTCAAATAATGTGTTCTTATTTGAGGTCACATAGTTCTTATTACGTTGAGCAATATTTGGGGTCAGTTTTCAGACGCCTCACACAGTTATATTTTTCATTATGATGTTTGTTCTACTCTTTCAGAATCGCTTTCTTTTTTTTGGAATAAAGATAGATTATAGTCAAGCCTGTTCGAAATCTGCGATGTTTATAAAATCTTTTTCACTACTTTATAAAGTCTAGTGATACTAGGCTATTCGGTACTCCCGGGCCCTGACCAAAGTTCCCTACGAACCGCCACAACGTCAGGTCCAGAAAAAATGTGTCCTTTATATTCCGTGGGTAAATTTGTTGGATAAAGTTATATTTCAACTCTATCCGACATCGGACAGCAGAACAATATTTCCATCAGAGGATTCCCACCAAAAATAATGCACCAATCAGACCATCGTTAGTATTGGGCATTGAATTAAGTTCGATTTATCTTTTTCACTTATATCTGGTTCAATTGAACAGAATTCCAGAAACTGTTTGCATTATGTCGTTGCAACTTTCAACGAGCTGTAGAAATATGCCAAATAAAGTGTTTTACAGGGTGCTGTTTTCCTTGGGCCATCACTTATAATAACTTCCAAATTTTCAATACGCACCTGGATTTTTAAGAATTTCTGTAATGCAACGAAAACGTCAATCATAAAATGGTCCATATATTGAGAATAAAATAATCCACGAACTTGATGGTGAACTTTTTTGTTCTTGGAATAAGGCACTCAACACAAAAAATCCATACCTATTATTGTTACGAAATCAACAATCAACAACGATTTTGCGAAACAATAAAACACTTTCTCTACGCCAATGACTTCCTCTATGTCTATGCAAGTGATTCGGAGAAGACCACGCCCATCGACCGTTATCAAGATGTATCGCGAATGTTCGAGAAATATACCGACCGCCTCTATTTTCCACGGAGACTTATCACGGAGTTTTGGGAAACGTCGATGCCCGTTCGACGACGGAACATTCCAGAACCATCTATATATGGCTGGCGCAGAAAATAGCGATAGATGAATACCGAATAGGCGAAAAAGTGTTATAGTTATTGAAATAAGTCATTAAATCTGTTAGAAAAAAGTTGTTTGATTTTGCCGTACTATTGTCACTCATTTTCGAACCCAGAGTAAAAACATAACAATTGGTGTCAGAAAAGCGGGATAAGTGAATGAAGAGGCCCAGACATTTCATGGTAAATATGGGAAGGACCAATTACGACGTCATGGAAGAACTCGCGTGAATGTTGAAGGCCACCCAGTCAACACACGGGCATTCTATGGATATCCAGTGGACATTCATTTGGGATATCGAAGATATCCAGAGGACATCCAGTGGACATCCAGTTGATATCCGGTGGATATTTTATGGACGTCCGATGGATTACCCGAGTGGAACAAGCTGGATTTCCATAAGATATCCTTCCGGGATATCCATAAGATATCGTTCAGGTATATCCAATAGATATTGTTCACAGATATCCAGAGGACGTCCAGTTGATATCCGGTGGATATTTTATGGACGTCTGATGGATTGCCCGAGTGGAACAAGCTGGACTTCCACAAGATATCCTTCCGGGATATCCATAAGATATCGTTCAGGGATATCTATGAGATATTGTTCACAGATATCCAGAGGACATTCAGTTGGCATCCGGTGGGTATCTGTCCCGAGCGCAAGAAGCTGGACTTCCATAAGATATCCTTCCGGATATCCATAAGATATCTTTCAAGGATATCCATGAGTTATTGTTCACGGATATCTATAAGGTTTTTGGATATCGAAGATATCCAGAGGACATCTATTTGGTATCCGGTGGATATTTATGGACGTCCGTGGATATAATTGGGCAATATCCATGGGGTAGTATTCAGGGATATATCAATTCATTTATGAATATTCGCATAAGTTAATCTCAATATTGAACAACGCAGGTTTATAGTTTGATTCACAGTAGACAGGGTAACTACTGTACGTACCCCATAAACTCTGTTGTGGTTTCAAAATAACCTTTGACTAGCTGATTATAATTCATTATTATTAATATAATGTGAGTGATACATAGAGACTCCACTTTCAAACATCACCTCACTTATCAGGATAAGTTTGAAGTAGGCCATTCAAAATTGAGAATATTGGAATTGGAATATGGGATATCCTGAATAGCTCCTCTGAAGATTATCCAGTTAATGTATATCTTATGGATGACCACTTTGGGATATCATGAGAATATTTACTTCAAGATATCTTATGATATTCAGTTCAGGATATCTTTAGGATATTCAGTATTGGATATCTGATGGATGTCCAGATAAGGTCTTCTAAGGATTATTCAGTTATTTGATATTTCATGGATATCCACTTTGGGACATCATGAGAATATTCATTCCAGTATTTCTTATGGAAATTAAATTCAGGATATCTTTAGGATATTCAGTATTGGATATTTTTTGGATGTCCAGAATAAGCCCAGAGGTAGATATTCGGTGGATGGATATCTTATGGATTTTCATTTCCGGATATCTTTTGGACATCCTGATTTTGATATCTCATGGATGTCCAGAATAGGTACAGGGATATTCCGACGTGAATTGGACATAAAGTGGATATCCATAAAATATCTGGTGTTGACTGGGCATGGAGTTACGGCTAGAACCACGTCGCCGGAAAGGAAAAGAAAGAACAACACGCCGAACGGAAAAGAGGTTGAAGAGCAACGATGCCGGGAAGAAAAATAAGCTGGATAACAACGGCGCCAGGAAGAAAAGGTAGTGAAATCCAGTAGAGTTATTTCGTGTAATGCCCTTTCGATGTCAATATATCTAACGAATATATGAACGTGTATTGATCGGAAACAAAGTACTGTTGAGTACTGATATTATAAGAACAGAATGACAAGGGTCGAGAGGGACAATAATTGTTTTTCAGGATTCGAAAAAAAAAGGCCGAAACATATTTTCTGTTGATCAAAGCTAGTAAATTATTGAAACTTACATAATACATTAATTAGTCTTAAAGTAGATTTTTATGCTTAATATTCACATTTTACATATACAAATAAAGAAAAATTGGTAAAATAATACAATGATTATAAAAAATAAAGGTAATGTCGTAAAAACAACGGAAAAATAGAATCACAATAGTGGGAACTTTTTTCAGTTCGTTATACATCATTTCATATCGATCACTAATCCAGTAAAAAAGGACTATCTAACGCTCCACATCCAGCTGCAACTCCGCCTTCATTTTCTGTGGAAATCTTGGTCCTCAGCATGTGACCTACTTGTCGATTTACCAATATAGTTTTCGAGTCTCTGCAAAAAATGAAATTATTATTATTGCAGGATCAGACAAATTGATGTGGCGATATGAATTTTATGTCTGTGATGCACTTTAGATTTTGCTTATAGAATCCCATACAGGGTGTATATATAATCAATGCATGGGTGCACGATAGTTGCTTCCCTATTTGAGTTAGGAAAAATGTTACAAATAGAAGTTGTTGGGAGCAATGTAAGTGTGTTCCAGAAACAGCTACCTATGTACATACTAGATGTGTGGCTGATGAAAGCTACGTTTTTTCAAAACATAGATCATCCTATTAAAAACCAAATTGAAATGTTCAATCCAAAGTCTTTGGAAGCAATTTTTTTTTATTTATTTATTTCATTCCATTACATTTCAAATCATACAATCAATAATACAATATGTTTGGTAGCACTTCATTGGTATAGCATGAACAATCAAACAGTATTTTTGTACTGGTATGAGATTGCTCACAAATCATCAAAAACTTTTTTTTAATGTAATAAATAAATGAAAGAAAAAAATATACGAATCAACGCAAGAAAATTATTTTATGAGGAAAAGGATAAGTGAATGAATTGTCAAATAGATAATAAACACCAATTCAATTTGAAATTCTTTTGAGGAGAATGCATTTTTTTAAAATCCTCGGGTAATTTATTATACTTAGATAATGATTCATAAACAAATCTTTTTTGTCCAACTACAGAGCTATCAGTATCAAGATGAAACAAGTTATGTTGCCTAGTATGATAGTTATGAATTTCTGAATTCCTGGTTAATATAAAGTTTGACTTTATAAATTTTCCAACAATGGAATGAGAAATTTTCAAACTATCCATCGAGAAATGTTCCTCCAAAGAAAATATGCCCGTTATTGACTATAAATCATTTGTTGGAGTATCATATGGGAGACGATGTAGTACTTTCAAAGATTTTCTATATAAATCAGATATTTTTTTGAAGTTGTTCTATGAACATGAACCCCATATATTTATGAGATATTTGATCCGACTGAGAATATGTGAGTGAAGAAACACATTGTCTCTTTTATAATTTAATTTGGGACATCTTCGTAATGCTTCAATAATAGGAAAAATTTCCTCAACGAGGGAGTCAATGTGTTTATCTCAATTCAATCTATCATCAATCCAAATGCCAAGATACTTCATTTCAGTTATTTGTTCAAGTCGTTCATTCCTTATTTTGATATTTATCTTAATATTTTGTTTATTTTTTTGTTGAAAAATCATGAATTTTGTCTTTTTGGGGTTAACAGAAAGGAGATTGGCGTAAAGCCAGTCCTCAATTTTTTATCGTAATATTCGTTAAATCGATTCCTTGAAACCCTTTTCAATATGAGAACGAATTTTGGTCAAAATCCATACGCATTGTGTTAATCCAGCCAACTCATCTGTGGCATGGCATTCCTGTAGTTGCGATGTCACAATAAGGTAACACTGCGATATTACTTATGGTATTTCTCTTTTATCACACATTTGGGTGTTACTATTGCGATGTCAGGGGTATATAATTTTTTTTATCTGATTTTTTTTTGGGTTTTCTCTCTCCTGTAAAAAAAACTTTACTAAATTTTTTTATAATATCTGTTTTTGGGCCAAATTGAAATATTTGCCCCGATACTTAACTGCAACATTACAAAATAGAGCAAAATTGGCTGACTTTTTTGTCAGTTACGTATCATATTTTTCATGAATTTGAAGAAATATATTACAAAAGTAAAAAACACTTCACCTCAGCAATGTTTCAGACGCTAGTCCTCCTTCTTTTTGGAGCCTGTTTTGAAAATTTGTAATGAGATTGGAATTTTTGGTAGGTATCGTCATAGTGTCAAAATATGCTTCAAAGAGGAGCCAGACCAGCGCCAATGGTAAGTATATTGATTTTTTGATTCAATCTCAGAATGAATGGATTTCAGGTGGGAGGTTCGAACGGATTAGTCCTCAAGTCGAAGTGAATAGAAGTATGTCGGACCAAGAGTGGTTTAGTGGTTTCCAGGTATTGGGGAGTCTTTGAGAATCGTCGCGTTTATTGAGACAGTTATTGGGACGTTTTTCGATTTCAATGGCTTCACGGGTAACTCTGGTTTGAAGGGTTTTGGCTGTGGTAACGGTTTTGGTGTTTTTGAAATCTATTTAGGTATATATATATATATATATATATATATATATATATATATATATATATATATATATATGTGCTGGCTGGAACTTCCGGTTGATCCGCGTCTGGAAAGATTTACTTGTCTACGTTTCGACGGAGCCATTTTCAAGACTGAGTGACCTTGCGTCTAGGTCTGAGTTGTCTCACTAGCTGGCTATCATCACTGGAGATCGAGGATTGAAGATTGGTGGGATTTAAGGGTTCATTAGTAATTATGGCAGGATCAGGTATCGGACGGTCGATGGGAGGTTCGAACGGATTAGTTCCCAAGTCGGAGTAAATAGAAGTATGTCGGACCAAAAGTGGTTTCCAGGTATTGGGGAGTCTTTGAGAATCGTCGCGTTTATTGAGACAGTTGGGACGTTTTTCGATTTCAATGGCTTCACGGGTAATTCTGGTTTGGAGGGTTTTGGCTGTGGCAACGGTTTTGGTGTTTTTGAAATCTATCTTGTGGCCTGTTTCTAAATGATGTTGGAATAATGCTGAGTTTGTGTCAGAATTACGGACTGCTAGTTCGTGTTATATATATATATATATATATATATATATATATATATACCGGCCACGATAATGAGATATTGGCGATAATAGAGGAAGTATCGGTATATCTTCCACAGAATATATGGAACTTCTTCAGTTGTTGGCTAATACTCCAACAATGCACAGCAAAATCGATAAATTCGGTCATATAAGGGGCTGTGTTGGTAGAGCGGTTCCTGGGAAATCAGGTGTTGGATTCATCCTCACACCAGAGGGGATTATAACGTTCTGAATAAACGAATGCAGAATGTGGATGAACCTATTGAGGCGAACGATTCAGCCACCGGAGGATATGTCGATGATCACATTAGAGAAACGAAAGAAATACCTCTGAGTGCTGTTCAAGAGTCTATTATTGCAGTGCTTCGTGATGCAAGATCATTCTTTGATGCACGAATAACTGAACTCAGATTCGTTATTGGCTAAAAAATGACACATTGTCTGAAGGGGCCATAAATTGAGCTAAAGAATTCGATACCTTGAGGGGTCGACTCCATCATTTGGCAATCAATGTCGATACTTCAACTGAGCAAGTTACCAAAGTGGAACAGTCAATTCACAAACCCAAACACTAGAGGACTGGAGAACTAGCTCTACCACTTGCCTTGGAACCCACTTCTGTCATAAAAAGTTGATATGAGTGCTGCTAAAAGGCAAGTTGTCAATGAGCTACACAAGTCAGCGCGACGAAATTTTCTTCGAAGAAAGACTAATAAGAGGATTTTTCGATTTGTGGAAAATCGATTTGATAGAGATGCAGAGATGTGCTAGAGAGAAAAAAGGCTATAGATATATGCTCAATTGTTATTTGAAGTTTGTATGGGTAAAAACGCTCAAAGATGAAACAGGTAATTCAGTGACGGATGCCATGGCGAGTAGACTGAAAGATACCCGATACCATCCAACAAACTCAAAGTCAAGAGACTGAATTCTATAACTCGAAGTTCTCGTCTTCGATGTCGAAGCATAATATCAATGATTATTCGACATTCAGTACAAAAAAGCCCCAATCGCACAGAGAGTCATCAGAACATTGAAGACTTGGCTTTTTAAAGAGCTTTCGGTCCAGGGCCATTATAAATGGTTATATATTCATTACACATCAGTATAACAACAGAGTTCATCGCACGATCAGCATGAACCCTGCAGATGTAAGACCGAGCACAAAATTGATGATATATACGCAACCTGAAATGAAGAATGTAAAGCGCAAGAAAGGAAAATTTAAAATAGGGGATATGGTTCGAATCAGCATACATGAAAGTGTTCTCGATAAAGGCTATACGGCAACTTTTACGACAGAAATTTTCATGGTCGTGAAAGTCAACATTTCAGAACCCACAACGTTCATGTTTACAATAAAATTCCAGTACCTCTGTCTGATTCATGATGGCATATTAAAACCATTTCAATAAAAAAAAATCTAAGATTCTAGAAACTACTGAAATGCAGGATTCACTAACAAACATGAATTATTTTTTATTAGAAAGGAGATACAAAAACTTTTTAAGTTCACATTTTTGAAGGTTTGATTCTGTTTGATTCCTATATGGAAACGGGCCCTAAAAGAGACCACTATTCGAGAGGTTTCCAAGATAACACACGACAAAGGAGTGGGAAAACTGTACTGGTCGGACCAACTCTGATGAAAATCTTAGAGAAAGGACGGCTGATGATATGAGCAATTGTAATAGAATTTCTGATAGAAAAGGGGTCAATCGCCGACTTTTCTCAGAACAAAGAAGTCATGCAGTGATCGCGTGAGTTGAGTATCACCAACAAGACAAATTGCCGTTAAAATATTATGTATTTTTGTTTTCTAATGATGCCAGGATAAAATATCATTGATTTTTTATAGATATTACCATTTTCAAAAGCCATTTTGAACTCTAGCAAGGAAACCGATCGATGTTTCGTTTTGACGTTAGCAAAATGAATTGTGAATTGATTAGAGTAATAATTCACAAGCTAGCTTGTGGCTTCAACTCATTTGGTTTTCGATGAATTTCAAATTCATGGATTGAATTTCATTTTGTGTGAATTGTGACTTGCGAAGTCAATTCACGGAATTAGTGAATTCGTCTATACTTGTAAGTATTCGCACTAAATACTCTAAGTGCATTCACGTTAAAGATAGAGATAGATAGAGAGATATCAGGGCAGGAATTTGAAAGGAAGTATTTGGCGTTTTCATTGAATATATCCACAAAATCCACAATTTTAGATCAACTTCTTTGCTTTTTCTTGTTGGAGAAAGTCACAAACAATACTAATATACACTGGCTTTGCATAAGCCTATAAGACTGGCTACTTTCTCAAGAATATTATCAACCAAACGTTCAGGATTTTCATGCACTTCATCGTTGCATACGTTTAGATCATATTATTCTAAATACTAGTCGAATGCCTTATCTTTATTCATTTTTGATTCGACATTGTTATCAAATTCATTCATATCTGTACTGAACATATTGACCAAAGTAACACATGCACTGCTAAACAATTACTAGACTGTGACAGCCTAATACAACTCTGTGTGTTCTTCGATATCACAGCTAGCCAATGGAAACGTGAGCACTAACTGTCCATATGCTGATCATGCTAGATGCACTGTTTACGTGCACTCTATCTTCAACGTGAATAGACTATAATTATATGGGCTATTGTTCAGTGTAACTATCAGACTTACCCAATGATAACTCCGAATATTCCTAGCTCCGACACCATTTCAGAAATCGAAGGTAGATTCGAATCGCCAGGTCGTATCAGGTATCCATGAGTGGTCGGTGGAAAAATCCTTTCCATCAATATCCACGCGGTTCTCTCCATATTATCCTTCATTTTCATTATAGCTTCTTTGATGTCTGCTCCGTACACGTTGTTGCCACCACCTTCCCTTTGTGGCTTCAAAACGAACCTGTTTCATGAAACGTATAATATTTTTATTCATTTAGTTGATCCAATTATTTCATAATATTTGTCATTAAAGATGCAACGCTTTCAAATATTTAGGAATCAGTTAGCCTTCAGTAACCACATTCGTTTTTTTTATAACATGTGGCACTGGTAACGTACAAACTTTTCTGTACGTCTGGATATGAACACACTTCTGGAACTGGACATACACTGTATGACATCAAAATTATTGTCATTCAGTAGGATTGGAAAGTAGAATTGGAATTTTGTATTTGGATTCATAGTTATATTTTAGTAAAATCGATATTTTCAAAAATGAATATTTCAACTCACTCCCGGTTTCAAATAAAAAACTGTAACTTTTTCAACAGTTTCCGATGAATCATAAAATTCTCTTTTTGATTCAACGCAAGTGGTAATTTCATTTTGAAATGGCGGCTCTATGACATTATCTTTGAAAGCTGATGAAAGCTCCTACATTTCAGTTTTTCTAAATTTTATTTTCAACCTCATAAATAATAAATAAATAAATAAGATAAATAAATATACTTTTATATATATATAATGATGATATATCCAAAAGTTTATTAGGTTTATATAAATTTTTTATTGGTTTCCGATAATCAAGCTTATATATTTAATAAATTTATTTTGTAGGGTTTTCACATGTAGTCCTAAAAATTTGACGGCAGAGAAATATTCAAATTGGATATCTGTTGATTGAGTTCTCTGATTTGGTGAACAATTTTAACTTCCAAAGTTCGTCAACAGTTTCGTAGATGACTTCATAGTACCGCCATATCAAATCTGGAAAAATGGCTCCTTCTCCTCTGCCATTTGAAAAAATGTCAAATTGTGTTGAATATGGATTTCTATCAGATATAGGCCAGTTCAATCCAATCATGTCATATCGCATCAAAAAGAATTTCATGCCCTTTTGTATTATTCAACATATATACAGGGTTTCATCCGGATTTTTCGACTCCTGTTCACCCCCGACTAACCCGGAATCGAGTCGCGATTGGCGCTGTTTTATAGAGAGGTCTTTCCAATTTACTTTTATATGATTTCCAATTCACTTCAACTTGATGCATTGTTCACCTACATTCTGAATACAATCCATCATTTTCCATTTTTGGCACGGTGGACTTACCAATATTCTATTGTACTTTTCAATTGACTTGAAAACTAATATATTTTGTTACACACCCACCCAGTTAATGATGAATATGAATTCCACATACCTTTCTGGATTGCTTAGTGCCATTTCGATGGCCTGCTCTCCGGATTCATCAAAATCGAGCCCATACAGCCCAACAAAAAGATCTCTTATAGCAGCCACCTTCCTTGAATCTTTGATGAAGTATTCAACAGTACCTGATTTTGATAATTCTTGTTGAACTTTTTTCGTGCCGGCCAAATGGTAGTGAATAGTGGGGCATTTGATGGCCTTCGACCTGTGAATAATTTCAAAAAAAAATTCTTATTATATCTATCTGAAAACACTTTATTAACATGTTTATTTAGGGCACCGAAAGTGGGCTTTTTCCGTCAGCCCGCGTGGTAAATTTTACGATGCCCTAATGTCATTAGCTGCCTACTTACATCTCAAAATGAAATATGTTGATAACAGTTCTATAGAAAATGCAAATTGTTTGTATATTTCCTCAGGAATCGACTAAATAGCGCTTGTTCTATGAAAATATTTGGACATTTTTAGTGGAAAAATTAATGTTTTTTAATCACTCGCCGTAGAGAGCGGACATTATCAACATTTTTGTCAAATAAAAAGGGAGTCTTGTGATACCTCGTTCGATAGGTATTTCAGTTTTCTTCACAAAACTGGTTCATTTTTGAGAATTGAACTGGCCGTTTTTGAGTTATTACCAGTTCCATTTCATTACAGTTTTATTTCAATGATAAAAAATGATCTTCATGCTAAAGAAAAATAAAAATTTCAATAGAAATCTAACTGAAAAATCGTTTCAAATAATTTCAATAACCTTTAACCTCCTGAATAATTACGCCCAGCTTCGGCGTAAATTAACACTGGTTCAATATATTGTCCCGCCACGAAAGTTTAATGGGGTGGGGGACGTTTCAAGGCCGCACTGTATATTTAGAATTCACTTTTTGTCTACTGTTGTTAGGTCGGTGAAGCATTACATTGACCGAATTGCCCTTTTAGACTTAATCTCCCAATATCTTCAGAGCCTGAATCAATGAATGACGCGAAATTATTTTCATTCAATTGGAAATAACGTAGACCAATTTGGCAACTGTGGCATGGGCGCCCATACCTATGGGCAGAGGAGGACTCGCTCCCCCTAGCCTTTGAAAGACACTTGCATTGAAACAAAACTTCATGAAGTTCACAGTCGGGGTTGAAATTCAGTTGAGTTTGAACTTCGTTGAACCGATTCACGCGAGAAAGTCATAAATGTGAAGTATTTAGAAGTAAGTACCACACTTCAGAAGGTGTTAGCCTAGATGCTCCCTGTCCGCCCCCCCCCATGAAAATGTTTGTATGGGCGCCCTTGATAGGTAGTACTCTCGGGATGTGGAGGAATCAAAATGATCTGAGCGTTTTTGCTTCGAACTTCCATTGGCAATTAATTGTATAGAAACCTGTCAAAAAACTTATGAGATCGAAAACATTGAACAGTAATATATATTATGAGAAAATCGAATGCACAGTTGATGAAATAATTGAAATTAAATTTCAAATTACTAAAATTATAAGCAGATATTGAAGTAAAAGCAATAATGAGAATAAAAACCAATAGAATAATTGGGTCATAGAAGTAAATTTAAAGTAAAGGATATTGAAATTCAAAGAAGGAAATTTGAATGGATCCCAAACAAAATATTAAATTAAGAAAATTGAAATAATCAAAAGAATTCGGGTATTTCCATAGACATTAAAACTGATGGACTGGCCTTCATGACAGTTTTCCATATAAACACGATGCGGAATACATTGAAGAGAGAAAGGGTATGCACATTGAAATGATATTGTGAAGGACACAATGATTCTATACTTGAATTACTCTATCCTTCTGAACATTGAGGAAGGAATTCGTTAAGAGGTCATACTTGAAGTCTTCTTCTTCTTGCTGATTCCGCAGTCCTCTCTCTCTCTTAGGGCCAGTCAATCACTTACAATGTCTATGGGTGTATCCAGGAAAGTCGGTATTATGGTTATTGATCTCTACAAAAAGTTTCAACTTTTGCACTGAAGAATCCAATCTCATCCTTCACCCATAATTCTTATAATATTGTTTTAGTTGAGATTATTCGGATTGAAAATTGAAACGATAAAATCTCTTCGTATTAGATGGTAAAAATATAAACAAGTGGGCCTGAAGTCATTGCAACGCAATTATTTTTCAAATAACATGAATTTGAAAGTGAGTTAAAAGCGATATATTCAAATGGAAATCGAAACGCCCTCTGACGTCAGAACTTATATCGATGACCGTTTGTTTACATTTGAAGCGTGGTGTTTGTGATAGTTGGATTTGTATTTTCGATTTTACTATCATCTGCATTCGTGTTTCGCAATCATAAAAAGCCTTCAGATATGGGTTTTAAAAAGCATCATCAATGCAGCATCCGTAGATATTTTCGCGTTGATGGAATTCATGAAGAATCACGATTGTTTTTCAATGCAGCTAAATTTCGAAATGTAAAAGCAATAGCGTGAGTACTTGAACACTTCGGTTTCTATCTTGAAATGAATCCAAATATTTTTCCACAATTGGAAGATGACTGCCTTCCTATTGTATTCGTAGGGCGCATATGGCGAGTTCATGAATCATTTTGACACTTACCTCTCCATTAACAACCTCGCATCCCATTCCTTTTTAGTTGGATAATGACCAGGTTCGTATCCTGCTCTGAAGTATATCACTCCAACTTCGTGATTATCTCTGCAAGAAAAATAATCATAATTCGTAAAATTTCGATATCGGAAACTCACATAGAAAATGCCTTAGTGGAATTCATCTTGCCTCTATCACCGATTTCGGTTAAAGTCCTTCTGATGACTTTTATGTCCGGCCTCAATTCTCTGAGTCTGAATTCATGGAACCGTTGATCGGCAATATTGTAAGATACATCTTCGATGATGAATAGAATGACGGCCTCAGGGTTTCCATATATTCTCCATGCTTCCAGCATCCCTTCGCACAAGCCATCCAAAGCATTATTTTCGGGTAGCTGCAATAAGGATAGATTGGAATTCATGACGGCAATCTTAATCTAGAGTCTGAGACAAAAACATTTGCTATATGTAGTATGTGTTTTACCGTGTTGAAACATGTGGTTTTGCTTTTGTCATGGTCTCTACTACCAATGAACAACTGAAGGAGCTGAAGGCATTGTCTGCATGAATTGGATTTCCAACTTGGATTCTAGGAAGAGTTACTTTGAAATAAGAAGTTTATTCCAACAACACATTTGAGCGATTAGAAACAAGTTTTAAAAACGGAAACAAATTTACTTTCCGAAACTTCAACAAAAATGAATTTGCTCTTGCATTTTTGTGATTTTCTTCGTTATACGAGAAGTTTCTGACTATTAGGGCATATTTCATTGAGAAGGAACTCTTTTTAACTGAAGCAGCAACTTTTTGGGGTAGATTAGGAATGTGCCCTTCCACACTTATATAGATATCAATATTAATTCTTGATTTTTTCAGATTGATAGTTAACTAACCCAAAACCTCAAAATAATGTCTTTTGAACAGTAAGCCTATGTTAGTTTGGTAAAAAGTCATCAGGATAATTTTGAAGAAACGGTCACTGAAAGAACTAACGTGTATTGATTGTTCTAATTCATCACAAAACTGTACACGAAAAATCACCATTTTAGCAGCTTCCTCTCTGTTCTTCGAATATCAACCAGTTTTCAAAAATGGGGTTAAAAGATACTTGGTGTCAAAAGGGTCTATGAACGTTTTGTGAACGATTTCATGAGAGGATAGTTTGCACTAGAAGTAGTAGAATAGTTGTAGTAGGATAGTTATCATTTTCATACAGATCTTTTGATTTGTTCATCACATATTTATTCTTCTGTTCTTGTTGAATTGATAGTACTAATTCCTTTCAAATTGTATTTATAGACTTGTCTCTATGTACACAGAGGGCTGAAACTTTCCCGGTACAGTTTCCTGAAGGTTTCGAAGTTAATAACACTGCTTTGTTTTTGCGAATGGCCACATCTTTTCAATAATACATCGTTGATAGTGAAAGTAGTCAAGATCGTGAGAATGAAACGTCCTTTCAACTATTTATGGAAACATTTCCTTCCACACTATTTTATGCTGAGAAGAACAAAAAGGCCGATCAATATATCGGTCGAGATATTTCGATTACGATATAATGCTCTTGCATCAAATGAGATCAGAAATATTCAACACCTTCCAAGATGATTTCCACAAAATCTTGTCCAACGATGCAAAGCATGTATCTAGACCGTGAATAAGGCGTATTGAACCCTGTTGTAATCTTCTACTAGGTACTAATAATCCTTTCAATTTCGTACAATGATAATTGTCATAATTTATTATTTTTTTTATTATGTTCTCAGGCCTACTACTCCTTCCCTCTACGATCCTTGAAATGTAATACTACACGTATACCTATCGATTCATCGCAAGTCATATTTGGATGACCAGAGACTTGGACAAAATTTCATCTATATCCTGGTTCGTGCAAGAAATAACACGTAAAAAGGTTTGAGACCTCATTATTCCTCAGCTCCCTGTAAGGGATTACAGACACCTGTAATCCCTTATTTTTATTGTGATTACTTGTAATTCGTAGTAATAGACAAGAGGTTAGAACTCGTGAAATTTATAAGCAGCAGTGCTAATTTTTTCAGAAGAAAAAATTGGAGTCACTTCAATATTGCAATGATATGTACTGCTTTTATAGATGAAAGTTAATTCCAAATCAGATTATAGATATAGAGACGTTTTTCATATTTTATTTCATTAAAAAATTTGTGGACAGCTGTCCAGTAATCAAAGATAAATAATCGAACGCCTACCATATTCTTCACTTGAGACGGTGTCAAGATGAAATTGAGATATTACATCAATTCATCTTACTGACTTTTTATCGTGAAATGTTCGAGATACATAACGATATGAGCTTAATTTGATTAAATAAATTTGAACAATGGTGTGACCTGATTTTGCGAACAGCATATTCAATTTTATTTTAGGGGATGAGGTAATGGCTATTATTCTTCAATTCCTTTTGCGCCATATCTTATGTTCAGTCCTTACAGCGTGAATATTGATTGCACTTGCATGAAACATGTGCGGCTACATAATGACCGACCAAGGGTCATCATCATTGAATCTGTAAACGAAACACATATCGCGTTGCACTTCAGCCACCACATTCCATATAGCTCCTTCTCATTCTGCTTTTATGAAAATCGGTTCGCATATGTTTGAAAATAGTTGGTTATTCGGAAGATTCACAAAAATTAATATGAAATCAATGAGTCTGATTGTGAAAGGTTAGTAAGTGCCTTGATCTATCTTCAATATGTTTTCAACATTTTGTTGCATGAGTTAATATTCAGCTGAATCACTGTATTGATGGAGGATTAAGTTTTTGATAAAGATAAATTTGGAATTAATCATAAATGCCCATGACTATTCAACAAGAAAAGCAAATGACTTTTCTCTGTGATTTTCTTTTTGTTAATGAACCACTGAATTCACCTGCTTGAAATCAAGATGTTTCTAATTATAAATACATGTTATTTCTTGGGAGCAATAATATATATATATATATATATATATATATATATATATATATATATATATATATATATATATATATGTTAGTTTTTCCTTTAAATGTCGAATTCTATCTCATTCTGTTTGTTCCTTGAGCCCAGTACATCTGGAAATGGCAACTGTTTTTTTTTCTACTTGGTACGTGAATTTTATACTTTCAGGTCGTATATCTCAGCCTTGTAGATCATTAGAAGCTGAAGAGAAGTGAAGAAATTCTTCGCACGTAATATGAAACCAAGCTTCTGGGAAGCTCCTTTAGCGATCGATCTCACATAGTTTTCCCATATGAGATTATTACTGATCGTAATTCCTAGCATCGAGATACTCGATTTTGTAGGAATAGTTATTCCTGACATCCGAATACTAGATAACGATAAGTGGCTTTATTTGAGAAGGGTCATGCCTGGATTTTTCCAGCATTAAATTCCACTAAGTTGACATTACTCCATTCTATTATTTTTGCAAAGTCATCGTTGATTCTATGTACGTGACTGTTTCCCTGAATTTTTGTTTCTCGTGCTGGAAGAGATACTATTATTTGAATATATTCAATTTTATTATTATCCCAAGAAACATTACATGTTTATGAATAGACTAAAACACACAAGTATAGTTCAATTGTATAAAAGAAAAAAATCCATACATTTAACGAAATTAAATATTTATAAATTCAGTGCTTCATTAACAAAAACAAGAAGAAAAAAAAACTTATACATGATATAGTCATGGGTGAGACATAATAAAATGATAAAGAAAAGAGTGAATGGAGTTCAAGATAATAAGTATTTTTTAAAGTTTTTCTTAAATGAATTAGTATTTTTTGTATTTTTCAATGTTTTCGGTGAGTTGTTATAAAAGATGACGCCTTCATACATAATAGATTTTTTACAATAATTTGTTCTAAATTTAGCCAGAGAAAAGTCATTTGCTTTTCTTGAATAGTCGTGGATATTTATGGTAAATTTCAAATTCGAATTTTTCACGTTATTTTTGATCAATGGAATAAATACTAAAAGTTTGTATTTGAAAAGAGAAAGAATATCTAATAATCCTCTAGGTTTATAAAGATTAATTTTTGGTTCTTGCTGCTCTAAATTGAATATACATCTTAAAATTTTGTTTTGAAGAGTTTGAAGTGGCTTAATAGTTATTTTATTTGCTGTTTCCCAAATTGAGATGTGGTATTGGATTCTTGAATGAATTAATGAAAAATATATTGTTTTTCTATAATGTATTGGAATTTGATTTTTGATTCTATATAATATTCCATCAAATCATAAAAGCGCCAGAACATAACCCCGTGGAACACCTGCATTTGTTGGGAAAATATTTATTGAGAGACCTATCAGACAAGAAACTCTTCAACAAAGCACATATGAGGAGGCAAACCATAAGACGGCAGTTTAGAAAGGAGATCCCGATCCCAAACGCGATCAAACACTTTGGAATATTGAGTGTAACAGCTAACGTTTCTCTGGATTTTTCTTAGGAATGTTGCCAAATATGAGGAACATAAGCCAATGAGTCACTGGTTGATCTTTAATGGCGAAAACCGTATTGTCGATCATTAATTATTAATTATTTCTCTAAATATTTGTTAACCCTAACATTGATTGCTTTTTCCATGACTCTGGAAATGATAGAAAGCAATGCAATTGGTCTATAATTACAAGGTAGAGTTTTCCTTCCTTTTTTAGGAACTGGCTGAACTCTTGCTGTCCTCCAGGAATCAGGAAGAACCCCCCAAGTAATATGACAGGTTGAATAACTCGTAAAGTACTGTCAATTCGGGGGCACCTGCTTTCAGAACAACTGCTGGGATTCCATCAGATCCGCAAGCCTTATTCGTCTTCAGGTTCATAAAAAAATTTCTTATTTTCTGTTGGTGAAAAATTATTTCAGGCATATGACTGTCGACAGGCGTCATATACGAGGAATCTTTTCGGTTATAATTGCACGAGTGCATAAAAATTTCCGATAATTTTGCAAGAAAGCGTGATAACTAAAAATTGCAAGTTTATTTTCATATTTTGGCGAAAGTGCCCGAGTCTGAAGGACGAGGGCTCTTTCACAAAATATGAAAATAACAGAATGCAATTCGTATTGGAATATTCACGAATAAAGAAATTCTCAAGAAAATGTTAATTTTTGTTCATTTATACTTTCCTCTATAGATTGTATGGAGCACTCACCAAAACGCGAAATGTTTTTCTATTTTTGAAGTCTATCTGACATTTATTTGTGTTGTTTACTGACGTCTTGCGATACGGTTTCGAATATGTTGTTATGGTGACTTGATACAATGCAATTACCGCTCTAAGTTTTTCGATAATTGCATTGCTCTTATGGGACATTTTATATATGAGGAAAATATTCCCGATAAGTCCAAAGCAGAATTTCTAGCAAACTTATTTGCTTTAGCAAATGACCAAAACGAACGAGAACCGTTTGGACATTTAACAAGTTTAGAACGAATTTTATGATTATGTGCTTCTTTAGCAACTTCAATTGTTGCACTACACCGATTTCTTGCGTTAAACATACTCAGATCTCGTTTCCTAACTGGAGCTTTGGCGCCAATGATTGAATGCCGCTTGTTCGGATGTGATATCATTGATATTTTTTCTTCATTCTAAGAATACTACACTTATCGATTCTCAATACCCTCGATCAAAGATTTCCTCGAGTATCTCCCACCCGGAAATCCGATTGGGGAGGGATTTCAGTTCCGGGGTTTTCTACTCCAGGAGACACTATCATCATTTTTCAAATTCAATAATTGGGAAAACCCGAAAATATCAGCCACATACTGAAACGTGAATTAACACTTCACAGCACAACTTATAGTTGATATGGTGGTATCTCAGCGGGGGACGATAAGAATAGAATAGACCATCTTACACCGAAGGTTATTCTCCAAGTCGCCTTCTACGACATGTTTTTGGGTAGAATAAACTCGAGTGGATTGTTTAAATCGCACTCGAATGACTAAGGACTCATTTGGCTTCGTGCTCAAAATTTGTCCTCGTGCGAGATGGGTGTGATATGGCACCATCATGTTTTTCCACTCTTGCTGTACCGAGTGCTATGTACAAACTATCACCATTGTTCGAACGTTATCAGATTATTGCGATAGAGCAATCGAAAATATAGTCAGATAATTCCCCGAACTTGGCATCTGTGTAACTATTCCACAAAAATTCCATTTGATTGGAAAAAATGTATTCCGATAGAAAATGAAATTTAAAAAACTTCGGTACTCACGTTTTTGAGTTTATTGAATTGTCCTAACTCCTGTAGAACGTACCTGAAAACGATTAGATTTGTTATTGAAGGACTGTTTCAATCAATGACTGGTTTTTCTAATTGATTTTTCTAATAAATATATATTTTGAAATGGAGTAAACCATTGCATTAGATTAATGTTGATTATCTAAATCCTTTGAGGCAACAATCAAATTAAGTTATATATATATATATATATATATATATATTCCTTGTGGAATTGTGGAATAACCCTGACTCAAAGTTCACTGCGTTAAGCTAGCTATTCACTTCATATCAAACCCCAGGCTACTGCTTAAGGCTGGTGGAACATGAGATAGATATTAAATTAAATGTAATTGGTCTATCAGAAATCAAACAAAAAATTGAAGCTGTGTCATGGATGCCATTGTTGCAACATACCATTTTGCTGTTTATGAAAATTTACGTTTCAAATAAAAATATCTCTCTAAATTTAGCACCTTGCTCTGCGAAAGTTACGACCTACAATAGGTTTATTTGGGTATTTTCAATATGGGCTCAAAAATCTTTCTAGATTTTATAATGTTATTGAAAGTACACTGTATACTTGTATAAAGCGATTCGATCGAAAATACATTTTTCGACGAGGAGTATGCAGCTAGAATTCAGTAACTGTGAATGTCTAGAATAAATAATTCAACAATAGTATATTACGCAACGATCATGTAATGATGGTTATTAATACACGAGCATCAACCGGGATACGAAACGAGCCGAAGGTGAGTTTCGTATGGTTGATGCGAGTGTATTAATATCCATTACATGAGAGTTGCATACGCTATTTAATCTACACCTGATAAATACTGAAGAACTACAAATATTAGAGATCAGAAATAAAAAAAAGATTACTCGAGGCCGGAATCGAACCCATGTCTCTTCCAACTAGTCCAACTAGCTAATATAATCTCAGCGCCTTGGACCGCTCGCCTACGGAGAGCCCAGAAAATTTGATTGAAAAAATAAAGAAATAAATCATGCATTTGTCAAATGAAAAATTTAATCATTCTAACTAGATTTCTGTCAGTGAAGGTGTCGAAGGTGATTCTCCAATCTCGCTGGTATCACACATTTTGTTATGATTATCGAAGTTTGGCTATATTCTTCAAAACTTCAATACCTATATCGATTTTGACTTGACAAACGTCAAATGCAGAGCATGCACATCATGCTTGATTGAAAAATAATGGGTTTCTATTGGTTGAAAATATGTATCGTAATGAAAAATCTGTATCGTAATGGATTTCATTATGAAACGGGTTGTGGGCATATAAGTGTATTATTAGAGTACGGGTGTAGGTAAATAAATTTTTGTAGTACGTACCTCTGGATTGCTGAGGAGGCGGGCCCAAGCCATCCAAAACCTGATGCGATGGTATTGTATTCCACTTGCTTCCAACAACAGGGTGGATAACTTTGGTGGGTCGTTTGATTCCTGCCATTGGCAGATTCTAACATATAATCGCATCTCAGAAGTCCGAGGCTCAAGGGCTGTAGAAAAGTTTTTATGCAATCAATTGATACCATAGTGTAAATAACAACAAATAGTTAATGTTCAACTTACAGAAAATTGGAATTCATAATTAAGTTTCCCGTGCTTGGTATACAAACTAACTAGGAGGATAAGTAGCCTATTACAAACGAGTGCGCTAATTCGCGAGTGCACGTAATTGGCTTTATTCTAGTTGCGTACTCTATTCTTTCCACTCCCACCATGTTTGTTAGTAATTTCTGGTGGTGTAGCAGAAATTTTTTCGTTATCACCCATTTTCAATGATCAACGAGACAGCAGGTCTTGACAGCAAGTGTGTTGTCGATTCATGGATAAAACTAGATTTAGTACCAATTTGAAAAGTGTTGAACCAAAAATTTCCTTAAAATATGATTCTTGGTCTAATACTTTTTCTTATCTATATCAACTCCCTACCAAATTTAACATTGAATGGAATGATCAAATTATTTGCTGATGATGCCTCTCTCATATATTCCTCAGATAGTTATGATAAAACTAAAGATGATATAAAAAGTTGTCTGGGTAAAATTCTCATTTGGCTTCATCAACATATGTCAACTCTAAATTTTGATAAATCTTCATATATGTATATTTCCAAACGATCAATCAACATTCCTACTAATCCCATAGTATTCAATAATAAATTGATAAAATACACAGGAACAACTAAATTTTTAGGCTTATATATCGAATAGAGATTTTCATGGCAAAAACATATTGAAAGAATTAGAATGAAAAAATCTCCTCTCATTGGAATTTTCTACAAAATCAGACACTACAAATCTCTCACATTATTGAAAAATATATACTTCAGCCTAACCTATTCACAATTGCATTATCTCATCTCCATTTGGGGAACAGCAAGTAAATCTAATATCAAACCTTTGAAAACTTTACAAAACAAAACAATCAAATGTATTTATAAATTACCTTATCTAGAATCAACAATAAATTTATAAAAACCGCACAATTTATTGGACTTAGATTCTCTCCATGAACTCAAAATTAGCTGTTTCATCCATTCTATTAAAAATAATAGTAAGAAGTCAGATATTATTCTCACTCAAATTGCTGATATCCATAACTACTCCACAAGACAAACAAAATTATTAGCAACAGATAAAACACAATCAGATTTCGGAAAAAAGTCAATTTACCATGATGGCATCATAATATATAACTCAATAACAGAAACAATTAAAGCAATTCGCTCAACAATGAAATTTAAGCAAAAATTCAAACAATTTTTAATCAGCTAATGTACAATATATTTTGTATGTAGTCAACAGTTATGTTTTTTTTTTACCTTCATTGGTATTCATCAGTTTCGAAAGCCATTTCATTTTGACTGCTTACAAATATTTAATTTCGTTGAATGTATGGATTTATTTTTTTCCTTTTATACTTTTGAAAATTTCATTTATTGACTATGTACTTGTGTGTTTTAGTCCCTATTCATAAACATGTAATGTTTCTTGGGATAATAAAAAATTGAATTGACAAGAAAATTCAAATTCTCAGACTTTCACTTTCGTGCTATTGGATGTAGTCATGATATCAAATTTTTCAGGTTGAATGTTACATGTCATTTTAGAAAAAAAACTTTCTTAAGCGGCTGGGAATCATTTAGAATACACCTTTATTCTAAGAGATTCATTACCCAACATCTGTCAAATACGAAATGAACGGTTTAAAATAGTAGTTATACGTATATGAATGATATAGACGTATCTATAAACAGAAAGTATTTGTAAATATTTATTTTGCTCGTTTCCACACAAGTTTTTCATTTTCCTCATATGCGATACGGAAAAGAATAATCTAAAAAGCCCCAAGAGAAACTTGAAATATTAGATAACTATTTGTAGAGATAAATTACCCTCACACCAAACTGATATTACTTGCACTTGATGCGCATTTTGCCAACAAGGTTGGTATCTTCAGGAGAAGAAAATCAATACGTAATCTGAAGAGTAGGGTTAGTTGTTTATATATAGCTTTTTATATACTAAACAATTTGCAGGTTGTGCAGTCACTACCTGCATAGTTTTTTGATCCGATATACCTGAAAATTGAAAGGTATTTAAATATCCAACCCTTGTATTTAGATTTCGTATCAATTTTCTTCTCCTCAACCTTGTTAGCGAAGCCCGAGTCGAGTTTGGTGTTAGGGTAATTGATCTTTACAAAAAGTTTCAACTCTCACACCAAAGGTTTAAATCTCATCAATATTATCAATATTGTTATTCCGAAGATGCATTTCTTAAATAATCAATATTGCTAAAGTCTATAGCTATTTCAGAATTATTCTGAAATATTTATATACATGAGGAAGATGGTGGTCCAAGTATGATGCTTCTGGTATATTTAGTGTTACGGAAATTATCGTTAATTAACTTGCAGAGTTAGACGTTCTTTCAGATAAATATAATCTGAATCCTTGTCTGAATCATATATATGGGCCACCATTTAAAACTGAACAGACGAAACATAAAAAAATCGGTCGTACACGTAATCAAGGGGGAGGTTTAATGATACAATTCTTAACATTGCAACTTCAACCCTCGAGTAATACCTTTTCAAAGGGGCATTAAATTATCTTTCAAATAACATCTCATTTGTGTTATTGGGTCAGAGAGTTTCCGAGATCTAATCTCCTTTCCTTAGGTCAGTTTGAACATCTGTGTAAATAATCAAGTACGTTTTGTACTACATTTCATCTTTCATCATTAGTATTTTGTCAGTCGAATAATTAAATTAAATAAACCATTACACAATCATATACTTATCTCGGAAACCATTTGATCAAATTTCACGAATGATTTGTCATTTGAAAGAGAATTAAATGTCTTTCTGAAAAAGGTATGACCAGACCTCTTGTTCCATTTGAAATAGTAGTAGTAGGTTTCAGTGTTGAACATCGTATCAAAAAACTTCCCCTTTGACCGATGTAATTATGTATACGACCGATCTTTTTTTAATAAAGGTGGAATCAGATATTCCTTCTGTTTCGTTATAAATTGTGGCCCCTTTATAAGTCTTCCAATAGGGACACGGTGATCTGTTTTATCAAAGACTTCAGAGAAACTGTATTGTCCAAAGCAAATGCATAGACCATCAATAAATGGAATACGATATATGGAATCTGGTGAATATGGATGATTTGAGAATCGGGAAGCTGCCAGTAGTGGAGCATGGAAATTAAGAATAATTGTCTTATGCAATTGGATAATTGATTACAAAATTGATAAGAGCTTGAAAAAAATATATGAGATCTGGTTTGCAATCTTCGATGTTTATTGCATCCATCTTACCTCATATGATATCATATCTAGTGTCTCATAGAGATATCACTACCGCTCTACCCCTGATTTTATCACAAAAAATTGATTGATGAATTTTTCTTGATATCAACAAGAGTTATTGTTATGTATTGTGAAATGTTGAGATAAATGATCGATGCGAACAACAATAATAATAATATTTATTTCCCTAGTAAACATTCCTAGAAGCATTTTTGGAAGCAGAGCTGGTGAGGGATTCGGCTAGGATTCTGTATCTCTGTATCTGTAGAGTAGGGAGGGTGAGTATAGACCCACAGCACTTAGGCCACAATATGGCCCATTGTACATCCTCCCAAGGAGACGCCCTCCTAGGACATTGTCCAACCTGCCTTATCCAGGAAGGAGGACAGGTCACCAGGGGACATCTCCTTAATATCGGCAGGTGTAGGCCAAGACTCACCGAAATCAAAGAAAAATATTGATAGTGAGCACACTTGAAGACTGACTATTAATCGAAACATCTCATGAAATAATTTGTTCAGGCCCATTTCAACTGAACTACACACCAAAATATTAACTTCTAGTAGATGATGGAAACTACCGTGTATTGACGAGATGCCTGATACCCCGAAGCGGGCCTACAAGTATGCTCGCCCAAATAATTCAAAATTGGTTCCGATATTTGTAGCGTCAAAAGCAAAAGTAGGATTTTATTCTGTGAAGAATCTTGCACTGGTAGCGGTCGGATGTAATTCAACGCCATTCGTGATATTAGCCTGGAGCGTGGTTATTTTCCGACAGGAAGGTGTTTTTTTTACATGCAGATTCACACGGAAGGGAAGCCCTGTGATGTTCAAAGAACACCGTGTGAACCAATGGACAGGAGATACGAATTAACATTCACTTTGAATTTCTGAAGTTAATAATCCTCAGGAAAAACCTCTTTCGGCAAGAAGTTCCAGAGCTCGGCTGTTCTATTGAAAAAAGATCCCTGAGCGAGAGAGGTTCGACAGGTTTCCAAATTCACAACAAAGGGGTGGGAATTCTGTACTCGTCGAGTCATCCCTGTAGATATTACCAAGGGAAGAACGATTGATAACAATTCGGAAGAGCATCGACCGTGAAATTATCTATAGAAGAGAGACAAGTCTCCGACCCTTCTACGATTTTCCAATGAAGTGAGCGAGTCTGTGGGCGAAGAATCACCAACAAGATGAATTGCCTTCCTCTGAATAGAATCGAGAAGCCTCAATGAATGTTTTGGTGCCGAACTTCAGACATGAGAACTGTATTCCATGCAAGTCATATCTGAGCCTTGTAGATCATTAGAAGCTGACGAGAAGTGAATTATTCCTTCGCACGAAATAGTAATCCGAATTTCTGGGGAGCACTTTTAGCGACCGATCTCACATGGTTTTCCTTTGAGAGAATATCACTGATCGTAATTCCTAGCATCGTGATACTTGATTTTGTATGCATAGTTACTCCTGACATCTGAATATCAGATGATGATAGATCGGCTTTTCTTGAGAAGAGACATGCCTGAGTTTTAGTAGCATTGAATTCCACCAAGTTCATGCTACCCCATTCTATTATTTTTACCAAGTCGTCGTTAATCTTATTGACGTGAATGTTCCTCTAAATTTTTATTTCTCGAGCTGGTGTGGGGACTCTGGAAGAGAAACTGGTATAAAGAGTACTGTCGTCCGCAAAACTATGTATTGAACAAGATGTTTTCTCGAACAAATCATTGATATGAGCAGAAACAAAGTGGGCGCCAGAACTGAACCCTGTGGAACACCTGCATTTATTGGGAGAATATCAGATGATACTCCATCAACAACCATATATAAAGACCTATCAGACAAGAAACTCTTCAACAAAGCACACAACTGAGGAGGCACACCTTTTACAATATCGATGAAGTCTCAGAAAAGAGGAGTACTAAGAGTAGCCACGTTATAGGTGAATAATGACTGCCGAACAAAGCGATTATAAAGCACTATCGAAAAATCCTCCTACCTCTCTCAATTTTTGAACAGTAAGATAAAAAGTTCAGTCCAGTACATTTCAATGGAAAATTCCCATGAAGTATTATGAAAAAGGTATCTTGTGATACCTCCTCCTTTGAAATTCTTCCAAATTCTTCATTCAACACTGATTTCGAGTTCCGATGTTGCTGTGATAGCGTGCTGATAACATGTCCGAATTCGGTTTGCTAAGTTTTGTAGCGAAAAATGAAAAAAATGTGTATAATTCGGTTGGAAAGTGATGAAGAAGGTGATATATAATGGGTATATTCAATTCAATTTTATAATCCCAAGAAACATTACATGATTATGAATAGGGACTAGAACACACAAGTACATAGTCGATAAATGAAATTTTCACAAGTATAAAGGAAAAAAATCCATACATTTAACGAAATTAAATATTTGTAAGCAATTAAATTCAGTGCTTCATTAACGAAAACAAGAAGAAAAAAAAACTTATACATGATATAGTCATGGGTGAGACATAATAAAATGATAAAGAAAAGAGTGAATGAAGTTCAAGATAATAAGTATCATTTTAAGTTTTTCTAGTGTTTTCTAGTTTTTCAATGAATTAGTATTTTTTGTATTATTCAATGTTTTCGATGGGTTGTTATAAAAGATGACGCCTTCATACATAATAGATTTTTTACAATAATTTGTTCTAAATTTAGCCAGAGAAAAGTCATTTGCTTTTCCTGTTGAATAGTCGTGGGTATATATGGTAAATTTCAAATTCGAATTTTTCACGTTATTTTTGATCAAATGAATAAATACTAAAAGTTTGTATTTGAAAAGAGAAAGAATATCTAATAATCCTCTAGGTTTATAAAGATTGATTGTTGGTTCTTGCTACTCTAAATTGAATATACATCTTATAATTTTGTTTTGAAGAGTTTGAAGTGCCTCAATAGTTGTTTTATTTGCTGTTCCCCAAATTGAGATGAGGTATTGGATTCTTGAATAAATTAATGAAAAATATATTGTTTTTCTATAATGTATTGAAATTTGATTTTTGATTCTATATAATATTCCCAAGATTGGCAAAATTCGCTTTCTCAAGACTTCTATGTGTTTTGACCACGACAAATTTTAATCGATATATAACCCTAAAAATTTTGTGTTTGTGGAATATTCAATTGATTCTTTCTTGAATTTAATTGGAACTCTCGAAGAGTTGGGTATTGTATATTGTGCTAATAGAAAGAAGGAGGAATTTTGAGCGAAATTGGCTGAGAAACAAACATAGGAGGGCCGTATCTCCGAAACTAGTTGCGAGCCCCAAAAATTTCATTCAGGTTTTTTGTTCAGGAGGTCAAAATACGTAAGTTTCACCAAAAAATTTTCATTTTCGGGGAGGAGCCCGATTAACGGAATTTTACCACAATAAAAAACAATGTTTGAAGATTAATTCTCAGAAACTCACCTGTACGACACCTTCTTTTTGCACCGTCTCAAATATTTTAAATAAATTACCGGTGAAATCATCCACTTGAATCGTGTCCTTAAGGCATTTCTTCAAAAATTCTCCATCGTGCGCGACTTTATGTATCAATTCTTGAAAAGCGGCTTGTATATCAACAACTTTCTGGAAATCTTCCCTGAGAAAAGTGGACGGGAACAAATTGAAAGGAGCAAACTGAATCGCATCTTCGCTGAAATTGCTCTTGGATCTCATCGAGGCTCCATGCAGAATGGCCCAGTCTCTGGCCTTCCTCACCAAGTCTTTCAGTTCTTGATCTTCGAGAGGCAAGGGCACGCAGGTTGGTGTGCTTGGAGCGGAACACATTCTGCAAATCTCCTTCCAGGGACTCTCTTGATGGTTATCTTTTTAATCCGCGCCAGTTTGAAGGTGCATGGATTGTGAGGAATCTGAAAGCGATCCACTTATTTATTATGCCTGCCCAGATAATTTTCAATTCGTACGATTGGGAAATGTGTTTGATTGATAAACGATCCAAAAGATTAGGTAAACTTCATATCTGACAATGCCGATACAAATACATGGAAAACAACACGATTTCCGAAAAAGATAAGATGTATTGTGGTAAAAACTAAAAAAACTCGAAATCTGGTCTTGCGCTCTCGCGATATCATACCCATTTTGGAAAAACATATAGGTAAATATTGTTACAGTCACATTTTTCCATTTTGACAACTCGGCATCATCGTTTGACGTAAGGACTACTTATTCATATACGAGGCTTGATGAAATGTATGAACGAGATCGAAAAACTCAACATTTCTTTGTCTTCTAGAAGAAATCAACGCACTCATGTGGTTGTGATCAGTGTTCTAATGGTTGCGTCAGATTGTGTGAAACTAGAGCAGTTTGAAGACATTTCAGTCCAACTTATGTATTTTAAGGCATTGAACACGAATCATTTTAGTTTATTTTTTCACCAAAACAAACGATCAGAATACGGGCGTTTCAATTGGTCAGCTTCTACGGCTGATTCCAGTTTTATCAATACTTTCTTCCGTGATATAATCCATTTTTCACGAAAAGGTAAGGGCGAACAAAAGATTGTGCGAACTTACTTCGATGGGCCAAGCTTCAACCTCTCGACGAAAAACTTTTGGATTATGTTGATTGACAGACGTCTCTGTGTTCTCTAGGTATTATTCATGAGTTCCTAGACCCCATATTTCACATCCCCTCTAAGTATAACGTCAATATAATATTATTTGGGGCATATATTTTTTAGTGAGTCTGTCTGGAAATTTCTTCAAATAGAGCTTTGTTTTTCATTATTAACATTTCTCTCGGGAAATGATCACATATCAGTTTCCTCTTCGAAAAAGATAATTCCTATAGGGTGTGGAAATCTTTCATTATCTATGAAAAACACTTATGAGAGTAATATAATGTAAACTACTGTGCTACTGAGAATCCCACTGCAGACTTGTCTCGACCGGTAGGTGTGATATCTTACACGGACCGACATAGTAGCACTGTGGGTTTTTCTGGATTCTCCTACAGTTAGAATAGCAAATATAATAATAATATAATAATAATAACTTTTTTCACTACAATTTTCAAATACAATGATGAGTACAAAGTGGAAGTGAATAAGAAACCTTTGCGATGAGTGCAAGCAATTGTTTCGCGATGAAAAATACAACATGTGATAAAAGTGAAACATAAGATGTAAGAGTTGGATTAAGTGTATGTGATTATGTAAGATGTGGAACATACAATGTAAAATGTGGAACAAATAACAAATAATAACAACAACAAGAGTATACGAAACATGTCTAGTTCATGTATATATTTATATTTATATATCTATATATATATATATATATATATATATATATATATATATATATATATATATATATATATATATATATATATACAGTGACGAACTGAGATAATCAGCTCTAAAGTTTGAATTGATTCAAAAAATCTGTAGGACGTTTAGCTACTACTTTGTAACTTTTTTGGATCTGAGATATGTCGTTTGATATCTTAGGTATGTTTTAATATTCCAAATATAAAATAGAGATGAAAATGGCGACTTTTTATGGATTGGTTGGTTTTTGCATTTTGCAGAGCGGGTAATTAAAGCAAAAGATACGATATGAGAAATAATTGAATTTTATTCTATTCTACATCCTCTGGGGTATATAATCAGGTGGGGCTTGGTAGGTTTTCACAGAATGAAGAACTCGTATTTTATCACCCAAATACGCACCCAACCCAATATTTGTTATATTGTGGGTTGGTAGCTTTCTACATAACTCCGTCCATATGTTCTATGGCAGAGGAACATTGGGTTTGTGTATTTTTGGGAGACCATATATGGTCTCCCACAAATATCCCTGTATCAGATACATTGAACATTCTCGAAACCAAACACCAAATTCCCAAAGGGACCCTCACCTCATCAGTCACTGTATGTCCAGTACATACTTCCTATTCCAAGGTACCTTTTACAAACAAGTGAAAGGCGCCCCCATGGGTTCTCCCCTCTCACCTGTCCTTGCAAACCTTTTCATGGAAGACTAAAGCCATTGACACGTTCGACCACAAACCCTCTTGCTGGTTCAGATACGTAGATGACGTTTTCGTCATATAGCCTCACGGCTCCGAAACTCCCCATAATTTCCTTGATCACCTCAACGACCTCCACCCAAATATAAAGTTCACAATGGAAATCGAAAGCAATAACTCCCTTCCATTCTTAGATGTCCTCATCACAAAAACCAATGACTCCTTCACCCACACGGTCTACAGGAAACCAACACACACAAACCGATATCTGTTATTCTAAGAAAATATCAATTTCAAAAATCGCCTTTGCTTAACTCCAATAGCATGAATATGAGTATTCAGAGCTCCGCCCTATACTGCTATTCCATAGCGTAGGTGACTTTCCACAAGAGAATAGTACAAAGTTTTTAAGTACCTTAGCGGAAGGATTTCTTTGAGTTTTCTAAATTTGAATAAAATTGTCCTCAGTTTATAACTGTATACCTTATATGGTATCCCATTTTAGATGCATATCAATAACTATACCGAAATATTTCACTTTGTGTTCTTGTTGTATATGGAATGGTGTGTCAGTAGCGATCGTTGTGTGATCGAATTGAGTCTTTTCGAGTGAATTACAGCAGAATGGAAGGCAACATGTTCTATCAACATTGACAGTTAACAATTTTCTATCCAACCACTGTTTCATAAGAGGAAATTCCGTTTCTACTGCAATTTTCAAAGAATTCCACTCATCAGCTTCATAAAAGATGGCTGTGTCTGCAAATCCAATTATACTACCCACCCTTGTTCAATGAGAAAATTTCGTTGATATAAATATCAAATAAAATTGGTCCCAGCACAGAGCCCTGTGGTACGCTATAGTCGATTTCCATTTCACTACTCAATACGTCATCAATTCTAACTTTCTTACTTCCCGTCAAATAACTTTCAAACAATTTCAAGATATTACCCCCGCCTCCCAATATCCTCTGAAGACTGTAGGAGAAGAAGATGACTGACAGTGCCAAAAGCTTTTGATAAGTCTATGAATATGCACAAAGATGGTCTACTTTTATTTAAAGCATCGGTAACTTTCGATGTCAATGACAGAACAGCATCTTGAGTTGATAAGTTCTCCCTAAATCCAAATTGACTATTTGAGATTATTTTATATTTATTAAGATATGAAACAAGTCTCTTTCTTATAATCATTTCAAATATTTTTGACAAATGTGTAACTAAGGATATTGGCGATAATTTGCAATAATCAAAGTATTCCCCTTTTTCAAAAGCGGTATAATGATTGATTTTTTGAAGTCAGTAGGATATACTCCTTCTAAAATGAACTACCTTCAAATCAGTAAGACGCCACAGAGCACTTTCGGCCTTCATGGCACACGTGCAAGAAAAACAAATGTAAATAATCGAGAGAATGAGTCTTATGGAAGGAAAATCTTAATTCTGGTGCAGATGGTGCTTACATTGAAGACAAAACGCAATCTGCTGAATGGCAAAATATAGGAATGTAATCTCGAATAAAAATATATAGAATGATATTCATAGAATGTAACCTTGAAACTTACTTGAATATTATTTCAGTGTATTCCTCGAATAAAAATATTATATTCTGAAACTAAAAAGATTTTATTCATATTTATATTGAATATGATAATTGTGAATAATCCGATTTTTTTTTTAATATTAAGGTTATTTATTGTGTGATTTGAAAAATCCATTCCAGATCCCTCTGATCTGGAAGTGGAAGGAAAATTTATATTTATTTCATTATTGCTAGTGTCCTTAGAGTTCGATATTGTATTGGAAATACAGATTTAGAACGTACTAGTCCAAAAATATGATAAACTTATCAGATTGATGATCATGTGTGCTGCGATAATGAATAACGTATTCAAGGTAAGAATATATTTTGAACTGAAAGTCAATATTGATAGCAGTCACGAAAAAAATTATCTGATAGAACATGAAATATGTAGATGTTTGGAATATTTACTTCTTCACCTGTTATTGTGATCAATTTGAGGGCTATGAAACTCTCAAGGAGTCTGTGTGATGTGGAAGAATTATTATTCGCACTTATCAGAAAAATTATCTTTTAGGTTTCAGATCATTTGAAAGATCATTCGAGTGACTGATATTTGATAAATATTGGATTTTAATACGGAAATAATATATAGACGTTTACACTCAATAAACAGTGGTTGCTAAAAAAAAATATTCTACACGCCGCCATTCAATTGTTTAACAAATTCATTGAGAATGGCTGCTATGCCTGATATTGCTCGCGCCAGGCGGCGCTGGGGTAATTGGAGTTCACCGCAGAACTCAAAATATGTCGGTGGATTCATGCTGTCGGATCCGTGCTCCCTGCTAATTGCTAATGTTCCCGAGCAGCTTCATCTAGTGTTAAGTGGAGGTCACCCCAGAGAGTAGCCAACCAAATACCCGAAACTAGTGAAAGTACGGCAATAGAGACAAAACTTCTGCAAAAAATTGTTGGATTCAGTTCCCTCTGAAGAATTCGCTATAAGTGGTTCCATGTCAAAACTCCATACTTATAGTTTGTTGTTTCCAGTTCATCTTAGTTTCTTCAAATTATTTTTAGTATGAATATATAATGCCTCGACTATTTATCAACTAGTGTTCTATAGTTTGAAATACTCAGGGTTCCTTGAAACAAACCATAGGAATACTGTCTTTAGTTAGTAGCGGGAATTCGGATATGAAAAATCCTATCTGCCAGTACTTCGTCAACTAAATCAGATAAACCACACTTTTCGAACAAACATCTATCAGTGATGGAGCCTCTATAAGTTTTCGGAATGAAAGTACCTGTGTGGGATGTAAATACTAGAACTTCATTAGTATTAGTAGATCTGTATGCTGAATATGTGATTTGCTGTGATACAGGTATTTTGTGTTGCTCAATTTTAATCCCGGTACAACCAATCATCAGTGTGCTAGCACATTTACTACCTTTCAATTTTATATCTTCTAATTTGAATGCAAGTTCTTTATTATTCATATTGAATCTCAACTTGTAAAAATTCATTTGCAGGAGTCAACAAACGAACATTCATCGCAAATCTTGATGGATAATATAGATGATTCACTGCAGGTCCTAACACATTAAACACAAGCGAGAAGTGATCATAGCTGTCAAGTCCTGTATAATATTGAAGTTCGCTCTTCTTCATTTTCAATCGCAAATTTTCAATACGGAATGAACCCATCGACATTCTTTTAATAGTTTTGATGCATCACATTTCTGTACTTCTTTGCTGTCCAATGAGTGGTCCTAGGTCAGTGTATCCACTGATAGCACTTCCAAATCATTGGATATTTCTGGAGCAGTTTCTTTCTAAGAACTACAGTTAATAAAAGCAGATGACGGGTGAAATAATTCCTCTAATAATAACAATAAATAAGTTTTAGCCTCTTCTCTTTTATGCCATTTATTGATGTAGTTTCTTCAGTCCAATAGAACTGGCTGGGGCTGCGTCACGCTTATTTTTGAAGCTGTAAAAAATAAGACGAAATACTAGGGTTATATCTGTATGTCATTTACATGTTTCAACTCCTCCAAAAATGATATTATTCGCATTCGAAATGGAGTACGTACAACAATTAATACATATGATTTTTGAGAACAGTCTCCTTAGGCATCAGTCTGATGAAACGAAGTGTTTTGCAGATACCGAAATGTATCATTATTCCTGAGTTACCCTTTTTTAGAGCCGCAATGATATTCCAGATAGTATTACAACAAATGGTGACATTTTGAAATATCAAATATTCGAAACGCCAAAATCGAAATAAATCAATTCGTATGTATCCATGCCATTAACATAAAAAAGTGAAAAGAGCTCATGGGATCCTTTCGGTTATAATTGCACGAGTGCATAAAAATTACCGATAATTTTGCAAGAAAGCGTGATATCTAAAAATTGCAAGTTTATTTTTATATTTTGGCGAAAGTGCCCGAGTCCGAAGGCGAGGGCTCTTTTAAAAAATATGAAAATAACCGAATGCAATTTGTATAAGATATCACGCTTGAATGCAAAATTATCTGGTCAATTTTATGTACGAATGTAATTCATTGGAATATTTCACGAATAAAGAGAAATGTTATTTTTTGTTCATTTATATATATATAGTATATATATATATATATATATAGATTTTATGTCTAAGTCTATATGTGTTGTTTACTGACGTCTAGCGATACGGTTTCAAATATGTTGTTATGGTGACTTGATACAATACAATTACATTTTATATACGAGGGAAATATTCAGTATAATTTTGTTCTGAATGGTTGTGTTCAAATTAACTGATTTCATTAGATTCCTATGTGAGCAGAAAATTTTCTGTAAAATTATGCTCTATTCTCCTTCTCCCAACCAAGTAATCTTGGAAGACAAGTTTTCCCTATTCGTTCACGTGTGTCATTTGATGGAACACACTTGTTTTTATGCCAAAGAATTATGTTTACTAGCAGCCATTTCTTCTATCACAAAAGAGGATGATGACGCAAATGAACGAAGAAGCTTCTCTCCCAAAATGTGACAGTGATTTTGAATACATAGGAGTAGATCACATCCTCCCTCTCTGTACTATCCAAGATCATGAGAGCATTTTTGTCAAGGTCCATGCTGCTAACAAGCTCAGTCAGTCCCCATTCGACTCTGAATGTGGTTATCAGAACTGTTACCAAGTTGAAACCCATCCATCAAAATACGGTCTTCATACAGATGAGATAATTAGTATTCTTCAAGAACACATATCAGATAGATTTTTCGAATGGAAAATAAATACGTGTCTTCAAACGCACCATTTCAATATTCAGTCACCCCGATCTGATTCTCCATGACGATCTGATATCATATTACTATTCATCAAAGTGTTTCTAAGAATTGGGGTTGATCAGAAAAATCATTGGTATTGAAATTGAAGCAGTTTTCGAAGATGAAAGATAATTTCGATATATCTGATCTTTTGATGAAAGATATAGAGATAACGTTGTTTTCCCAGTCTCAGCAGTGTGAATGGGAGTAAGTTGAATGAAGTTATAACCTCATTTTTCAAAATATCAATATCACCTACATTTTCAACGGAATTCACAAAAATGGTTTTCATTAAAAATTAATAATGATGAATATGAATTTAGACCGACTTCAATATCTTCTTCTCTTCGGAGTTATAAAAGGGGGATTCTGAGAAACTTACCGAATGAAGGACTCAGAGGGTAGCTTTATGATATTATTGAATATTTGTTAAAATGATTATTTTTGTAAATTGATAAAAAGCTATTGGAACCGTGCGCGACGACAGCGCCATCCATTTTTTTCACTCCCAAAATAATTCAAATTTTGCACATGAAATATTACTTCATTGTCAATTGAGTCAATTATAAATTGATTATTTATAGTAAAACAGTTTCAATTATTGGTATAATGACTGATAGTAAAGTTTGAACAATTACTTTCAACATAAATTTCCGAAGATGATCCACGTTGGTGCTAATCAGAAACGTTGGATATTTCTTGAAGTATTGATTCCACAATTTCGTCTGATATTTTAATTTGTTTGGAAGAATTCAATATTTTGTTATAAATCTCAATTTTGTTACTAACTATCTTCTATTTATATGTAATAATTCTTCACAGCTGATAGCCAAAATTAGAACAACCTACAAATAAAAATATTGAGATTGCTACTGATCTTACGTAATTATGGTTACATCTATTCCTTATATAGTAAATTTCTTTCGTTATCTTGAATAAATGTATCGATATCATCCTTTGATAAAACTTTAGATTTCTGGTAAATATACAGTTATCGGGCTCCACCCTGTAAGAAAAAACTTTTTGATGGAACCTACGTATTTTGGCCTACTGAACAAAAAATTCAAATAAAATTTCTGGCGCTCTCAACTGTTTTCGGCGATATGTCCCCCAAAGAAAGGAAAAACGGGGCTGACGCATATGTTTGTTTTTCAGAAAATTCCACTCAAAATTCCTCCTCCTTTCCATCGGCAAAATATACACATTCTATACCACCTTTTTCATCACTTTCCAACCGAATTATAAAGATTCTCGTCTACAAGACTAAAACATAAATCCTGATAGGAATTCGAGGTTAACAAAACCGTAGAACGCGCATCGCAATATCAAATCAAATAAAACATTCTTCTTATCAAAAGAGTTATTCCAAAAATATCTCTATTAATTCTAAGGTTGTCAAGGTGTATTCAAAATATACTGAATTCCTCAATATCACGAACTTGGACTTTACTTATCAGTTCATCTCTTTCCTTGAGAATGAATCAAATATTTAATATATGCCTTATCTGTTTATTTGTTGTGATCATTCAATCACGTTATGATATATCTGTTGTTCACATCGGAATTATTTTCTGATGGAATAGATTGACTGGTGAAAAATTTTTTTCCACAAACGTCAGTAAAAGTATAATATTTGACGCGTCTGTCAGTGTCTGACCATTTTTTGACACTATTGTTGAAAGTAAATCATTTTTAACACTAGTGCTAAAAATGATTTATTTGTAGAGATAATACAAAACATAATTCAATATGAAGTGTTTATTCAATTAAACGTACAATTAGTTAAACTACAATTATAATAAGAAACTCCATGGTCAGCCTCATTGGTAGATCTAACAGAATTTATTTTGGTGAAGCTTGTACCAGGGCAGAGAAGAATGTTATCCGCCGAAGTTTTGGACAGAATTTGATCCGCAATGTTCTGTTTCCTTTGTAGCGAGTCTTCTATATAACCCTCTACTACTGCACTGGACTTCCATCCACCGTGTCTTTCAATAATTGTAGTAAGACTACCAAATGTGTTGAGTCCAACTGGAGTCCTGGCACATTTGTTTTTAATGCATTTTATAAAATCTCTTGAATGATTAATATCCACTGGTCGAAGGGCTATGTACTTTTTATAGTACTTCATATACAATGTACCACTTACAACAAAGGTGCAGTTTTTGTGTCTGGTATATGCACAATTAGTGAAGTTCCGGAATCCTCGATATTATTTGATGTCAAACCGCACAGTGCCTCTCGATGACAGGCTCCAAAATCCAAAAACACCAAAAATCGCAGAAACTTTCTGCGTTAGATATATTTCATTCGGGGCTTCTGTGAGAAATTTATCGATTTGTTCCCTTGTAAATACTTTTGACTTTTTCGGCCGATATCCTTCACACTTTCGGTTCAAAAAAGCCACAAGCTTGTAATATCTGCTTATGTCATGATTATTTATGTTCAAAATCGACTTCAACATAGAGTAATTCGACCAAAGCGTTGACGAATTCCATATTTTGGACTTTTCTCCAAAGTATGCAAGAAGCACTTTTCACTGGCCTCCTTGCCACTGACATTTTTCTGATTTGATCACACCATTTCAAGAAACGATCGTATGGAAACTCGTACTGTCGCTTTGACTCATTAGGCAATAATTCAAAAACAGCTTTATTGGCAGCTTCTTCAATTTCCGGCGGTGGAAATTCATTTTCTGGATCACTTTCCATCGAGAAACGAAGAAACGAGAAAGAATATATAATTCGTGGTTTATTGAAGTTAGTTGTCAACAAAGACAAATCAACAAATTCTGTTTTTGATTACTTTGGCAACTTGTTTCATGAATAGATCAGATGAAATTGGATTCAAAACTAATAATCTCGAGGCTATTGTTTTATCAATTAATTAATGTAAAATAGGTATGCGTTAATTTGGACTTTTAATGGTGTTTGTAGAAAAATAGTGCATGATATACCTGCTAAAAGTGATTTTATTACGCTATAAGGTAGACACGATTAAATTTCCACAAAATTTATTGTCTTCGCGACATGTTTCGGTACACTGTACCTTTATCAAGCGAATGTATTTAAACACATTTAAATACATTCGCTTGATAAAGGTACAGTGTACCGAAACATGTCGCGAAGACAATAAATTTTGTGGAAATTCAATCGTGTCTACCTTATAGCGTAATAACTATGGATTTCCTATTCCTATTTCCTAACTATGGATGCCTTCGGCATCGTGTCCCAAACTTCCCTTCTCACAAAATAAAATATCAGTTTTAGCACTTATATCATAAATAACTATTGTCAAGTTCTTTTACTCATGGATGAAATATATCTGAATTCATACGTCGACCAATCATGTGTTCATTCTATTATAGAAACGAACCTCAAGAAAATTGTTGTTTCTTGATCGCTTCATCCTAAGGCAACCTGAATAAACAACGGGAATGATGAAAATACTTCCCGATGGTTTTTAGCGGGGCAATAAGATGTCAAGCTTGTACAAGATTTACATAAAGATGTATCAATTCGAGAATCTTTTCAGCAGAAAATCAATACATTATTCGCCGTCGAAAGTGCTATAGGTACTGTGATATCCGTCACGATTATCTTCAAAGAAATGACATGTTTACAAACCTATCTAGCGCCATATACCTACTTCGAAGTTTCCAGTATACTTACCGTTAGCAATGACAATGCTACAGTGACAACTGGTTGGGCGCCAAGTTGTAACCATGTTGTAACGACTGTAGGTTGTTCGAATGAGTTTTTTCATTGAAATCGAAAATCCGAGGGCTCATTTCCAATAATTATTATTGGAATCTGATTCTATAGGAATGATTAACCTGAAAAGCTGTCAAATACTCTCTTAGTGGTGAAGAATAATAAACTCCAATAGAATAATAACCGAATGCGATGGGGAATGCGCTTCGCCAACTCAATGTCAACTAAGAATATATTTTTGGCAGCTGGCATCAGTGGTTAAACATGGAATCATGCATCAACAAAATATTTCACTCACAAAAAAGGTGATGAACTGATAGGTTTCGAAGGATCACCCATCTATATATCCAATATATGTACATTCACGGCGGACAAGTAAGTTCATTCAATTTCTTTATAAACAACGTTGTACCGTTAACACGATTGTACATAGATGTGAGCATATAGTTCGGAGATTATTTGGTCTAAAATTATAGCTCACTCTTTGGAACTCGTTACGGAAGGTAATATCTTTCGAAAGATGCAAAATATTTTGGTCTCAAGATGATATGTGCAATTATTCATCGGATTATAATGAGGTGCTCTGAATTCAGGAAAGTGGTGAGAGATCTAATCATAACCTAAGAAGAAAATAGATACCAAAAGACAGTTTTGGACACATATTTTTTGAACTAAATAATTTTCAATGTTTCATTCATATATACTTTGGCGATGTGCGCGAGAATGTGATTATCAACTGTTACCATCCATATTATCAACAATGCAAGCAATACATATTTATGAGTCGGAATCTATACAACATATATTTCCATTATTAATACGTTCGAAGGAATAATCACCCATCTTGATCAACAAATCAAATTCAATATATCATTGTTACTATAATGTTCAGATTGGCTGTCGAGTGACGATGCGCCTTACATTTTTTGAGTTTTACGTTGACTTACATGATTTTATTATGTTTTCGTACTTTTTTGGCTTAATGGCCTCCAACAATCTGACAAAATTAAGAATTATTATTGGAATCTTCACAAGTGTAGTAGGGCAGACTTCTAATTCTGATACAGTATAATGTACTTCTCTCAATAATACATAATTTCTATTTCAAATCGAACCAAATGAATAGTTACTCAGTATCAATAAGCAGTTTATTTTACCCATGAAACTGATAGAACTCTCAATAATAGCATGTTTTAACCTCAAATCACTAGCGCCGCCTCACGGCAGCAAAATCAGACATCGCTGCCATTGCGTAGCAGACTTTTTACCTATTGTGAATACAACTTGAAAACTGTTGGACGTCATCGATTACGACATGAAATTAACGCACTAGTACCAATCCATTGATGGAAATTCACTGAAACGTTTATATTGAGTTTAAAATTTGGCGCCTGTTATTCCTTGGCATTTGGTTGGCAGCACTCTCAATGTTTCCGCAATTAGTTTGAAGTCTGTTAGTCACCATTTGAGAATTGTCTTTCAAAAATGGCAGTTCTGTGTTTGAGTCTTTTTGGTACTTCAAATTAGATAATTGTGATTGAAAACTGTGTATTTAGATACTTCTATAGAACGTATCAGTGTCAGGCTCTCCGTGAAAATACCAAAAGAGATAAAAACTAGCGCTGCCGAAAGTTGGTGACATCTTCAATTAGTTATTTAGAAAAAGAGCGGGATAATAATGTCCCTTCGCTTTACTTAACGGCTGTAGCTAAATTGGATACAACGTAGTGAATTATACTTTTAATCTACAGTCAGATATTAATTTTTATCATGTTGCTGCAGATTTGAAGTCAGGTATGTATATATACTGTCAGTGCGATTTCTCAAAAGAAAGAAGATAACATATCTCAAAAACCACCAAAACGTTCACAAATTCTGCAGTACTGGATATATACTACATCTCCATCCGACAAAGAGAGTAACCCAAACATCGATATATGCGTGATCAACGCGTGACCGAAGCATGATTACCGCATACATTCGCATCTATTGGGTAGAATAAAAACGTCTCCTTACGTTGGCCAATCGAAATCGAATGCAATCGACTGATGGAATTAGCGCAATAGTGTCGGAGTAGTCAGTTACGTTTTATCGCTTGTGGTGTGTACGCATATACGGTGTTTTGAAGTTTGAAATGTCAAGTACAGATACGGCTGAGAAAACTGCTAATATGTATCCTTACAGTCCACCCAAAAAAAAACAAAAAAACTGCACATTACTGCAAAACTGCAAAATACAATTGCGGTCGTTCCTTAGTGCGACTCTGTACGAGCAGCCTTGTCTGAGTGATCACGTGCACAATGCATGGTAATGTTTTGGATTACTCCTTTGCTTGGATGGACAGAGTATAGGTATTATGCGAACTATGAAGAAACGCAGTAAGTATTTGCAGTTCATAAATATAGGAAAATCTCGATTTCTCAAAGTAGTTTGGATGTAGCAATTCATAACAATGATTTGAACCTTCGGAAGGGCATATAATCCTGAGATCTTTCTTGGAAAACTGGAAAAGGACGTTTTCATGGATGATCTTCCAGATTTCAATGAATGATATACGCCTATCTATCAACTACTCTTCGTTCATATTCAACACTTCATATTGATTTATATCAATAATTCCATTATTCCAAAACAATCTGGCTACAGTGCACTTCAAAATTCAACTACGCCTATGATGATGTGCAACCGTTATTAAAATGTATCAGCTATGTGAGTTGCTACTCTGTAATCCCAAGAACCTCACTTTTATTTGGTGTTAGAAACCTAGATGCTGATAAAATAATAGCTCTCATCACAATTGTAATTTCTCAAGACAGCTACTAAATAGCTGATATATTCATGTCTCGGCTTCTTGAACCTACATAATTTACACAGGTGGGCGGTGGAAAATCCACACTTGATGCGAAACCACAGATCGCAATACCAATTCAAAGTGAATATTTGGACGGGTATTATAAATGGAGAAGTGATCGGACCGTACGAACTGCCAGACACTCTGAATGGTCAAAATTATTTGGAATTCATACAAAACAAATCTAATAAATTTAATAAAATTTAATAAATGATATAACTTTGCAACTTCGAAGAACAATGTGGCTGCAGAGTGACAGTTGCCGGGCACATGATGCTTCACAAGTACGACGGTACTCGAACCAGACCTATCCGAACAGATGGATTGGGCGCTCTGGTCCAATTTCGTGGCCTCCGCGATCACCGGATCTGAATCCACTCGACTATAAGTAACATGCGTTATACTATTTTGAAATCTACATTTAATGAGGATTTTTCAGGAAAGTTGGCGACGCAGCTCTGTCAATATTTTTCGATTCACAGAACCTCAAACTTTGACAAAAAACTCTAGCAAAACAAGAATTCGAAATCATTTTTTTCTCTCATAGTTCCACTTAGATTTTCTTCGAACTACAATTCGAGTCTGATGTGGTACATCTAGTCAAGAATATTTTACAGGAAAAAACTGAGAATATTTCGTTATTTGTGGCATTGGCGTGCAAAAAAGGAACAAGGGGTAACATTTTTTTTCCCAAAAATTTCATGTGAATTTTTTGTTCAGGTGGCCAAAATACGTATGTTCCAAAATTTTTTTTCCATTCTCGAGACGGAGCCCGATACCAACGGAGTTTTACCCAAACCAAAGAAGTCCAAGACATTAGAACGACCTGAAATAGAGAAGTTTTTGAAGGAACCTCCCTACGACGAGTACTTGTTGATGAAAGTGGCTTTGATAATAGGGATTAACGGTGTTTGTAGGGGAAGCATCTCGTTCTACCCACATTTCGTAACACCCACAGTGCATAACACCCAAAGTGCGTAACACCCACATTTCCTAACACCCACATTTCGTTATGCCCACACTCTCCGAACATATCCGAATGATGCGCTGTTGCCAAAGTCTCCTTCTTTTAGGCTAGGGTAGTTAGGTTAAGTTAGATTGGGTTAACAGAAAATTGCAGAATATCCGGTAAATTCTGCAACAGTGCATCATTCGGGTATGTTCGGAGAGTGTGGGTGTTACGAAATGTGGGCATAACGAAATGTAGGTGTTACGCACTTTGGATGTTATGCACTGTGGGTGTTACGCAGCGCACCCTTTGTAGAGGCGATGAATTGGTCAATTTGGGAAAAAATATTCAATACAAAGGAAATTATTTTCACGTATTTCGAGAAGTTCCACTATACTTGAAAAAGGATTTCCAGTCAACCCAATCAATTTATGTAAAAAATACATGTCTTTGAGATCAAAGAATACTAGTTCTAGCCGCTTTTTTGTTTTTTACAAAAGCGGAAGGTGTACCAGCCAATGTGTAGGAATAAAAACGTTGCCGAAGATACCTTCAATATTGCAATGTTTTTGAAATTAGAGGAACCAGCGCTCTACACCAGTCACTGCCTGAGAAGGTCTTTTGCGACTCTTCTGGCCAATGCAGGGGCTAACATGACTACTTTGAAGCGTCACGGGGGATGAAAGTCCTAGACGGCAGCAGAAGGATACCTTAAAGAATCGGTGCATAACAAAATACAAATTGCAGAAAAAAATACAGGGCTGTAATGTGTCGGCGTCTTCCAGCACTATAAGCGGCTGCACAGAAATGGAAGCGTTTGGTTCCAATGAGCCAACGAATTTCACAATAACTTCAAATTCGAATGAAACGTTTGCATTTTCCTTCAATTGCAATATCAATGTTAATTCTATTTGTAAAAGTAATAAATGAATAGAACACTACTTTAAATATGAACGTGAGTTATGATCCATAACTCACTAGTGAGTTATAAATATAAAGGTACGCGTGGCTATATATTCCGGAGAAAACCACTTTTCGCACAGATGTATAATCTCGGTGGCGAGGTAGGTTTTTTATTATTGGTCGGTTTGTATCAATCGATCCAAGTACGAAAATTCTGCATTTTCAGCTTGTAGAGTTTTTGACAATCTATCTAATTTTATTTTATAGTTGGGGTCAAAGACCGCTACAGGAAAGTGGCGCATTAGTTTTTGGTTTATATACAAGTATGCTGTTGCCTATCCAAACTTGTTACTGTTAGCTATGGTTAATTTAACACTCTTAGGGTGGGTACTTTAGTACTTTACGACCTGATTAAGAGTCCGTTGGAATAATCGGTGCTGAGAATGGACACCACATCCTGTCATTTGATAAAGGGAAAGCACAGCCTAAGCACCGATTATTTCAACGGACTGTTAATTAGGTCGTGAAGTACCCGCCCTTATTCAGTCGATCAACTATACAATTTATATTTCATTTACCTCATCTAGTACTGATTATTTCGAAAAAGATTGCAATGTTTCATTAAATTTTCATAAAAAGTGATCAGATAGAAAGAAGATAGTATCCATAGCGTACGGCAAGTTGCCGTTAGGAGCACTATAGTCGGGCCGTTCAAAAGTTAGAATTCACGGACGCGTGCGCAGTGAATGCCAGCATCTATATATAGCCTGCGCGGCATACGATACCACGCCTTCCAAACTGAAATAAATGAAGAACTGTTTACACTGTACTGTACTCATTTGTGCTTTGTATTTACGTGTGTTACGTTAATTCAATAACGTGATCATTCTATCTTTTCAGCGGCTACACTATAGTCTCTTCCAGTTACTCTTATTCAACATAGGCGTGAAATAGGGAAAACATAGGTAAATATGATAATGAATACAACAGTGAATACAAAATAACTTTACTTTGAAGATCATTTTCACCTTTTTTCATTAACAATATAATCAATATAACAATGTTCGTTCAGATAAGCAAAAAGTAGTTCCTTCACTTAAGCATATATTTTCTCTATAATATCCGAATATTTTTGTTCGACGATTCTTCTTTTCACTTTCATAGTAGGACCTGAAATTTTAAAAAATGGTTCTATAAAACTTGAGCTACGTCTCAAAAATGAATTCGATGAATACACATTATTATAATTAAAATAAGTATTCAACAAAGGAAAATATCCACAAAAATCAGTCACGGAACTAATCAACACAATGTGATATGGGGCCGTTCATAAAATACGTCACACTAAAATCAGCTTTTTTTACCCCCTCTTCCCCATTGTCACGCTGTGTCACACTTTTTGTGTGATAAATTCTATATGATAGTACACAAATTCTGAAAATTAAAAAGATTTATTTAGTTATTATAATAAAATTCAAATAAATCAATAAATATCTTTCATAATGAACATATAAATAATAAATGATATTCTATTATTCAGAAGTTTTTTGTTTTACAAATTTAAATAATTTATATGTTGGCCTTTGGTTTCAAGATATTTTTAAACAATTCCAATATGGATGGCCACAAATAATACATATTTTACATAATCAGAAGATTCATCGCTCAATAACACAATTAAACAATAAAAAATCGCTTTATTTTGTTCCATTCGTATAGTGAAATACAGTGTACTGTGACAAGATTAATTCGCATTCTCAATTGAAAATTCATTCGCAAAGATGGAGTCACTATACTTTAGGAATTCGTTAGAAGATGTCGCACATGTAGATTTCTACCAAAATCCACTGAAGATTTCTTTCATGCCAAAATTTTTCAATTTTCGTCAGAAATCTACTAAAAAACTAGATTTCTACCAAAAGTGGTCACGCTGGCTTCTAGCGGTCATGTCAAAAAATAATAAACAGCGAACGTCACGTTGCCGTATGCCCCCCGTCCCCCCTTGTCACATCTTGTCACACTCAGCCAGACCCCTCCCCCCCCTTGTATGCGAACGTATTTTATAAACGGCCCCTATCAACATCTACAAAAAATATCATCGAAGACAAAAAATCTAAGAGCTTTCAAAAAAAAGGCAACAAATAGACCGACCGACAAGCACATATCGTTTTGAAGCAAGAGAGAAAAGCTAAAAAAATTCTGTCACTGACATCAGGTCTAAAATATAAAAATGTGGGACAAGCCCACTCTTCACCCACCTAGTTCTCCTGTTGGAATGGAAAAATCGGCAGGCAACACAGCCAACTTCCTTATCTTCTGCGCGTTAGAAGTGGCCTTTTGATTCACCCTCTCGATACCCTCGTTCAACGCGTCCAGGAGCTTCTTGTCAGGACCGGCTTCGAGAACTTCTTTCACGGTGGTAGCCGGGCACCCCAAACTGCTCAACCATTGCTGAACAGACTGTGTCAGATTGTCGTTGGGTGCGCCGGTATCAGGATCCACTTCTGTTTTCAAAGTGATCAGAATGGATAAGAATTTTCGTTTGTCACCAATCAAGAAAGCGTTGCTGATGTGAGGCAGTTCCGATTTGATTTGCTGTTCGATGGGGATCGGGGGGATGTTCTCGCCGCCTGCTGTCACGAGAAGTTCTTTGAGCCTACCTGAAAAAAAAAAAGGGTTTAGGAGTCAGATTCGATTTTTTGCCAATTCTTGAAATTCACTGTGAGAGTGGGGAACTTTAGTGGGTATATAAGCTGAGAGATGACCTTTTGAATTGATACAAGAGAAGGAAGGAATCTAATTTTCAGACAAAACTCAAGTGCACTGTGTTCTCCGAGTGAGGTTTGTTCCTCACCCAGCTGAAGAAGTAGGTGGAAAAGAATTACCCCTAGAGTTTCAATGTGAGCTTAAAAATGAATGAATTTAGAAGGGACATCCAGGTAGCAGGCTCATGTGATATCACAATCAAGATACTGTGACAATATAATACACATATATTTGCTCGATATCACATAACAATTATTTCACGGCTTCAGACTGTAACGTTCCAATTATATATAAATCTGACATAACCGTGATACTGTGACAATATAATACACAGATATTTGCTCGATATCACATAACAATTATTTCACGGCTTCAAACTGTAACGTTCCAATTATATATAAATCTGACATAACCGTGATATAATTATGAGTATGAAAATGAATAGTACGTCGCTCGGACGTCTAATTGGCGTAAGTTACATCGTGGTACCTATATAGGGTGTCCCAAGTTATCGTATGCTGGCAATATCACACTTATTTGAGAAGATGATTCAAAATAAAAAGCTGCTTTCAATGGCATCAAAGTATCATCTTGATGACTTGAAAACATGTTTTACATTGCTAAGATCCATACATGAGAACTATATTCTGAAACTGACTGAGCGCGTCAGATTGAGGTAGGGTGAGTAAGTTACATCCTGAATCTGACAATTCGAGAGTGACCTAAAGAACGAGGAGGGCTACAAAGTTGTAAAAAAAAACGTCATCTCGACATTCTCAATTGTGGCTAATTTTATTTTTATTCTGAAGGGAATTATTCAAGAATTGCAAAAAATATGTAATATGACGATTTCCACGAGCCGAAATAATAAAAATTCATCGATAAAGTTTAATGTGTGCAGCTACGTGATGGCTATATTCCCCTCTCCACGTTTCTATTTCTCTCTCACTCTTTCTCTATCTATTGCTCTCTTACTCCGTCCCCACTCTGGTTCCTGTTGCCATGATGCCATGACAATTGATCACACAGACTCGTTGGTGGCATGATATTGTTTACAACGAATATCCAACGTTTTGAATTTTTTTAAATTTTATTGCTCATAATTATTCTCTTATAAATACAAGTATTCTACTAAAAAAAGCATACACTTTTTCCATTTGCATGCTTTCTCCTCAGAAAATCTGACGCTCTCGAGATTTTTTTTTTCATTTTCTACCCTTACGTACGACCACCCCCATCATGGAAACAATCAGATTAACATACGTACATTTTTGAAAATATGTAGGACATAGATGATATCAATATCTGACGCGCTCGAGCATGTCCATGCAACAGTTTTTTTTACATTTTTGAAAGTCTATAGCCGCTCCTCCCACCGATGAAAAGGTATACCTACATTATATAACATTTTTTTCCTCATCTAAGCTTCGCAACCCAATAGGTCTCTATGACGCTCGAGTGAATCCCGATTTAGCATCGTGGGCTCTCCTACTATTAGAATCTGACGAGAAGTGAACTATTTCCTCGCACGAAATAAAAATCCAAGCTTATAGGAAGCACGATCTCACATGGTTTTCCAACGAGAGATCATTACTGATCGTAATTCCTAGCATCGAAATACTCGACTTCGTATAATAAAATACCAAAATCAATGGTCCTCCTACGCTCTCGTTCACTACTCACCTGTGATGTACAAAAACCCTCTCTCGTCGACCCGCCCCAGATCCCCAGTATGCAGCCATCCCTCGCTGTCGAGTGTCTCCGCCGTCTTCTCGGGTTCGTTCAGATACCCCATGAAAACGTGGCGGCCGTACATGCAGATTTCGCCTTGGCCGTCCTCTTCGTTGAACAGCTTGGTCTTCATGCCGGGTATGGTCATGCCGATCGTTTCCATGTTGGTGGCGCCCTCTATGCAAATGGTGTGCGCGCCGCTCGCTTCCGACATGCCGAAGCACTCCATGATCGGGATGTCGAGGCTGTAGAAGTACTTGCGGATATCGCCGGATAGGGGCGCAGCTGCAGAGGCGAAGAAGGTGCAGCGCGTGAAGCCCAGCGCCTCCTTGATCTTAGAGAAAATCAGCGAGCTGGCTAGTTTGTATCCCCACGTGTTCGATTTGATGCTGGAAAGGAATTAACTCTTAGAAAGGATAATTTATGAATTTTACACTCATTATCTCGGAATTTCAACTCGACTCAAAATTTCAATTCATCAACTGGAAATACCATGATTCCGACTTAGTATCTTCGAATTTCCTACAAAGTAATTTGGAATTCGAAAGTCTTGACTCTCGGAATTCAGACTCCGTATATCTTGGAATTTCAATATATTGATTTATTATTTTGAAAATCCGACTCCGTACTTCAGAATCTTCAAATTTCACTCAGCATATCTGAACTCAGACTTAGTTCATCGGAATCGCAGACCTTATAAAATACTGGACTGGCTGTCATGTGACTTTCACGTTCAAAATGCATTCAACTCTATGCGGAATACGCATCAAAATGAGAGATAATGTGAGGGGTAGATTATTTTTTTGCTAATAATGTCATTATTAATTCGATTATTTCCATAGACACCTGTTAAGTCATTGCCCATCTAATTTCATTTTGTTTGAGTTTATTTATTTTTTGTACTAGTTGTTATGTATGTCTCTGCCCAAGTCTCAAATCTACAAGTTCGCTATCTTTTCGCTGTTTTTTCGAATTCATATAGACTTTTAACCGTTTCGTCGGCACCCGCAAAAAACTGGTCAGTTACGTGCTACATCTGTGACCATCAATGGAGATTTGGATTACGAATGCAGGGATCCAGATTTAAAGGTAGGAAATCACAGGCGAATTATTTTTTTTTTTGAAACACAAGGTAATAATTTGCTTAGAATATACAGTCCATTCTCATACTAACTGAAATAGAAAGTGTTTAAACATCCGCTTACTTCTATAGATTCGAAAAGAGTACCTATCATTCGGAAAGAAATTTTTTTAATATTATGTAGGGAATTTGATAATCCTGATGTCACCCCTATCGGATAAATTCAAACTAAATCCAAACGGTAAGACAAAACGTGTGATTAGTCAATCGATCGTTAGTAATCAGCTGTTTACCGTTTAACACCTACATTCGTTGAACACACTAGTGCCCTATTGGTCGAAATTCTTCCCTATTACACGATTACAATAGCGAAAGCTGGAAATATCGATAACGAATGGGAAAACCGTTTCTCCTCTGATAAAAGCTTCAACTTCATCGATATTAAGTCAGAAATGAAACGTTACCGGTATGTTAGCTATATTGCCAACCAAGCCATGAGATCTACAGATCGATGCTCTCTCAGGACCATTCCAAGTTTTTTATAAGGTCTATGCTCGAAATAACATCATCCTGACTCAGCATCTCTGATTTCTCTCAGTTCTAGAATTTCGGTTCAGTATTTTGGGATTCGGAATCAATAACATATTAATATTGTTACAAAATCAAAATAAATCTCCTAACGCCACCGCTGAGTATGAGTAATTAAAAAGGCCATAAAACACTGCTCGTTTACGAACCGGCCGAAGAACATCAGGGCTTATCGAGATAACGCCAGACTCCCTCGATTCACAAATTTCCGTCATCGAGGCTCAGCTAAAAGCAATTTATCGAAACGGCAGTTTTTTAGTAAAGAGTGTTGGATGTTTAAGTCAGTTGAGAAGTTTAGGTGTTTTGTAAGCGAATTATAGGCCAGTGCAGTAGTTGTATTGTTAAAAGGAGTTGATAAAAATAGTTCAGTGTTGTTAGGAGTATTATTTTGAAAAACGAACCCAGGAAATATCGTAACATATGACATATGATTCTATGACTTATGAATTATTTCGATTCAGTATTTTGGAATAGCGACCTAGGACCTGGGATTATCATTATTTTGAAAAGAATTCATGACCAGCTGAAATTTATAGATTTGGGCTCGACGGACTATCACTTGTGCGATTAAATTACTCTTTATATCGCGACCAAATTTCCTATAACCTGGTCGACTGTTGCCTCGTTCACATTGTATGAATTTTGCATGAGTCAATAATTATTATTTCTCACATCTGTATATTATAGTATCTCAGAATTTCATAATTTCAATCCAGCATCTCGAAATCCGATTTGATAACCCTGAATTTCCTAATTTCCTATATATCGGAATATTATAAACGATATATTGAGTTTTTTCCAATATAGAACAGAATTTTTGTTGTATAAAATGGCATGGCATTTGAAAATAATCAGAATATCATATTATATAATTCAACGACCGAATCTTTACCTGGATCGGCAGATCTAGATAAAGCCAGTCGTTCTCGATGCGAAGATTTCCGTCGTCGAGGGGCGAATAGATGTCTGGACGGTTCTTCTCTATTCTAACAAATTATATAAGCGAGGCGTTTCATCAATACAGCACATTCGAGAACTTTGAACTCAGTGAAATTTAGTGCAGAAGTCAAATACAGTTTCATATAGTTTTAAAACGAGAATGCTGGATGTTTTGTTCTGCTGAAGACAGTGGAGCTGCCTAAGTGTTTTTTAAGCGCATTATAAGTCAGTGCGGTAGTTGTATTTGAAAAGTGGAGTTGAAGAAAAATGTTTGGTGTTGTTGGGAGTATTATTTTAGTAAAGGAGCCCTGGGATGTATTAACAATATACTGAGTTCAATTATCATTGTACCACTTCGTAGAAACGAAGTAGTGGAAACAAGTTTACACTGTCCACATTTTCAACATTTTTCCATACCTCAGCAAAAAACAATATTGAAATGTCATGATTCTCCTTGATTTTCGTCATTTTTTCTTCCTAGGAAATATTTATCGTAGTATTGCCTGTCACTAGCATAAATGATTTTTCATACGCACATCAGCATATCTGTACCGTTTATGGACTCACCCCCGAATCGAATCCAAATGATGCTGCAATGCCTGCTCTTTAGCCCACGTCGCGATCATCTTCTTCAGGGTCCCGTTCTGAGCGGCCACTTGCATCATCCTTTCGTGGATCTTCTCGTACACCCGCGGTACACCCAGGAACTTGGTGGGCCGCGCTTCCTTCAGGGTGTCCACCAGAGTGCCCTTCAGGGCGTCCTTGTCCGCAAAGTATATGGTGGCCGCTGCCAACATGGTAATGTAAATGTCGACAGTTTGGGCGGCGACATGGCTGAGTGGGAGATAGCTGATGAGGACTTCGCCGCCCCCTCTAGGGATCCTCAACCTTTCCAAGATGGCCAGCGCGTCCCACGTGAAGTTGTCGTGACTCAGCATCACTCCTTTGGGGTTGCCAACGGTACCCGACTGAATAGAAAAATTTGTTAATGAACATTGTTGGAGTTTTTTTTCTAGAAGTGATCGGATATTGTCATGTTGGATCAGTCGATACTATATTTCTGGAAAATAAGATGTCGTTGAATTATCTTCAAACCATGGATAACCTGGTGCGTAAGGGACGATATAACAAAAGTCGGTCTCGTTCATTCTGTTTTTTTTTTGATATATTTGCAGGAAACTTTCTGAAGAGATCAATTACCAGGTTGATTAAAAAAAAAACTTCCACCCAAAAGACTTTGATCCTACCGATTCATATGTTTACTGCTCGTGGAACTCCTCTCAAAGTAATGCCCACGAACTAACATTTCGACTTTGTAGGTTATTCTTTGTCTCTAATCAACTTGGAGGAACTGACTATGATCTGGATGAATATAGAGTTGAAAGAGTCTTTGACACAATGAAAAATTACTAACTACTATAGATGCAAACCAGATTCAAACTAGCTAGTAACCTATTCTGTGTTTCGAAAAATAAGATATTTCCAATATAAATTATATAAACAATTGGAATACGATATATTACCGTATAAACTAGCGTACAGCATTGGTTGACTCCAATACGCTTTAACACATCTTCTAATTGATCATCTGTCTGCTGAGCACCAATTTCCATCAGCCGTTTCCACTAAAACACGAGAGCCCAAACATTACATTTCAGGATTCTACGAAATACATTAGCATCACTCACACTGATGACATCAGGATGGCTTGGTGGTTCTCCACTGTACTGGACGATGGTCTTGACTTTTGGTAACCTCGACCGCACTGAGAGAATCTTCTCCAACTGTTTCTCATCCTCTACAACAATTATATTTGCGTTGCTATTTTCCGCGCAGAAATGACACGCTTCTGGAGAATTCGTTGTGTAAATACCTACCGCTACTCCACTGAAAATAACAAGAGTAGTTGATGAGTTTTTTCTCAAGCGTGTAATAATATATTACATTTTGACACAACCGGCGTAGGTTTTGAGCTTTTTTCGTAAAATTCTTGTCTACCCGAAAAGAGGCTGTGGATTCCGGCAGACACAGGTGTCCTTATTATCCCCTAAAGTTTGCGCCAGATTCTGTCCGTGCGTTTAGCAAAAATTAGCGGTTGAATGCCAGAAATCGTAATTCTGTTTTGTTTTTTGCTTATATAATGAAAACTATTGGTCGGATCGAAGAAAGTTGTAAAGAAAGTTCTAGATAATTGAAAAATCTGTCGATTAGCGTTGGCCCGATGTCGATATTCTAATTTGTTGCTAAACTATTGCACTCGGAAATTAAAAAAAAGGCGTTTTTTTCATGATTTTACTAAAAAATGTTGAGATGCATTTGTGAAAGTGGGAGGCTTTCAACTAGTAGAAACCACAGTTTCAATTTGGTTGAAAAACAATTGATAGGTTGATTGGGTTTCGGACGAGCATAATATCTTTATTGATAAATCAAATTGTCCGGTACAAAGCTACAGCTCGAATGATTCTGGCGAATGTGTGCTCGACAGTGAAAAATGATGAGGATGAGAGCGATGGGAGCGAAACTGAATATACTATCGCAAATAAGCGACCAAAATTGTAATAAGACTACACAAATGCTTTCAATGTATGTATAGTAAGGACATGTGAATATTTACGAATGTAAGATAAATTTTCTAATTAGAATCAATATACATTTATACTTATTCAACCCTTCTACGAAACAATTCTATTTCAAGTCAACATTCACTTCCTATGTCACGATGTTATTAACCTTCCAAAAAATATATTTATTCCCTAACACTAAATTTGCAGGGTTAAAATTGAATTATTTGTGATTTTAGGAATTTCCGAAAACAATCCGGGCAAGCCATAGTGATATTCGATCATATCTTGATGCACTAGTACAAATTAAAAAGAAATAAATAAAAACCGTCCAGTAGTTTCCGAAATTACAAAGCGCGAGGTCATTTTGGGCTCTGACCAGTTTATTTCACGCGGTGGAATCGCCTAGCTCTGGGTCGCTCTCTTCGGCTTCCTTCTCCACATGGCATCGGCACGTCGAACGGTCCCAGAAGAACCTTCTCTGCTCCCATCAATAAATATGATAAATTATTGTGGAAAACAAATTCTGCTGGTTTCTATGGATAATATATATGACTCTTGCTCTGTGCAGTTATCAAGGTCTCGTTGCTTCATATAAATGAACAAAGAGAGAGGGAATTAAATAAACAAAAGTGTTATCTCGGCTCCTAATTATTGTGGAACAAAAGTCAGGTTGACAAAATTCGTAGAAAAATCGCAGCTTTCCATTTTTTCCTCATTGTTTTTTAGCATGAATAACGTTGTTTTTTGACGCCATTATTGAAGGTATCACATTGCAAAAATCGATTTTCCAAAAATAATAGTTTGTAGTTCACCTCTTTGACTATCCAAAACCGTTTTGTTCATTTCTCTACGATTATCCGTAGGGCAAGAAATGACAATCTGACGAGACACTTTTTTTAGTAACAAATTAGATTGTTGCTAACCTATCAATTGTTTTTCATCCGAATTGAAACTGTAGTTTCTACTAGTTGAAAGCTCCCCAAATTGACAGTTGCAACACCCAAATGCATTTCAACATTTTTCAATAAAATAATGAAAAAAAAGACCTTTTTGTAATTTCCGAGCGCAATAGTTCAGAAACAAATTAGAATATCGACATCGGGCCAACGCTAATCGATAGATTTTTCAATTACCTACAACTTTCAATTCAACTTTTTTTCGATCCGACCAATAGTTTTCATTATATAAGCAAAAAACAAAAACAAAATTATGATTCTCCGCACTCAACGGACAGAATCTGGCGCAAACTTTAGGACACTTGTGTCTACCGGAATCCACAGCTACTTTTCGAAAATCGTCATTTTGGGCTCTCGAACAGTTTATTTGATTGGAATAGTATGTTGGTAGCGTTCAATAGGACTATACTTCGTTCAAAAAAAACTCGTGTTTTTGTTAAAAGCTCAAACAATAATCTTTCTACAGAAAAAATGGGTATTATCCATTCGCTCTTCTGATGTAGTGAAATACATCTTATTGTCGAATACTTATTCATTTTAGAAAAAGTACTTCTTGAAGCTTTTCCACTAGTTGTGAAAATTATTATCGACAAGTATTCAATCATATATCTCAATCGATAATTTTTGTCTACAACGACAACTTTTACTTCAATTTGATCGAAAGTTTTCAAGTTACAGCCGGAAACCTATTGTTTTTCCAGATTTGTCTCTAATTTCACTACATATTCGATTGAAAATCTTCAGTGGAACGATTTGTCATTGTTTTCACAGCGTAGTATATATATCAGGTATTAGGAACGGTAAAAACATTTTTACATAAACATTGAATACAATAATTATATGGAAATGGAGCGTAGCAATGCCTTCAATTATTCTTCTGAGAATTGTGCTTGATTTTCGTGATAGTTAAGGCATTTTTTGCGTATTGCTAGCATTTTCTCCTGTATTCAAGTGAATTGATTCTCACCTAATGACTGAAAAGTCAAAAGTGTCATTTATATGTTCAGAAGATTTCTGGGTTTCTAATCAACCACAATCTATAAAAGTGTAGAAGGGTAGATTTTTAATCTACCCCGAAAAGTTAAAAAACAGTTCCTTCTGGTTAAAATAAATTAGTCAGCAACTGAAGGACAAAATATTGTCAGATATAAAATATTTGACAAATGTCAATTACGAAGGACTCATTCTTACCAAAAGGAACTGTTTTTCAACAAATGCAGCAACTTTCTGGGGTAGATTAAAAATCTGCCCTTGTACACTTGTATAGAATCTAATATTAATTCTTATATTTTTTCCGATTGTGGTAGGTTAGAAACACAGAAAAATACTGAACAAATAATTATCCACCACAAAATAATGACGTTCAAACCGTCATTTATATATTCGTGCCAACATTTTTCGTTGTCCAAATTGCGATTATTATCAATAACCAAGTTAACTCTCGGAGACATTTCCATTAAATCATTAAGATTGACAAACATAATCACAATTCAACGTATTATTCCATGAAGACTACGGTAAGTAATTCAATCAGTGGCAACCAGTAAACAAGACTTGAGGGGATCGAACCCACAGATCCCTCGCCTTGCAGAGTATTTTTTTCTACAGAATCCACCACATCCCAACTCATATCTACCGAATTTGGCTCCATTTCAAGCCCCCTAGCAAAATATGGAATGCTCGAGTCTCATCGCATTTCTTTTGAAACGAACACATTGAAATAATTTTTTGATTGAAAGAAGTATTTGGGAACAATAGTGACTCCGACCTGTGGAGAAGGGTACGCCACAAAAAAAAACAAGTATAAGCTATCACAAAAAATTCATCATGTATGCAAAACAGTAACTCATCACCATTTTGAGAAAAACGCACGATTTTACCAATCAGTACATGTATGGACAAAGCATCAAAATATTCGAAATTGGCAAATAAATTATATAATATTAATAAATGTGTGTAAAAGTGGAGGTTTTCACGGAGTTTATTCGTTGATTTGGCGTAACTGGGTTGCGACGTTTAGCCAACATCTCAGTTGGCGTTTTCAAGAATGTTACTGCTCCTACTGGGTGCTAGCAACTGTCGTTTGAAAGACTTCTGCCAGTCTTTAGACAGGTTATAGTCATCCGTAAATTATAGCGAAGAGGGCTCTAATTGGTTTTTATCATAGGATGTGTAGTCGGATTGATTACGGTTTTTGGTCCGATGACTAGTGGTTGTTCAGACAATGATGGTCCGTTTGGTTTGGGACGTCAAGCATTCATCTAAGGACCTCTTTCTGAACTGTTTTGTCTTTCGATGAAGGTATTCAAGACATTTGGTAAGTTTCGAGAGTTGTCTCTTTTACTGATTTCTCCATGCTTGTGACCCGTTTGGTGGTGGTGTTGAACAAGCAGAAGATGCTTGTTTCATCCTTATGCTATTTTTGTATTCCTGCACTCTAGCTGAAATTCTCCTACCCGTCTGCCCTATATATTGATGATCACAATCTCCGAATTGTGATGCTAGTTGCTTTTTCCCCATAGGAGCAGTTACATTCTTGATAATTCCAACTGGTATGTTGGGGAAACGTCGAAACTCAATGCCGATACACCAACGGAGAGACTTCCAGAATAACAACTTCACTTACTCAACCATCCGTGAAAACCTTCACTGAGAGATTGTAGTCAGAATTATTAAGACTAGGTCAACAACGACTTTGTCTTCGTCAAACTGTTGGTTGTTTATTTCTTCCCTCCCTAGGACAATTGTAATATACACCAAAATATAATATGATAGTATAAACGACAATATGAAGTATATAGTTCAAACGTGTGGTTATCTAGCGAAATTGGAATCTCTAACATGAACAATTCCGAAGTGAAAAGTGGAAATTTGATGACAGTGATTTATTTTTTCTCAAGAAGCAAATTTTTGATTCTATGTGAACTCCTGCTGGCTTGCTGGAATCGGCAATGGTATTGGTCAAAAAACCACAAATTGCCACAAATGCTCTTTACTGTTCGGTGCGGATTTAGATTCAGTGCGAACTGCGTCCATTCCATTGATAATAATTGTGTTGGTCAACAAATAACAAACAGTTGCCTGTAAGATCTTTACATATTAGGGTTCACTAAACTGCGACACGTGTTTCGTTATACAATAACTTCCTCAACTGCCTGAGGAAGCTATTGTATAGCGAAACACGTGTCGCGTATATTATTTGTTTAATATAATTTTCATCAAGTAACGGCTACTTCAATTCAGTAATTGTGTTGGTAAAAGTGCATTCTTTGAATACCATACATTGTAGTTTGAATTTTTGTGTTTTATTTAAATATTATATTAATCAACATTAGTTTTGCCCCTCGAGCGTTTACCGAAACGTTCAGGGTATTGTTTGAATTCTTGTTTGCTATCATAAATGAAATATCCGGGACATTTGAACATATCTAGCACAGATACAGCTGATGTGTCCAAAGAAATTTCATCCAATTAAACAAAATATTCTAAAAGCATAACGTAACAAAACTTGCAATTTTTGCGAAACGATCCGAAACTATTCATTGGACAAACAATAAAGAATAATACATACAAATGCAACTCATTACTTATTCATTATCTTCATCAGACAAGTTACTTTCCCAGCTTTTATTACTACTTGTTGGTTGCGTAGATCCGAAGCATGAAATTATTATTTTAAAGTCATTATTTTCTGGTTGATGAATCTTTCATTCATGTTTTTTCAGGTTGTTGACCCACCACAATCTGAATGAATTAAGGATTGATATTGAAATCACAATAAATGTAGAACAACAAATTTTCTAATCTCCTGAAAGTTGCTGGTAGCATTGAAACTAGAAGGAGCTGTTTCAAATTGACACAGTATTATAGACAGTATAGATTATAATATTAATTCTCATTTTTTCAGATTAAAGTAGGTTGATAACCTAAAAAAATTGAAGAAGAAATTCTCTCCACTTCTGCGAATGAAGCTACTGCTATCATAGTTTGTTTGATGCTACTTTTGCTGCAGCAGCATCTATATTTATTCTGCTAGTGGACATGTTGACATCCCGCACTCAATATCTGTCATGCTGGAAATAACAAAGTCTTGCATCAGGACATCATTCTAAGGAGACGACTTTCCATGACTTCCAAATGAAATTTTGGAAAACGTGTTTCGCTATACAATGGCTTCCTCAAGCAGGAACTTTGAAGTAAAGTTTGAAGCAGGAACTTTGAACTTTAAAGTAAAGTTTGAAGTTCCTACTTGAGGAAGCTATTGTATAGTGAAACACGTGTCGCGGTTTAGTAAACCCTAAAATGTGAAAATATTACAAGCAACTGTATATTATTCGTGAAATTTTGAAAGTTTCGAGCACTACCAGTGCTAAAAATAGCTGAATTTCACGATAATTCTCAGTATCCCTCTTAGATCTTGGTTTTTCGTTGATTACATGGATGTTTATGATGGTCAGGTAGCCACAATGTCATCGGATTTTCCAGTTCAACCTAGTTCGAATTTAAAGTAATTAAGCGATTCGTTGCCATCGGAAAAATGTTTAATTATTTCATGACTTAATCAAAACAACTTATTCGAATTGATTCACAAATTAAATCAACCTTTTTTGCTTTCAAACCATACACGGTATAGCATAGAGTCTGGCAATATTACATTTGTTACAAATAAGTGAATTAAAAAAAGGTTTCAGTTATTCCCATTTGACATAGTGAAAGAACAAGTACAATATCAGATAACCAATCAGGAAAATCTCATAGTAAAAAAAAATAAAGAGAAAGAAGTATACAAAAGTAACTGCTCATCGATTATGAATACTCTCAGTTTGAACACGCTATATATTAAACTCGAAAACTTTTTCGCCAAGTTAGGTATAATATTGTTGAGTAAAAATTGAAGAATTCATATCAGAGAAAAAAACTAAATGAGAAGATTTCATAGTGGAATGAATGAGACTTTGAAAAATAATTGGTTTATCGCTTCCAGTTAACTACTGTTACAAATAGTATATAATTCAGTTGGATTGACAACATATGAACAGCCGCCATAGTGAAAATAAACTCGATGTTTCCTACAAACTCGAAGCTGGGCAATAGTTCTTGTTATTCTCAGTAGAATATTGAATAACAAATAATTCTGGAGTTATCTTTGAGGAGTTAAAAAAATAATAGAAAGTTAAGATTCGATTCGAAATCTAAGTGTAGAGATTGTGGTATCTTCACTTCATATTCCTGATTTCATTGTTGAAAACTTGCAAGCACTCTCAGAAGAATCCATGATAATTTTTAGGGGACGAGGTTTGTCGTTCTGCGTAGTTTTACCCAATCTAGAACCCTCGAAAATTTTCCCGTTCATATTGGGGATGACTGAATCAAAAATTTTACCCACGATGGATATGTCCTTATCGCCTTCAGATATCCCCGTAACTATAACATTTGCTTCCTCTCCATACGATTGCAAAATTCACTTTAAAGGTTATCGTGTGGTAAATTTATCAGTTGAAGTAAAGCTTTGCCCTCAAGTAATTTTAATTTTTCGTGAAAACTTTCATTTTCCGTCACCAGGTATGATATTTTGAAATATAAGATTGTTTTTGGGTAAAGCAGCAAGAAGAAATGTGTACTCTTTTAACACTTTATTCCAATATTTCGACAGTTGTTAGTGTCATCGTCAGGGAAGAGTGTCGGCGAGAATGATTGCTTTTGTGTTTTAATTTGAGCATTTTTGATGTTGCTCAAATTAAAACACAAAAGCAATCATTCTCGCCGACACTCTTCCCTGACGATGACAGTAACAACTGTCGAAATATTGGAATAAAGTGTTAAAAGAGTACACTTTTCTGCTTGCTGCTTCACCCAAAGACAATCTTCCTCATATTGTTACCGTTCAGCAAAGACTTCCATTCTATATATATATATGTAGAGAGACTTATTTGGGTTGCAGTCTGGGGATGACAATTAGACTGTTCTCTTTGTTTTTGTCGAGCTTTCGAAAATGTTTATTTTCTTTTTCAAGACGCTACAATATGTAAATATATAATATGAATTACAATATATATATATGTATACTTACAAAACTTGAAAATCAATTAAAATTATTAAAAATGAATGACATATTTTACGAAGATCGGGAAGTCACTTGACGGAAGTTGAGTCATATACAGAGTTATTATTTTTTTAATTATCTACTGATATTATAATTGCAAATGAGGGAGTATTATATTCAATGAGGATGAGAGTTATCATTCGTATTCAGATTTTTATGTAGAATATAAGTATATATATTGCTCAGATCACTAATATCTGTTCGTTTATTCAAAACAATATCTTTTTTATTGGAGATGTGGACCATTTCTAGAAATAGTCTCTTCGTCAAATTGGTCTCCATATCTAAAATTTTTACATTTTCATAACTCAACCTATGATCTAAATCAATTGAATGTTCTGTCAATGCACTTGATCTTATATTCCTTCTGCAGTCACTCTTATGTCCAGTTAGTCTATCTTTCAAAAGTTGTTTTGTTTGACCGATGTATACTTTATCACAATCCATACATGGTATTTCATACACGACGTTGGATTTGGATGTTAGAGGAATAGGAGATTTCAATTTAGAATGTAAGTCAGATATTGTTTTAATATTAGTTCGAGCGATTTTTATGTTATGTTCACTGAATATATTAATTAATTTAGGCGTCAATTGATGAATGTTAGGTAATGTTTTGTAATAGAAACGATCTTCAGTAACTGGAATTATAGGTGAGGTAACACTATCAGAAGATGGGGTGCTGAAGAGAATTTTATTGACTAGAGAATTTGAATATGAATTTTTGGCCACTTGTATTTTCTTCATATCCAGCTTCGTTTTCGAAAAAACAATTAAAACCACTCTATTGCATATCATGAACACCTGCATTGGAGACCAGCTGACATTGATAGTAGGGTTTTTCCTACACATATCTTATTTCAAATTAAAACTTGAAGGTGGTGGAAGACCAGAAACGGTACCAACGCCTGAACTAGAAGAAGCTATACTTGATGCGATAGAAGAAGATCCTTCAAAGTACCAGGAAGATTGCACTGCAGCTTGAAGTCAGCCCAAAAACCGTATGAAAAGATCTAAAAAGAAACCTCCTATACCCATACCACATACTCCAAGCTCTACTGCCTCGGGATTTTCATTCAAGATTAATGTTTTGCAGGTGGTTAATTCATGTGATGGAACACAATAACGAGTGACCAAAAAGTTGTTTTTTCAGCTGCTTGATCTAAAAAAAATAAAAATTTACCAAAAAAAGTCAGTGGCGTACTTTTTTTTTCCAATAATGTTGGCTGTGGTGCCCACTGAGACGCCACTGGCCATAATAATTTCAATCTAGTTTGGGCTAAATGAGCGCCTTATCACTTCAAATAAATGTACGAAGCAAATCCGGACATATGTTCATAGGAACTTTTCTCCTTGAAATGACCTAACAAATCACCACAAATCATATATATATATATATATATATATATATATATATATATAGACAAGGAGAGAGATATTGGGTGAAGCAGCAAGCGAAAAGTGTACTCTTTTAACACTGTATTTCAGATATTTCGAGAGTGACTACCGTCATCTCCAGGGAAGCTACAAGAATTACAAACTTAGTTGAGAAAAATGGAGAAAAGTTATGGCAAAACGTTAGCGAGGTTGTATTGCAACCAACCTCGCTTCGTGAGGAATTTTCATTCGCAGAAAATATAGGCGTAGTTCATAATTGAATTGAATTTTATGGGTAGTAGTTTTCAAGATATATATTCATGAAATCAGTCAAACATTCATTTCGTAAATTTGGGTGGGAAATCCCTTCTATTCTATTCCACATTGCTTTAAATGAACATAAATCTAACATCATTCACCAAATGCCATGTAAAGGTGCCAATACACGGCGTGTGGAGTGACGCGTCTGGCGTGTCAACGGTCACTTCACGCGTCCTGGGAGAGCTGCACTTCACAAGCCAGGCGCATCATTCCACACGCCTTGTAATGGTACCTTATTGGTTGTGACGAAACATAATTTGGTTAGCATCACTGACCAATAAAAAAAAAAGAAAAAATGAAAAACCAGAAATTTTCACCGACATATCCTTTTTCCATATTTAATTTCAAAATTTGTCATGTTGTCATATTGTCGTTTATACCGTCATATAGGCCAGTAGATATAGACATGATTTCTCCAAAATTTAATATTAATTAAAAAAGTTTTGATACCTACTTCAGTATAATGAAAAGTACGTTCAAATGATATTGAGTCTGATTTTGCACCCCGTTTTTCTGAACGGAACATGTTGAAAATCAGGATTTTGTGAATATTCGTTTTATAAAAAAAAATTGGTAATAATCCTAATGTTCTTGAGGAGTACTTCAATTTGCAACCTCTTGCGTTGAACGGAAAGTCCTCACATACAATGTTTTCATTGTCTTGCAACCAGTCTACAATATGGAAATAAGGGTATAATCGAAACGAAAAATATTATGGTATTTGTTCTCTACCAAAAAAAGCAAAAGTTCTGCAAATTTGTGAAGTGTGAAGCTTTCCCAGATCAAATATATCTTTCAGCTCTTTTCAGAACCGATTGGGAACTATGAAGAAGATGGCAACTTCAGAATATTCAAAATGACATTACTGTCGATGAAGTGAAGGAAATGATTTACTAATACATTAGTAACGCTTCATAATGAAAACTATGTTTCGGTTATTGGAATTGCAAATCCATACAAAGTCGATAGAATCGATTTCGTTTTATTTTACATACATAAAAAAAAAGCAAGCCAAAGTTTGTGTGTCAAAGTGTGCTATTGAAATCAACTTAACAGACTGCTGAATTTTAAGTACAGACTAATCTCAAATTCCAAAGTACCTATTGGTTACTTGAATATAATTCACAAGGATATAAATAGGACTGGAACTAACAAGTATAGTATACGAAAACATGATCACAAAAAATTAGTCGACTAGAATCGAAATTTTATGGTATATAAATGACAAATGTAGAAATACCTTACCCAGCAAAAATGGCAGCTAAATCAGATATGAACCATTCTGGACTATTGAACCCTAATATACAAACTGCATGATGTCTTTCTAATCCTAGGTGCAGGAATGCTTTGGCGCAAGTTCGAACCCTCTGCAGGTATTCTCTGAAATATAAAAATGGCATGATATAGTATAGTACTTCACATTAATTATTCGAATATAATAGATTTATTTTGAGAATTTCTAAATAGTTATCCTTTTTTTAATAGATTGACACGAAAGGGAAGCCCTGTGAAGTTCAAAGAACACCGCATAAATCAAGGAATAGGAGGAACGAATTAAAATTAACTTCCAAGGTTCAGCTATTCTATGGAAAAAAGATCCCTGAGCAAGAGAGATTCGATAGGTCTCCAAGCACACAACAATGGGGTGGGAGTACCGGAATCGTCGGGTCATCCGTGCTGGTACTGCCAAGGGTGGAACGATTGATAACAATTCAAAAGAGCAGCAACTGTAAAAATATCTATGGAAGAGAGATAAGTCTCCGACCCTTCCACGATGCTCCAACGAATTGAGCGAGTCCGTGAGGGGAAAAATCACCAACAAGACGGATTTTCTTTCTCTGAAGATGGGTCGTATCTGGGTATTGTAGATCTTTGAAAGCTGGCGGGAAGTGAAATATTTCTTCGCACGAAATAGAATTCCAAGCTTCTGGGAAGTACCTTCAGCGATCCTTCTCACATGGTTTTCCTATGAGAGATTATCACTGATCGTAAATTGAGATACTTGACTTTGTAGGAATAGATAATAGACCGGGAGGTCATGACAGGTGATGTTCCACCATTTTTTCGTGCATGCCTTTTTAGGGCTTGATAACTAACCCTAAAATATCAAAGATAGTCGGAGTTTTAGCCCCCCCGCGCGTCCTCTTCATAAGGAAAAACGCTTTTCTTTCTCTAGCGAATTTTCGTGTTTTTCCGTGATATTTTACTGCATGCCATTGTAATATACGGAAGTTCAAACTAATTGAACCTCTAATAATTGATGGCACACACCCTGCAGCGGTCCAAGATTGTGTTATGAAAACCTGAAAAAAAATTAAGGAAAATTCCGTATTTTCAAATTGCATGCCGATGTGAAGAATTGAAGTTTTTGTAGAAAAAAAACTATGGAATAATTGGCATGCACCCCTCGTAGGACCAACGGTGAAAAATTTCCGGAAAATTCTGTAAAATTTCAACACCGATTTTCCATGATTTCAAACTGCATGCCATTGAAAATATACTTAATTCGTACCATTAATCGATAGAAGGAAATTTGGCATGCACACCAGGGTGTTGCAAAATAGAGGCATGCATGACAAAAGTTGCAAAAAACACTGAGCAAATTTAGGTGACTTGTTTTTGCATGCCGTTTTGAATTTCATGAATTTACCTTATTTCGAGTCATGAATGTAAATGGCATGCATGTAGCTACAGCCCAATACACAAAAATTGTGAAAAAATTCAATAAACATAAATTTTTGAATTGAAAAAAAAATTAAAAAATGCCGTGACTTCTTTCTGCATGCCGCTTTGTATTTTGTTAGTAGATACTTTTTTGAGCCGAAACGAAAAATAGCATGCATGTAGCTTCATGACAATTGGTTAAATAAACAAAAAAATCGTCCGATTTAATAATTTAATTTTTTTCTAATTTTTTATGAAAAATGAAAGTAGAAAATCATTGTCAGCATCATTATTTTATATTATTAATTATTATCATCATCAATCGCTTCATCATCAACATTATCGACATTATAATGATCATTATCATCATCATCATCGAGGCCATGTACAGACTCTTCTTCTATTGTGTTGCCAATATCGGATTGGCAATCGCTGTCATCGTCATCATTTGATTCTTCATCCTCTTCATCATCGAAGTTTGGATACATCGATATGACTTCCTCGTCATTAGCGCTGTTTTCTTTTGGAGCTATGAAAATAAAAAAAAAAATGTTTTTCAGTTATCATTTTGATTTTATGTATTTGTTGAACATAGGTAGGAGACAACTGATCGTACAGTAATTAAATTTGCAGTAGAATAATTATCTCGAATGTGAAAAATAAAAGCATGAATAGAAAAAAAATAGTACCTTCAATAATTTTCTGTACATTAGGAGGAACCACCGGAAGGAATAGCTGTCATTTTCCAGTTTCCAACCAAATTCCTCTACATTCATAGAATCGTTGGGCACTGGAGAAGAAGAATTTTTCCACACGTGTCCAATAGACGCTGCTCGTAAAAGTTGTTGTTGAAGTTCACGTATACAAGGAGGTAGCATACAAGCATCGAAATTTATTAAATTTTGCCTAAACTCGTCTGTAGGCCATATTTGGGCTAATATCCCCATCTCTTACTTAACGCTCAGCCGATGTATCTGAGGCGTGAGTGCAAGTGAGCCAAGAATGCTTTCAGCCGACACCCTCCTACCGCACCACACGCTGCCAGAGCCCAGATAAATATAAAATCTTGACCTGATACATTTGAATTGATTTTTTTTACAATTTTTGAATGTTGGACTGTGATAACATGTATGTTATTTCAGCCATCAACTTGAAATGATGTTTATTCAAACAATTTTCATGAAGCTACATGCATGCCATTTCATATTTCAACTTAAAATAGTATCTACCAACAAAATACAAAGCGGCATGCAAGAACAAGTCACAGCATTTTTAGATTTTTTTTTCAATTCAAAAATTGATGTTCATTGAATTTTTTCACAATTTTTGTGTATTGGGCTGTAGCTACATGCATGCCATTTACATTCATAACTTGAAATACGGTAATTTCATCAAATAAAAAACGGCATGCAAAAACAAGTCACCTAAATTTGCACTGTTTTTTTCGCAACTTTTATTATTATTTATAATACTTATAAATAATAATATTCAACATGCATGCCATTTGAATTAGATAATTATTCCGTTATAAAATTAATATTCATCCTTATTAGGAGTAATTTTGAAGCACGGAAAATCGGTGTTAAAATTTTACAGAATTTTCCGGAAATTTTTCACCGTTGTTCCTACGAGGGGTGCATGCCAATTTTTCCATAGTGTTTTTATTACAAAAACTTCAATTCTTCACATTGGCATGCAATTTGAAAACACGGAATTTCCCCTAAAATTTTTTTCAGGTTTTCATAACCCTTTGATCATCTTGGGCCGCTGCGGGGTGCATGCCATCAATTATTAGAGCTTCAATTAGTTTGAACTTCTGTATATTACAATGGCATGCAGTAACATATCACGGAAAAACACGAAAATTCGCTACAGAAAGAAAAGCGTTTTTCCTTATGAAGAGGACGCGCGGGGGGGCTAAAACTCCGACTATCTTTTATATTTTAGGGTTAGTTATCAAGCCTTAAAAAAGCATGCACGAAAAAATGGTGGAACGTCACCTGTCGTGACCTCCCGGTCTATAAAGATAGATAAGCTTTCTACGAGAAGAGACATTCTTGCGTTTTCTCAGCATTCAAATCCATCAAGTTGATGTTACCCCATTCTATTATTATCGCCAAGTTAATACTATTGACGCTAATGCCTCTCTTAGTATTTGTTTCTCTTGCTGAACTCTGGACTAGAAACTAAGAAAAAAAAACAGCATAACATTCATATATGAAATGAAGAATTTGCAATTATGTTTTTCAAATTGTTTTGTGGCTTTTGCAATTCTCAAAATTCTCATTCTCATAAGTAGTTACAAGTTGGGAAAGGTTTCATTTCGAGTTTCATCGAAAATTTTGTCTTTATAATTTTTTAATATCGATTTCACAGTTTTATTCCAGTAATGAAATATGTTCATAGTACCTACACCTTATCAATTGACGATCCTTTACGAATTTTTTGCAGGGAGCTATCTTTCTGAATTGAGAAAAAAATTAACAAGTTTTAAATGATATTATCACTTGCACCGACTGTTTTCTGGGTTGGAAATGAAAAATAAGTCAAAATCGAGCACAGAATTACCGGACGATATGAAAAATTTCATGGTAAGATTAACTCTTCTCAATCAAGTAATTTTCATAACTGATTTTAGAAAACTAGGGGTTTTGACATCTAATGATTTGAAGAAGTCCCTATTTATATAAAAATTATAAAAAGTTCATTTCATAATCAACATCAGCTATCAGAGATACTTGTGTCAAGGACTGGCAGGTGTGAAGGTTTCAATTCAATATTCCAATTTCGTTGTACAATTGGTCAGTGGATCATATCTTCTTTCGTTAAAATTCAAATCCCATTGAAAGTGAATTGAAAAATATATTTCATTGTGTTATTTTGCTGTACTAATTCAATTTGCATATTCACATGTAAGATGGGCGATGAATAATAAATAATGGAATATGAATAACGTATTAGTTTGACCACTATACTATTTATCGACAGTAGCAACTTTTATACGACTAGACGAAAACTATAATTGCTCCAACAAAGCAGTTTTTTAGGTGAACACACAGGATTGCCCGAGGATCATTAGTATGGTGGCAAAAAATGAATCTATACCATCCACATAAGCCAAATTTCAGTAATTGCAACGACTTGTTTATCTGGGAATAATATATACAAAAATGAAGTACGCCAATACAACTCTGTAGGTGATGCTGAATAACACCATGATCCTTTGTAATGAAAGAGCAGCAGTAAATGCACCTAGTTAAGAGGCTATCCTAGAACCAGATTATTTACACATGTGTGTCATTCAGAAAAAAACATGTCCGTTTTGGCACGACTTCTGGGTACAATTTGATGGAATCATAGTCGCTGTTTGTTGGGAACGCATTGGTTTGTTCCACCAATAGCTAAAGGGTCAAAGTGGGAGAAATAGGACCAAGCTTTCAATTCCGAGCCCGCTGTAGGGATCCATATTCTAGAATACCAGAGGAACCCGCGAAATACGTTTTTCTATACTCTTAGGGCATGGAAATGTTAAATTTTTAATGCCTAGTGCTTTCCTCAGAGGATGCGATTTATTTTTTTTGTGTGTTAGGTGGGTAAGGGTAAACTTAAAGTTTATGCCTGTGTGCAAATGGTTTTCACGCTTTATCAGCAAAAGATTTCTAAAACATTTTTTGTTGTAAAATCAATTTTCTTAATATTAATTACTTTTCGTCGTAAAATAACAAAGTTATAAACAGAATTTCAACCCTAGGGAGGTGAAAAACGAGTGCAAAGTTTGTAACGGACAACGTTATTCCTAGGTTCAATATTCAAATTTCAAATTTTGCACTAACATTTTTCAACAGAGCGTTTTCGTATTGTTTCGAGTACGCCTAGATTATGTTTTTTTTAATGTTTATTAGTTATCGACCCTTTTCCTTGCCATAAAGCTTTAGTTCAATTTTATTGGTTTTTACAGTAATTTCTTATCCGAGTGTATATTTACGATAATTATCAGTCTTCGGAGGCACAGCTTTTTTTTGTATCTTTACACGTCGGTGATGAAGATGATTCTCTAACCAGCATGAGATATAAACGATTTTTCAAGGAAGTGACCACGAATACATGTAATTTATCATATCTTGCTCCGAAATATCGAGATACAGCTCGCTTTCACAGTCTTCGCGTTTATCACCAAGTTCACTTGTGGCTCGGTAAACACAGTGACCCTGGAGATTGGGGTTTAGAAAAAACATGGTGAAATTTTGATGCCAATCCAAACGTCCCCTCGGCTTCTTAAATTAATATTGTGTAGATGCAAGGGAAACTGTGGATCGATTTGTGGTTCCTGAAAAGAAGACTCCAAACGATCTGCAGGAAAAGTGTTTTTGAAGATGAATTGCCGACAATGGTGCCACTTCTTACGTTCTTCATTCCTCAAACCTTAACACTCGATCCAGAATCAGAACCTGGATGATTGAAACAAATGAAAAAACAGTATCTTGAAAACAATTATTACTTTCACAACTATACTCATTATTATGTCGCCGACAGTTTTCATGTGGATTCATTAGTGGTGAGGAAAGGGTCGATACCTGATTAATAATAATACAGCAATGTGAAGAAAAACGTATGAATCATAATGATAACAGAAAACTAAGCCTTATTATTCATTTTTATATGTATCCTAAGGAGTATTTGAGAATTCGGAGCGTTGTAAAATTCTAATAAATAAATGCAATTACAAGAAACTTATTTTCGGTTATAATTGCACGAGTGCATAAAAATTACCGATAATTTTGCAGAAAGCGTGATATCTTAAAATTGCAAGAGTTTATTTCCTTTTTTTGGCGAAAGTGCCCGAGTCCGAAGGACGAGGGCTCTTTTACAAAATATGAAAATAACCGAATGCAATTTGTATAAGATATCACGCTTGAATGCAAAATTATCTGGTCATTTTTGTGCACGAATGTAATTCTTTGGAATATTTCACGAATGAAGAAATTATCAAGGAAATGTTATTTTTTGTTCATTTATACTTTCCTCTATAGATTGTATGGAGTACTCACCTAAACGCGAAAAGTTTTTCTATTTTTGAAGTCTGACATTTATTTGTGTTGTTTACTGACGTCTAGCGATACGGTTTCAGATGTGTTGTTATGGTGACTTGATACAATGCAATTACCGCTGTAAGTTTTCGATAATTGCATTGCTCTTGTGGGACATTTTATATATGAGGTAAATATTCATTAAAACATCTTCTATACAAATATTCCGTTGCCTGTTTCACTCCCTACGACCTACATTTTCGAAACTAGCACAAATGAAACTGTGGTGTTATTTTCTTCGGAATTCAAATTCCAATGACTTATTGTATATGGTTGGGAAGATACGAAGTTCTCTATAATACCAAACAAATGCTTCCTGGATATAAAACTTTAACATTTCATTTAATCTCATTAGTATTGACCTAAGTCAGTACTTTATTCTTCTTCAGTTCATGGAGGGAGAAAAGATCAATTTATAAAATCTCAGCTTTTACACCTGATATTATTAAACGGGTTATATAGTCCAGCAATATAATAGTTCGGTGTAAATAGCGGAGCAATAAGTCCACAATGAAAATCAACTCACTTATAGGTTGTGGTTTCCCATTTTCCATTGATTTTTTGTGCTAAAGCTATGTGATCAGGAAAGTCTTCCGCTGTTCGTGCCAATGCTCCTGGTACGGAAATTGGGGGCGTGGTTTCGATAGCTTTTCCAGTTTCTGGTATCCTTAATCGAACACATATTTGGGGATTGCTCGTCACGTAATGCTCAGCAGGCAAAATTTGATCAGGTCCTAAAACAATTGAGGGAACTGATATAGCAGGTATATGAGACAGGTCAGATGTTTTGAAACACAAAGTGATGTAACAATTGACTGAGCCGTGCGACGTTTATTCATAGCAGTTAAGTTGAAATCTATATTTGTTTTGACGAGTCCATAGACGCATGGGCGCCGTTTCTTGAGAGCAAGGGGGGGCACCCCTCCCCCGTGGTTTTTTAATTTTTTGGGCCATTCGCCGCGTAAGACAAGACATCGACTTAATTTTTGCAAATTTTTCAAACCATACTCGTTAGTATTGTTCAAAAGTGTTTTCATTCCAATTCAGTGCATTACTTTCATTTTCTTTTATTTGCCCTCCCCCTACCATTTTTTGTAAGGGCGCCCATGCATTGACGGGGTCTTGATTCGGAAGTATGGAAGATATTCCTATTAACATTGAACGAATAATTCAAACGATGACTAAAAAGCTTACACAGTAGGTTGATAGCAGTTATCCGTCAAAAAAAAAATTGTTCTGGAAAATACCAAAAAAGTCGTTCAATGTGTTTTTGTCATGATACAACAGCTTGGATATATTTTTCATTAAACCTATATGAAAACACTTCATTTGCAAGCCGAAAGTGGGCTTTCTCCATGCTGCTGCCCAAGGCCGTAGCCAGGAAAACCTTTCGGGGGAGTCAGGTCAGGACCGAGAATTTTAATACCATTAGTCATGATAATTTTTAAAATTTGGATAAATTTGCCCACATAAAATATTAATGGATGACGAATAATTGGGTTTTTCTATTTAATAGATCAAATCAATCAGTAGAATGACATTGAATATTTAAATAGCTATTGCTAAATATAATAAAAAGCAAAAAATAACCCGTTAATATGCAATATTATTTCTTACTTTTTTCAAAAATGTGGGAAGAGTCATTAAAACATCATTAGTCATCTTCCGTTTCTATTGATAAAGTAATAGAGTTCATACAGAGGGAGTAGTTTACAACACAAAATTTGATCTTCTGGTATGTTTTGAAGCAAAAAAAATTCACAACTTCGTCTGTAGAAATCGGTGTATACTCCTGTGAACTGGTATCGAGGCCAGTCCACAAAGCCGGTCTTGACCACAAGCGTTTCTCAAATATGTTTTTAGTCTTCTAAGTGTTGAGGACGTACGTTCTGGCGGTCAGGTAGTTACTGGCAGAGTAGAAAATATTTGTAGCAGCTGAAGATGCTAGGGTAAAATTTTTTGTTGCATTCTGAAAGTTCTTCAATAGCATTTGATTGACGACCACACTCTGCCTGCTTTTCCCAATAAATCTCCCACAAACTAAACTCAGCTTCCAATAAGTCTAAGTCAACTTCATTGTGGTAAATTTTTAAGTATTCCATATCTAAAACAACAGAAGCATCGCAACAAACACACGGTAACAGAGGATTCAAATTCTGGAGAACTCCTTGGTGATCTATGAATCATTCTTGCAGCCGATTTGTTGAATCATCAAGCAGTAGAATTGCCACGACAAGGCGAAAATATGGTTCTAGGTCTGAGATTTGTATGTTACATCGGTTGCGCTGTTTTGCGTCGAGAATGAGGTTGGCACGCTCTATCGTCAACAAGCCTACGAGCACCATAGTATGCTTGTTGCTATGCACAATGATGTAAAATGTGTTGTTGGGTGTGCTGTTCATAATTCAATTTGCATCTTTCACACCTAGTATCAATTTCAAATACTAGCTCAATTTCAGGATTTCGGGGAAGGGGTTACCTTGGCTACGGCCTTTTAGCTGCCTACTTACTTTTCAGAACGAAATAATAGGTTGATAGTTCTACAGAAATAACAAATTGTTTGTATTTTTTCTCAGCAACGGGGTAAATGAAAGTACATGTTTTGCTCGTTATTCTTTGAAAATGAATGTTTTTCAACAATCTGTGGTTTTCAGGTAGATATTATGAAAAATATCATTCATTACACGTCCATAAATGTTTTATTCGTGCTTGCAAGACTTATCGAGCACGCAGGAAAATAGCCTATTTTCTCAACTCCTAATAAATATACCTACAGTTCAATTTTTCTCTCATTAAAATAACGCTTCTGTCATCCCCTAACCACCACAACAAACTACATTTCATTTTTCCCCGGGGAATTGAAGATCGCCCAGAATTGGAAGGACCTACAGAATAGCGGAATCGGAATCTAGGTGGGTGCAAAATTTCCTAGTTTGATTGGGCTCTCATTTCAATTCCAAACCTTCGATGTTTAGTAAACATTTTGATATGGAAGCCCAATCAAACCAGAAAATTTCGCACCCACCTGGATTCCGATTTTGCTATTCTGCAGGTCCTTCCAATTCTGGGCGATCTTCAACTCCCGGGGAAAAATGGACTGTAGTTTGATTGGGCGTTCATATCAATTCCAAACCTTCGATGTTTAGTAAACAGTGAATGGAATTGATGAAATCGAAGAATTCATCCTGTTGGTTATTCGTTCCTGTGAAACTTGTTAAAATGTGGTTCACGTACCTATACCAATACACGAAATTACCGACCAGTGGGTAACTATGAATTTTCTGTTCTATATCATCCATGGAAATTTCTGCCAATAGAAGGAGACTCACTGGGTTTTCCATTATCAGACCTTCACAGGATGAATAAAACGTGTGGTTGAATTGAAAATAATTCTGTGACAGACACACAGTAAGTAGGTCAAGAATATCCTGCCTTGCTACCGGGTTGGTCCAACTTCTATCTAACGTCTTTCCATTAGGGTACTGGTTCCATCTGGCGGTTTCATTTCTTTTGAAGTACAGAATTCATTTCCGATCATTCCACTGAGAATTTTTTTATTATAAAACATGAGAAGAAATGAATTTAACGTGAAAAATTCAAAATTTTTACCCTCGGAAGGGGAAAGAGGGGGAAGGATAAAAAAAACAGTAACAAACGGCACGCTCTCGTGTAATCAGCTTCTCTCATAACTCAACTTTTCAGAGTCGATTGAATATGAGTGAATCCTATGAAAAATTGCAATTGAAACTTTTTTCGTCCACTGAAATTTTTCGTTGAAATTGATGGAAAAAGTTACAGACTATTTTTGTTGTAAAAAAATCACTAAAAATGTCTTTTTGTCAAGTGCCACCATTGATAATGAAATTAACGTTAGACATTGTTATAGTGTGAATCAGCCCCGTTGAAATGATGAAATAATATCACCCAGGACACCTGAGTTTTCTGTTATTTTTCTTTTCGAGTTTGAAATAAACTGTCTTGTATATACGTGAATATTTTGAATACTTTTCGAGACCAAGATATCATAAAAAAAATCAAACGTGAAAAATATCGATGTATCACCCTTAGGTGGGAAAAGAAAGGGGAAGAAAGAAAAAAATGGTTAATGTTCTTCAGACCAGGGTAACCTCTCATTCGAAGGTCAAATCGAAATTCCGTGGTCAAGCTCATTTCGACTATCTTAATCCAGGACACCTAACTTATTATCATTCGATCTGGGGAGTATTGGTCTGTAAGTAAACTTGAGGTTCTGTTTTCTGATCTTTTGGACTGAGCATGCTATGAACCATCAGCTGGATGGCGACCAAAGACTATGGAGGGCCCAAGCAGCTGACTGGCATTGGATTTAAGACGCTTTTATTTCGAACATGGAAATTCTGATTTCTGTGAAGGGTTGCTGCTTCCTCTGCTAGTGGACCAAAGAAGATTCTCGTTCGCGGCGGGTCATTACCGTACGATGTGCCCGCTGTAAGAGTTCTCCTTTACTTGGTGTAGTAGGAGTTTGAGTCTATGGTCGTCATAAGTTTTGACAATAGGTGGTGGCATAAGTGGATGATAAATTGAGCTTTTTTCCAAATTTTGTGGTAAAATCGATGCTTATTCAAAAAATTCAGAGGTTCCTTATTATTTTTACTGTGATATATGCAGGACTATCGTGGCAGTAACAGAATATAACCGTGAAATTTCCTAATTTCCTGATCTCTTCGAAACAACCGTTAAAATAATATCCGATAAAAAGGAGGAAATCTATCCAAGACTGATAATACAAAGTGTGCCATTTCTAGACAGATTATTTACCGGTTTTTAGTTAGGTAACAGAACCACCCGATGCGAACAATCTTTTTCACAGTTTTTAGAAAAACAAAATGAATAATATAGTACCATATGATAGGACGAAGTCCATCGAACAAAAATATTAATATCTGTAATTTGACCTTGAATAATTATGCAACCAAAATATTTCAATAAATTATCATTCATAACATTCATGGGCGGTTCGAATCGAGTCATTTTGGCTGAAATATACAGCCTGGGAGCTCTTGATAAGGTATATCTGTTTGTAAAGGTTTAATATGTTGTAATAATATGAATGTACGTGAGTCAACAACTGTTTACCAGATCAGATAGTGGAATACCAGTCGACGGCTTACTCTGGAGAACGTATTAAAAAAAAATATATCCTTTTTTGAAAATCTAAAACTGGTTTTGAACTTATTTTTCTCATAAAAAACACGAGAGATCGTTAACGAGCACAGCAAAAGCCAACAACACTTCTCAGTAGGTTTCACAACAGAGTTTTGTGAAAATGTATTCACTACTTGATTATCTTATATGGGGTGATTATTGAACATTTGGCAAACATTTTCTGGAAGAACATTCCGTATTATGATGAATTTTGAGTAGAACAGGGTTTTTTCTTATTGAATTACACCAAAAACTATAAATGGCTCCTTAAAATTGATCCAGCGGATTCAGAATCGGAGATCGATCAGGCCATAAGTAAGGTCCACCACTACCAATTCAGGCATCTCCGTATAACACTTCCAAACCGGTCTAGATAGTTAGTCACCCACCACTTCAACCCAAATGCCCAACAAGAACTGATGTTGAGAACGATCAAGTATGTTGTGATTTTGTCTCCGCCTACATACGATTATTGTGAAAATTCCTGATTGTATTTTTTGAGAAATTTGCTTCCACAGTAGAAAAAATCAGCGTCAATAGTTGCCGGATTTGACACAATATTTGTTGTGATATGTTTACACCAAATTGTTCCCTACAATTTTCAAAATTATACCTGCGGATTGATTATTTCGGAAATGTTTGATGTTTCCAGTGGAAGTGTATAGATTACCCAGTTGTCCACTGAGGAGCTCAAAGGTTGTTTCTCTGAGCGGAACAAGATCTTGTCCGGGCTTGAATGAAATGTTGTTGTTGCGAATGAAATAATAATAATAATAATAATAATAATAACGTTTATTCCAATAAAAAAGAGATACAATTTATTTCATTCAATGAAATATAGAATAAACAGGTGAGCCACAGAAGAGTAATAACAGTTTTCAGCTGTTATACTCTTGTTCGTGACTATGTTATAGTGTTATAGTAACAGTATAATGTTTGATACAAATATTCTCTAATAATTCATACACATGTATACACACACACATACATAAGCACATATGTTATACACATAAGCACACATATATCTTTTTTTTTTGTAAAACAACAAGTCAGAAAGGAACCCATTAGGACCGATTAGGTTGAGTATGGATTTGTTTTCCTAGTGCGTCTTACAAATTTATATTACTTTAGATGGATATAGATTAGATAATTGTATGATTCATAATGTTGAATTAAATAGTACACTAAGCGAATCTCTTTCCATTGATAGAATATAATTTTTGAATATTTTTTTTATTAAACCAATGGAATTTATCGATCTTATGTATGTTTTGTACATGTCTGGGAGGAGATTATATATTTTCCTGGAGAGAAATAAGAAACAATGCTGGCCTATGGACTTATTACAAAATGGTACCTGTACAATGTTTTTTTTCATAGCTCGTGTAGAATAAGTGTTGCCTGTCCTTTGTATCAATGATTTATTCTTATACATGTTGATGATCATATTGTACATGTATAGTTGCCTCAAATACATTACACTCGCTCTAGTAAATAACAAGTTAGAGGGGTAAGTATTTTTTTTGTTAAATATTATTTTGAGTATTTTTTTTTGTAGTATGTCTAATTGTTTCAAGTAATTATTTGTAACTCCTCCCCAGCTCAGTATTGCATACTGCAAGCGAGATTCCACTAAGGAATAATACACTATTTTCATTTGTGAAACGTCAAGAATTTTCTTCAAGTACTTGAATTTTGGTAACAGACACCTCAATGTTTTGGTTACGTTCGAGATTTGATAGTTCCATCTTAGATGTGAATCCTAAGTATTTTGTTTGATTGGCGTTTCGTATTTTAGTAGTTTGTTGCTGTTCCTCAAATGTTAGCTCATCATAATTTGGCAAACCGTTCTTGTAGCTGCAAAGTGGCAGATAAAATGTTTTGTTGAAATTTATGGTAAGTAGTTTATGTCGAAACCATTGTATTATGTGTAAAAAATCATTTTCGATTTCATTTTTCAAATCGATCCAAGACTGTGAGGAGTATAAAACAGCTGTATCATCGGCGAAGCTTATCACTTGTCCTTTTGTTTTCATGGTCAGTAAGTCATTGATATATATATGGTGAATAGCAATGGACCCAATACAGTGCCTTGAGGTACACCACAATTCACCACTCTCTCATTGCTTATGTTATCCTTGATTTTTACCATCTGTTTCCTATCTTTTAGGTAATCAGCAAAAAGTGTGAGAGGAACACCATGAACACCAAGATCCTCCAAGGCCTCGAGCAATTGTGAGTGATTCACTGTGTCGAAGGCCTTGGCTATATCCAGGAAAATACATATCGCAGGAGTCCCATGATCAACTAGTCTATACATATTCCCCATTAATGCTGAAATTGCATCGTTCGTCGACATGCCCTCCCTGAATCCAAATTGGCTGTCAGCTATAATATTGAAATTTGAATTGAATATTGAATTGAATATTGAATTGAAGATAATTACTAAGCCTTTTTTTCAGACATTTTTCGAATATTTTTGCTAGAGCAGTAATTACAGAAATTGGCCTATAATTGCTTGTTTTGCTTTTTTCTCCATTTTTGAAGATGGGTGTGACAACTGCCACCTTGAATTCATTGGGACATATTCCTGAACTGAATATATTATTAATAAGATGAACTAGTGGATGTATAATGAATTCAGAAATTGTTTTCAATGTTTCTGCCTTTATAAGATCGTAACCAGGGGCTTTCTTAATTTTTAGCTGTTCAATTACTTCGCGTATTTCTATTTCATTTACCGGCTTTAGGTAAAACGAATGAGGCAAGATATTCCTTGCTGGGCGAGGTGAAGAAGGTTTTGTTATCTTGTTTGCATAGCTTTCCCCAACTCTTATGAAAAATCATTAAAGGCATCAGCCATTTTTTTTTATCATAAATTACACGGCCATCATCGGTTATTATTGTTTTTATGTTATCATCTCTGGTTTTTTTCCCTCCAATTTCCGATATAACTTTCCATAAATTTTTTGAGTTATTCTTATTTTTATTGATTTCATTTCTATAATAGTTATATTTTGCTGTTTTGATCAGTTTGTCTGTATATTTACGATATTGTAGATAATATATTTTTTTTTTCTATGTCATCAGGATTTTTTTTGCAATCTCTATATAGTTCGTTTTTATGATTTATAGATTTTACCAAACCTTTTGTTATCCATACTTTACGTTTTTTTCCATTTTTGTCTAGCCGAATCCGCTTTGAGTTTTTTTGTAAATACTCCTTCAGTATTTTGATGAAATATGTGGTTTGTGATTGTACACAATCTAGACTATAGTATGTGTTCCAATCATGGTTATAGAGATCACTTTTTAGTTTAGTATAGTCTATGTGTTCAATATAGTTTTTTTTACTTACAGAGTGTGTACTGGATTTATCGCAGGTGTCTAGACAGATAATAACCGCCTTATGATCTGTAATATTACAGTCCACTAATATGGAGATACATTTATCTTTAAGGTTTTCCTCATTGGTTTTCAAAAATATATGATCGATACAGCTTGTCGAATGGCCCTGTATACGTGTGGGCTTATTGATTATCGATACGAAATTATGTGTACTATAATTATCCAAGTAATCATATACCAATACATCATCATCATTTAAATTGATATTCATGTCACCAACAATAATGTGATTACCTCCAGATACTTTATCTGTATCTTGTAGATACTGGTTCAAACAGGAGATGAAGTTTTTGGCATTGGTTGAGGGAGGTCTATATATAGAAGTTATCAATATAGATTTTTGCCTATCTATGTTCACTATTATTTGTATAGATTTGCAATTATCAATGAATATATTTTTTGATGAGAATGTGTAAATATTTTTCAAATATACCAAAACACCATCATTTTTATTTATGTCTCCTTCGCTATAAACACTTACATACCCGTTCAATTCAATCAGACTTTTATCTTCAATTTGAAATGTCTCTGTAAGTACAATGCAGTCAAATTCAAAGAAGAGTTCATTAAGAGCTATCTGTAGTTGGTCTAAGTTTTTCATTACACTCCGTATGATGATAATATTTCTACAAACTATACTCAGTGCTTTTGGTTTGATATACGATTGCATTGAAATCAAGTTTGTATGCTTCGTGAACAAGTCGAGCAAGAAAAAGTATCTTATATGTGATTCAGCGCCTGTTGCGCCTTATAGGCAGGGGAGTAGTTGTTTCAATTACTATTTTCACACTTTGAATCAGTGATCATTGAGACGAAGGCTTCTGCCACCTTCTTGTAAGCTAGTAATTATATTTTATAAATTGAAGAGCAGCGACAGAATTATGCCAAGAACCACAATGACTGTGTCGAGTCTCGGTAAATACTGTAGAGTACAGTTTGACATGGCATCTGCAGCTGCCTGAAGAGAAATCCAACCGAGTTGACATTTCCAGGAGAAGTAATTAGGGAAGTTGATCTTTGCTAAATGTTTTCATGTTTAGACCAAGTTTCATTTTCACTGATCATTATAGGAGTCAATTCATTTTCCATTATGACTATTATGGCTCCTGAAGTTTACAGATATATATTCAATATCACCCTGAAACTGTACCCGTTGGAGGATGAGCATAGCTCACAGCTGTTAGGTCTCATTCGGCTCATGGCATATTCTTCGTATTCAGATTTACCTCCTGACGATTTCTTGTGCATCGAAAGCCTTGTAAATTTTCTAGTCTTCGTTCCCATTTTCTGAAAGATATTGATTCACTGGCTACAAATGAAATCATCTTGGAACAATTTCTCCTATGAAGAACCCCACACTAGCACCTTTCGAATATAATTAAACACCCTTTCTGATTTTAGTCAAGTATATCGATGCTAGGTATCACGATCACTGATAATCTCTCATGGGAAAACCATGTCCCAGAAACTTGGATTTCTGTTTCTTGCGAAGAAATACCTCATTTCTCGTCAGCTTCTGATGATCTAAAAGACCTGTCTCGAAATATAGTTCTCGTGTGTGGAGTTCGACACCAAAACATTCATTGAGGCTTCTCGATTCTATTCAGAGAAAGGCAATTTGTCTCGTTGGTGATTGTTCTCACTTCATTGGTCCACCCCTTGGCAATATCTACACGGATGACTTGAATAGTACAGAATTCCCAACCCTTTGTTGTAGACTTGGAGACCAGTCGAACCTCTCTTGCTCAGGGATCTTTTTCAATAGAACAGCTGAGCTTTGAAACTCCTTGCCGAAAGAGTTTTTTTCTGAGACAGGGAAGTAGTTGTTTTTTGACAGTTGTTGGGCCATCAACCCACAAGTGGAAAGTTGGGGCTGGCCTGATCGAATTGTTCCAAGAAAATTTAATATCATTTGTAGTTTTATGGAACTTTATATATGACGGATACATTGGCCTTCCTTATCACTCACAACATGGTAGATTAATAATCAGCCTGAAACACGGACTCAGCATTGGTGGTTGAGGGCTCGGCTCATGAACGAAAGTTCGATACTCAAACGGGAGAATTTCTCTGTCGTAATCAAAAATGACAAGTTTTATGTCGAATCTTGAATTTCGTAAATATCACGAAAAATCCGAAGAAAGAGATTATAAACAAGATTTGTTGTACTGTCCTATAGAACTTGCCCTGCGTTGCTAACATTTCTTGCTGTGTAAAGAGTTTTATTTGAATCAAGTCTATCATTGCTCTTATATTATTAATATATGACATATGACCGGCAAGTCAAACGCCCCAAATTTAGCAAACAATTTCGAACCTCTACGATGGCACAAAACCGATGAAACTGGTCGATACATTCGTGAAAATCCATCATAACGTATTAAAAAATACGTTAATTTTACTAGACAGTTCACGAAACCGTAACACGTGTTTCACTATACAATAGCTTCTTTAGGTTCAGTATTGTGGTACTACACAAAGTAGGCATATGACGTTTACAAAAACGACAGAAAAAATCTGTTTATGGATATTCAATTCAACTGTCTGCAATTTCTAGAAAAAAAATCTTCGAAGATATTGACCGGACAAGAGTTACAGATTTCTTGAACGAATTTTTATAGTCCGCCTTCGAAGGAGGGGAATACTTGAAGGTAAAGCGAATCGTGATCTGCAAAAAAAACGCGCTTCTATGTAAAACCTACAATCCGCGTTTGTTGGAACACGCTGTAGACTTTCCATGAAGTTTTCTGAGCCTCAATAAAACTAGGACAAGTTCAAATTTACATGCTGTGAATTGTTTTTTTCGCAATGCATCTGGGAAGTTGTGAGACACTGATCTAAGGGAAGAAAAAAACATAGAAAACCAAAAAGGCAATTGACACATTCAATCCGACAATGACACGATAAATCTGCCAAAATTAACAATTAAATCTGTCAATTGAATGAATGAAATCTTTATGAATGAAATCTTTATTGGTAGGATACATCCTAATATACAATACAATAATTATTTCTTTAATCTTGATATTAAAAATAAATAAAGACAAATGGCTAAATATAATTAACTTTTAAGGTTATATGAAACGATTATAATAATAATGTGTAATAATAATAGTAACATAATAATAATAGTAATATATACAGACATACATGAGTGTACATTACACTTCCCTAGTAACAATTAATGAGGTAATTAAAAAATAGAGTAGCAATAGAAATAGACAATAGTGATCAAATGATATATGACAGATAAAAATCATTTTCCAGCATAATATTAAGAATCAGTTTTAATTTTTGAGATTAAGATATTCTTAAATTCATTCACTGATTTCGACTCTTTGATGGAGGTTGGTAATTTATTGACAGGCAGACAGTTGACAGATTTAATCTGGCGGTTCTTATATAAGGATGACCAATCAATTTATTGAGTTATTGGGAAAGTATACATACGTTTCCACCGACTCGACAGTTTATACATGAACACTCATGTTAGTTCTACCTATATCCTACGAATTATACACAGACTTTAGACATGAGTTTACCTCTACTTCGAATTCGAACATATGGGTAATGGATATTAGTCCAATCAAATAAACTTTTTTCGTAAAATTTCTGCCTACCCGAAAAGTAGCTGTGGATTCCGGCAGACACATGTGTCCTTATTATCCCCTAAAGTTTGCGCCAGATTCTGTCCGTGCGTTTAGCAACAATTAGCGGTTGAATGCCGGAAATCATTATTTTTTTTTGTTTTTTGCTTATATAATAAAAACTATTGATCGGATCGAAAAAAAGTTGGATTAAATGTTGTAGATAATTGAAAAATCTATTGATTGGCGTTGGCCCGATTTCGATATTCCGATTTGTTGCTCAACTATTGAGCTCGGAAGTTTAAAAAAGGCGTTTTTTCCATTACTCTATTAAAAAATGTTGAAATGCATTTGGGGGTTGCAACTGTGAATTTGGGAAGCTTTCAACTAGTAGAAACCACAGTTTCAATTTGGTCGAAAACCAATTGATAGGTTAGCAACAATCTAATTTGTTACTAAAAAAAGTGTCCCACTAGATTGTTATTTCTTGCCCTACGGATAATCGTAGAGCAATGAACGAAACAGTTTTGGATAGTCAAAGAGTTGAACTACAAATTATCGTTTTTGGAAAATCGATTTTTTCAATGTGATACCTTTAAAAATGGCGTCAAAAAAACAACGTTTTTCAAACTAAAAAACAATTAGGAAAAAATGGTCGTATCAAAATGAGAGGAAATGCATGGAAAAGCTGCTATTTTTCTACGAATTTTGACAACCTTACTTTTGTTCCACGATTATTAGGAGCCAAGATAACACTTTTTATCATTTAGTTTCCTCTCCATTTGTTTGTTTATATGAAGCAACGAGACCTCGACGACTGCACAGAGCAAGAGTCATATTATCCATAGGAACCAGCAGAATTTGTATTCCACAATCATTTATCATATTTATTAATAGGAGCAGTGGAGGTTCTTCCGGGACCGTTCGACGTGCCGTATGGAGGGGGAAGCCGGAGAGAGCGATCCAGCGCATAAAGCCATCGATTCGATATAAGAGTGAAATAAACTGTTCAAGAACCCAAAATTACGATTTTCGCCAACCCGAAAAGTAGCTGTGGATTCCGGCAGAAACAGGTGTCCTTAGTATCCCTTAAAGTTTTCGCCACATTCTGTTCGTGCGTTTACCAACAATTAGCAGTTGAATTCCGGAAAACATTAGTTTTTTTTGTTTTTTGCTTATATAATGAAAACTATTGGTCGGATCGAAAAAAAGTTGGATTGAAAGTTGTAGATAGTTGAAAAATCTATTGATTAGCGTTGGCTCGATTTCGATATTCCGATTTGTTGCTTAACTATTGAGCTCGGAAGTTGAAAAAAGGCATTTTTTCCATTACTCTATTGAAAAATGTTGAAATGCATTTGGGGGTTGCAACTGTGAATTTGGGAAGCTTTCAACTAGTAGAAACCACAGTTTCAATTTGGTTGAAAACCAATTGATAGGTTAGCAACAATCTAATTTGTTACTAAAAAAAGTGTCCCACTAGATTGTTATTTCTTGCCATACGGATAATCGTAGAGCAATGAACGAAACAGTTTTGGGTAGTCAAAGAGTTGAACTACAAATTATCGTTTTTGGAAAATCGATTTTTCCAATGCGATACCTTTAAAAATGGCGTCAAAGAAACAACGTTTTTCAAACTAAAAAACAATTAGGAAAAAATGGTTGTATCAAAATGAGAGAAAATGCATAGGAAAGCTGCTATTTTTCTACGAATTTTGACAACCTTACTTTTGTTCCACGATAATTAGGAGCCAAGATAACACTTTTTATCATTTAGTTTCCCCTCCATTTGTTTGTTCATATGAAATAATGAGACCTCGACGACTGCACAGAGCAAGAGTCATATTATCGATAGAAACCAGCAGGATTTGTTTTTTACAATTATACATAGTATTTATTGATAGGATCAGTGGAGGTTCTTACGGGGCCGTTCGACGTGCCGTGTGGAGGGGAAAGCCGAAGGGAGACGGCCGTCGTATGCATCGCGTGAAATAAACTGATCAGAGCCCAAAATGACCTCGCTGTCTGTTTCTCGGGAACTACTTCAATAACATGATGCAACAATGCAATCTCCTAATCATCAGGAATGACCTGGATCTCTTAATGACCAGTCAAAATGATATTAGAGCTTGCATATTTCAACTGAATCTTACAATTGTCTTGTACATGTATTTTCTTTTCTTTTTCTCCTTTTAATGCGTTGAATACCTAGAACGCTCTTAACACTATTCCTCTGGGAATATCGTTATGACTTCCTTCTATAGTAGTATTGTCTTTCTCTGGTTAGCAAAAGGTAGTTTTTGAGTACCTATCCTTACATGTTAGTACTGTAAAATGTGTTTGTAAGTGAATCCAAAATAAAATGAAATAAAGTTTGAACATTACTTAAAGGATAGTATCTAAATTATACTACTACCGAAACATTTTTGACGTATAGATGTAATTGAAATTAAGTATAGGTAATGAATAACCTTACCTTTTTAGGAAATCGAAAAAATTGAATACTCTCACGTGAACTATCACAGAAGTCAGCTTAACAATAATACATGTTCAAATCACTACCAGAATAAAAGTTCAAATGGAATGTTTATTTCGCGCACTCAGTATAACCGGCCGGAACGATACAAACTGTTCAATCGGGGACACTCTGTACAGTAGTATTAACATGGAAATCTCACTCTGCTGAAAGAAACAAACGAAAATTTATAGGACCTGACTAACCTAACGGAGACAAAATAAACATGTGAATAGATGAATGTTAATGGACATTTTCAGTTACAAGCTGTAAATATCAAAGAATAATGTTGCACATAAATGGGACAAAAATCTTAATATTGAATAACATTCATATATACACATTTGTAAAAATATCAATTGGAAAGGAGATGAGCCGTGCTTTATTCATTTTCGAATGTCAGAGAAAACTTGCTTTCTCCGTCTAACTAAGGTAACATTTGACACCGTATTATCAGAGTTGAATTTGAAATGAACGAATAATTCACTACATTTGCAGCGTAAAAATTGAATTATTTGCGATTTTAGGGATTTCCGAAAACAAACCGGGTAAGCCATAGTGATATTCGATCATATCTCGATGCACTATTGAAAAAAAAAAACTTGTCCAGTATTTCCCGAGATACAGACAGCGTGGTCATTTTGGGCTTTGATAAGTTTATTTCACGCGGTGAACTCGACGGCCGCTAGCGGTAGATCGCTCTCTCCGGCTTCCCCCTCTACACGGCACGTCGAACGGTCCCGGAAGAACCTCCACTGCTCCTATCAATAAATATGATAAATGATTGTGGAATACAAATTCTGCTGGTTCCTATGGATAATATGACTCTTGCTCTGTGCAGTCGTCGAGGTCTCGTTGCTTCATATAAACAAACAAATGGAGGGGAAACTAAATGATAAAAAGTGTTATCTTGGCTCCTAATAATCGTGGAACAAAAGTAAGGTTGTCAAAATTCGTAGAAAAATAGCAGCTTTTCCATGCATTTTCTCTCATTTTGATACGACCATTTTTTCCTAATTGTTTTTTAGTTTGAAAAACGTTGTTTTTTTGACGCCATTTTTAAAGGTATCACATTGAAAAAATCGATTTTCCAAAAACGATAATTTGTAGTTCAACTCTTTGACTATCCAAAACTGTTTCGTTCATTGCTCTACGATTATCCATAGGGCAAGAAATAACAATCTAGTGGGACACTTTTTTTAGTAACAAATTAGATTGTTGCTAACCTATCAATTGGTTTTCGACCAAATTGAAACTGTGGTTTCTACTAGTTGAAAGCTTCCCAAATTCACAGTTGCAACCCCCAAATGCATTTCAACATTTTTTAATAGAGTAATGGAAAAAACGCCTTTTTTAAACTTCCGAGCTCAATAGTTGAGCAACAAATCGGAATATCGAAATCGGGCCAACGCCAATCAATAGATTTTTCAATTATCTACAACTTTTAATCCAACTTTTTTTCGATCCGATCGATAGTTTTTATTATATAAGCAAAAAACAAAAAAAAATAATGATTTCCGGCATTCAACTGCTAATTGTTGCTAAACGCACGGACAGAATCTGGCGCAAACTTTAGGGGATAATAAGGACACATGTGTCTGCCGGAATCCACAGCTACTTTTCGGGTAGGCGAAAATCGTCATTTTGGGCTCTTGAACAGTTAATTTGATTGGATTATATAGTATGAAGACAATCTTGTGTATCCATCAGGTAAATCTTTCGATTTTTTAATTTGATAATCATCCCAATCAACTAGAAAAACTATAATCAGTTGTTGTAGCTAAAATCTCCTTTCAAAGTAATATCATTGAGGATTTCCCACTTCATAACAAAGTGGTTTCGAAGAGCATTTTTTCACGACACACATCATACAAATTTTGAGATTCGAAATGAATCATGTTTTTATCAGGCGCGTATATAAGGGGGGTAAAGGGGGTAATTACCATGATCAGTCATTCACATAACATATTACAATATATATTAAAAAATATAGAAAGATTTAAAAAAATATAATAAATGAATGAAAAATCAATCACAATTTTATTTCACCTTTACTCCCTGTAACCCTGTAAGAACGCAGAATCCAGTTATTCAATTCAAAGTTATTATCAAAATTACAGAATATCTCAGAAGATTATATTGTCTCTGGTATTCCGGGGGAAATCAATAAACCTGAATTTAAATTTATTTCTTAATTTTTCTGTTGCATTATCTTGTGTTGAGTAATTATATACTTTTCATTCTACTCATATTGACATGTAGTATGATGAATACATGAACGAATATCATTATAACGGTTTATTTTTACTTACGTTGACAAGGCAAATGTTCTGAAGTCTGAAGTTTATTTTCATCGAAAATTATTGTTTCCTCTACTTTCCAATTTTATTTGTGAAAAGTATGAAGATTGAACAAAGCTGACGTTTTTATTCCACAGTTTCCTAATAATTCAAGTCATTATGAAAGGTAAGTTTGTAAAAAGGCCAATATGCATTCGTGTTCTAATAAAATGGTGAAAACGCATAATTTTCTCAGTGATTACCCCCCTATAAATTCGAGCTGTATACGCGCCTGGTTTTTACAAAAGATCCGAAGTTGTATCATAACAAATTTCAAACAACTTCAAAAGGTTGTTTCAAAGGAAATCCAGGATGGATTCAGAAGTCTTTTACGTCGCTCACATAAATCTGTCAATTGACGATTAAATGCGACAATCGACATATTAATTGTCAATTGACAGATATCCTTTATTTTTGCAGAGGCCCTAGGACGCCCTCGTAAAAACTACTTGTTGCTCTTTGAACGATCATGAATGAAATAATATACAAATCTCTCGATTATATGAACGATCTTTTCGTTCGCATATAATAAAGGTACTATTCTTTCAGAAAACTTGTGAAGTAAACCTTGCCTTCAATAATTCACCATTATCATCAGAGCTCCGTTAAAAAAAAGTCGCGTGACGCCACTGAATCACACCACATTTCCAGCGTCATGAAACTACGAAATACCTCAAGTTTTAAAATTATGTAAACACCATTGGTAAATACAATCGTACGATCGTTTCAAATGTCACTGGAATTATCGTTCAGTCCAATGTACGTAGGTACCTACTCGTCAAGCCGTTTTCAAACACTGCTTCAACGTGATTGCGTAGAAAAATGTTAATGACCCGGATGGCATACCGCGAAACGTTAGACCTACTTCCCGATATATCGGAAAGTAGCGAGACATAACACGTGGATTCCGCCTAAAAATGCAGATGAATGCCTAGGTACTCACCGTTGGTATATTCTTGCGCCATGTTCTTCGCCAAATATCACATCAGTCCAAGACTCTGAAACACCAAATAAAGTTCGAAGTTGAATACAGCGACGAAAGTAACAGAAAACCGGCTCTTTCAACGGAACATCTCTAGCGGCATGTACAGCTCGCCAGACGGTCACGTTAATAATAACTCGTTGCTCAACTTGTGTATGCAGATAAAGCTGTACACTTTTTATCAAAAACCAATAATCGCGTATTATTGTGAATATAAAAACTGCAATTTTTCACAGGCAAGGTTGGTATTGCGAGTTCAGAAGTTCAAAAGTAATTTGCATTTTTTTCGATACTCAATACATACGTAATATATTAATGAGGTAGTTGCATTTTCCTGTTTGGCAATAGGCTAGAATTATAAATAATGTAGGGTATCTCGCAACTTTGTTATCGTTAAACAAATATACATCGTGTTTATTCAAGAAACAATGCGATGAATGTACTTCTGATCTCTTAAAAACCGGTCAGGATGATATTCATTTCAGGGTATTTTTTTTCTCTTTCTAGTTCGCTCAGATGACAGATCCTTGTGCGGGCTTACGTTCTTGTTTATCCTAGCCCCGTAACGCCCTGGGTGACTCACTGATTTTTCAGTAGCTATTTCAACTGTAGGGAAACCCGGAAAAATCTCACTCTGAAGGTCGATATCTGATACACAGACCTCACCTTCTAGGATTGGTATCTTGGCATCTTGGCAACTAACATTACTCACTCGCTTGGAAGTGAGTGGTGTTTGATGGTGGTCCATCACTCTGGATGCAAGCTAGAAAAATTATAAAGTATCTGCCATAGCTGTGATGCGATCTAGTGCAAGAAGAAGAGGCATAGCTTGACGACTAGCCGTAGTAAGACTAAGACTTTATAGACCAGTCGGCAGTGATAGATTTTTTCAGACCAATATTGTACAGTCTAGCCCGTCTTTGGAAGAGAAAATACTTGAAGCAGAAACAAATCGTATTGTTACGAATACCCTAGCGCTCTCCTGGCGCCGGTCCTTACGAGATCGTAAACGCAGATGAGGGATCGCGTCGTAGCGAACGTCATTTTCCTGGAACCCGTAAACGCGTGTGGAGAATTCGCGAAGATTCTCCACAGGCGTACGCAGGTATATATACGGGAAAGAGTTATTCGGAAGTTTTTACTCAGAACTAAGTGGCGAGAGTTATTGGGAGCTAAGTGGAGCGAGTTTAATGTGTTGTATTGTATTGTGACAGAGAGTTATAATGAAAAAAGTTAAGTGTTGTTTGGTATTTTATTCGACGAACCCAAGGATATATCGTAACGGTTGTGTCAGAAGTTGTATTTTGCAAGGAGTATCGTAACAGTATTATGCAAAAAACATACGCACTGGAAACAGTGGACAGGATTATGTAATATAATGTAATATAATAATATATATATATATATATATACATATATATATATATATATATATATATACCGTGTGACATAGACTCATGGTACACCCCCGTTTTCTCCTTTGTTTTTCTAGCTATATTTTTGAAATTTGGAACATTGAATATGCTCACTGAACAACATTTCTCGACATATCTGAAAGAAAAAAACAACTTCCAATTTTTCCGGAAATGACATCAACTTTCGATTCTTGAACGGGACACCCCGTATATAGTTACATGATCGGTTAGGGATGATCATGAGGAATCCAACGATACCAGGTTTTATGGTGTTATCTCCGATGACTACGGAGATATCGCCACAAATAAATGGAACTGATAATGCTATATGAATATTTGACCTCTATGGATAAAACAGATCTTTCGAAGGGCATCGTATATGGAAATTGAAACTTATTTTGATACTTCGCTTTCCCACCGTTTCCAAAGGTTTTAGCGTGGTCGAATTCCACCCCACCCTATCCCACCCCCGAATTCCACAGGAAAGGTGAGATGGAATTAGTGCAGAATACATTGTAACCATTTTTTTGGTATTCAGAATGTATTTAACAATGTTTAGGTGAATATTTCCCTCGAAAACTTACAGCGGTAATTGCATTGTATCAAGTCACCATAACAACACATTTGAAACCGTATCGCTAGACGTCAGTAAACAACATAAATAAATGTCAGATAGACTTCAAAAATAGAAAAACATTTTGCGTTTAGGTGAGTACTCCATACAATCTATAGAGGAACGTATAAATGAACAAAAAATAACATTTCCTTGAGAATTTCTTCATTCATGAAATATTCCAAAGAATTACATTCGTGCATAAAAATGACCAGATAATTTTGCATTCAAAGTGATATCTTATACAAATTGCACTCGGTTATTTTCATATTTTGTAAAAGAGCCCTCGTCCTCGGACTCGGGCACTTTCGCCAAAATATAAAAATAAACTCTTGCATTTTTTAAATATTATGCTTTCTTGCAAAATTATCGGTAATTTTTATGCACTTGTGCAATTATAACCGATAATCTCGACGTAAATGATTGTCTAGGTATTTAGACAGCATTACCCTGACCAACTTCACAGTCAGAGAAATCAATTCAGTATGTCCTGTTGAATTGAACATTTCTTTCCAAATTTTGATATAAAATTTTCTTACCGGATACCAAGCAAGCTTAAATTATTCCTGGAAATTTTCTTTCGGCACGACTTGGGATAATTTCCGGAGATAATTTAAGCTCCTGTGATATTATAAGTGAAAATTATGAAGATGTGAATTTTTTAGGCACAATGAATATTTCGTCATCATCGTGGCATGTATAATGATTGGAAGGAGTTTGGGCGGATGAAGTGTAATATAAGCACAACTCACGATGTCCTGGAATGATTAGATACTCGATGCACAGGGTGTTACGAAACAATCTGTAATGATTTTTAGAGCATGTTTTCGAGGTTAAAACAAGCCTTTTCATATGCAACATAGTGTCGAAAATATACCCAATCGATGATATAAAATTGCATTCTTTTGAAGACAAATTTTTTTTTTTGTAATTGGGTCTCAATGGAAAGCCTTCAGTATCGCCTTTATTCTGACCTAATTCCTCTATTTTCTTCTATTTCAGATAGAAAACTCATGTTGATAATCAAACAGAAAAATCTACTGTTATTTTTCTAGAAAAAACTCGCCAGAAATTGAGAGAATACGAAACTTTTTTCGTATATGTATATGTGATTGAAAATCAAAATTCAAGAAAATACTATTTTGAACTCAGAAGCAATCCTTAGATCCAGAGTATATTCATAGATAGTATTGTAACACCCAGTATTCCAACTTTAAAATTAACCTTTGATCAATATGAAGGATACTGTTGTGGAGCTCGTCGAGTCTTATCTTAATGGATTCTATCAATGATCTATGCACTTTGATGAAATAAACGATATCTTTTCTGTTAGCGGTTACTTTAATTTTTCATTTTTTTAAAAAGTCCCATATCATGAAAGCTTAGGAGAAATTAGCTCATAATTGGTTTGCTGCCAATAAAAACCAACACAGAACGGAAACACAAGTATCATACTATTCCAGAAGTTTCAAATGAGATTATTTATCAGCATTTGATAAGGTTTCTTTCGTTATGGGCCGATTATTTTCTTTTTGTTGTTTTCAGCCGGTCAGAGGAAGGTTTTTTCTGAGGTTAAGTTGCAAAATTGAATGTTCACTTAATTAAAAGTGATTAGTATGTGCGAAGGATCTATTATGCTCTATTTCAATCAAATATGTCAAACAATATCATTTTGAGTGTCAATGACTAGCCGTACGGGACAACACTTTTGAACCTTTTCACTCATAACTCTTTCGCTTCGAATGTCTACTCCTCTTTGTCTTCATCCCATGAAGTGATGCAATGTACGAGCAGTTCATTTTCCTGATGTACATTCCGGAGTTAGGATCGGAGATTATAAGTTGACTCTACATCCCGAACATTCGCCCAGTTTGTATCCATCTGCGTAGATGTCAAAAACATCCCTAACGATTAAGTCAATTCAAAGATACGATAATTACTTGTGAAAATTTCACTGCCAGCTCAGGCTTTCGCAGATCTGGTCATCAATATACCGACGTGAAAACAAAGAAAACAGAAAACACAACAGTTCGAGTGCGTTGGAAATAATCATTTTTCTCATGATCAGAAACTAGCTTAAGATATCAACATCATGAAACTGTAAAAAAGTTTTTCACTTCAATGGCAATTGGACATCAAAGTCATTATTGCAGTCGTGCACAGCTTCTAATGAATTGTCCATCTTCTTGGTTATGACATAACTTCAACCGTTGGATTCTCTGCTGAGTTATTTGCAGTCGGAATGAGGTTTTTGGAGACGAGTCATTATAGAGGCAATTACTTTACAGTATATTTGATGACAAAGTTTAGCAGGATCGTGATGTGGGTGCATTTTCATTAATCAGTCTGTTTACATTCACATGAACCTTTCACAATAACACCTGATGTTTTATTAATGATAACGGTTATCAACGAACACTCACACTGACATAGATGGAAATATTTTTCAGTCTTGAACTTCAGAAATATATATATATATATATATATATATATATATATATATTATATATATATTACACTAGTGAATAGTGGGGAATGCAGCAATGTCACAAAAGAAAGACTCTTTTAAGTTGATCCAAGCTTTCGGAACTTTGTTTATTCCATCATCAGGGAACTACAATTAAATTACATTCATGTGAAAGATGTACACAGTACATCATTTACTAACCCGTTTTTATAATACAACTTCATTCCATGAGCACTCCATCAATGATTACTTTTGAACATCGTGTCATATAACCTCACCTAAGTGTAAGTATGATAATACAACCAATTGTAACATCTTTCACGTGAATGTAATCTATTTGTAGTTCCCTGGATCAACTTAAAAGAGTCTTTCTTTTGTAACATTGCTGCATTCCCCACTATTCACTAGTTTAATCCCTAACTAGTATATATATATATATATATATATGAGTTGTTTTTTCGAGGAGATCGGAGGTCGAAACTCTAGACATCACCTAGAAGATGGCAAATGAGACTTGTAGTTGCTTCTCTTTAGTTCAATGTTCATATCACTACTCCGAAAGAAAGCAAGAGCGGAACAAGAACGTCCATGGGTTCAAATTGTACATCCACTGGATTTACATCTGTGTATACTTGAATGAATGTCCAATTATGGACGTCAATTGGTCGTACAAATATATTCAGTTTTTTTTTTCAAATCACAAAGAATGTGTTTCCAACTCAAATGTTACTTTCGACCAGGAACGTAGAATTCTGCCTCAAATTCTTTCTGTAAAACGAATTGAGTTCTGGAGGAGTGTCATATGATTTGACCTCAAGAAGTGAAGAGTTTCAAATCGCACTTCATAAGGCAAAGATGAGACGTATCATGAATTACTACTCAAATAATTTCATTGTACTCAATATGTTGTTACAACATCAAAAACTATCAATATCAAAGTAACATATTTTGAGGGATAATATACATAATTAAGTACGTATAAACCTGTAGCAAAAACAGATTTAATAAACTGGTTTCAACTAACTCAATGTGCTCTTTGTTTCAATATCATGCGGGTAAATCTTGAAACATGAAATGAGAGCTCCTTCAAAGATGAAAGTGACATTGAAGAAGGTCAGTTATATTTCAAGTTCTGAACCGTAATATGACCTTAACCGAAGATAAATTCAAACCATTGAAATAAGGAAAAATGGGAAACTAATAAGATTGCAGAGTCGCCGTAACAGTAGATCAATTTCGAATTCGGGTAACACAATAACTCTACTTATTGTTTACTTCATTTTTATTGTATATGCACATTATAGGACATTTATTGTGATGACTATAACGCTCGCACATCAATGTCGAATTTGGCATAGAGTAATTTGAGAATAGCATTCACGAACTTGAATATTTCACACTACAAAAATACACAATAACCAACAATGAATTGTTCGAAAGTGTCAGCATAATCTGAGAGTTATGATAAGTATAATTTTAAATACAATAATACGTGGAAAATAACTATCATTCCGAATGATATCCTGTATTGAGAATACCACCCGAAAGTTTGGACGGAATTTCAATTTCTCCTTATCCTCGTTGGTGAAGTCGAAATGTTTCTGTCACTCTCCTGCTCCACTTGCTTAAGGAGCTAGTAATATAGCACAGATGGCCAACAGTTCAGCGCATCAGTTGGGATTCGGCAATGTTTGTGACATTAGACGTTGAGCAAGTACTTATAGTTTGTAAGCGATAAGTCTGGCTGCGGTTTTTTCAAAACATTAATGGATTGTAATAGCTTCAAGTTCTGTGATTTTAGTGCGATAAATCTGTGTTAACTATTTATTTATTTAAAACAATGTAATTTTAAAATGAGATGCATATCCCAAGAATTGTTAGAGGCGGTCCTTGGATATTGTTGTTGTTTTTAAAATTGTTCGTTCCGTTAACCAGCTGACGAACGTCAACCCTCAGAAGTCGAAACTTGTGCGAGCAATGCATCAACGAGGCCTTACCTTTTAACGTGCGATTACCCAGCACGGTGGCCCGGCGAGGATTCGAACCCCGGCCTTCCGCTTAACAGGCAGATATGCTAACCACTACACCACCGAGACCGAGACATTTTGATAAATAACCTAAAAGTTCACGTGCTTTGAGAGAAATATTGATGATATGTTGGGAGGAAGAGAGGTTGTCATCAAGGAGATCTCAGAAGTCTTCGATTTCATTTGACCATTCTAGTTCTAGATAGTCGATGGAATATGTATATATTTTGGAACATCCTGAAAAATCGATTGAAAGCATTCAGTTGAATCCGTACTTTTGGTTTTGCACAAATTATGTGAATTTTTAGTGAAGTAATTTTGGCTCAGGCATTATTGCAGGTGGAAAAGGGGCCTAAGTATCTATTATCTTCTACCACACTCATCTCGCTCGCGTTCCACGAATGAAAGAGATTGCATTGTTGCCATCGAAGCAACATGAATTCAACAAACGAATATCATTTGATGTGATTTCCAGAAGCAAATTTATTTCAAGATCAATGATAAAAATTTTCGTACCAGAAATGAATTGTTGTATGCAGCACGCGATGTTTAATTATCTCGGACGACTTATAATATCCTGAAAAACTTCCGTTTCATTTTTTTTTTTTTCATTAAATATGCCATTTCACATATTCCCTGCGAGTTTCTAGAAGACCCTCTTTCTAGTTTTCAAATTCAATCAAATTGAAATCGTACATACTAATTATCAATTTTTCCTAGTTTTCCGTAAGATCTGTTCACTTCCTTGTGATCTACGTCAGAAAAATCATGCTTTTTTACTTATAATAAATTTGGAGATTTGAAAGTCTTAGCAGCAAAAAAAATTAACGTGGAAATATTTGACTCACCTAGCAGTTATCAAAATGTCGACAATGAAGGCACTGATCTCAGAAAACGCGTTAATAATACCAGACCAAACAGTTGGATTTCATATCCGATGTATCTTATCAGTCTTCACCTCAACCGTATTGACCCGGGACTTTGACTTGATATCTTTTTCTCTGAACAAGCCATAAATAGATCGTAAAAATGCAAGTGGAACGTAAAACACTTGCCCTCATTAGTGAAACTCACAAGTACATAAATCTGGTATGACACCTGTTTCACTGATATCAGCAGTTTCGCGACAACATCTGGTGACATCATAAAAGCTTATAGGGCTTATAGGCACCTCTATAAATGCATATCACTAAGCGGGTGCACAAATTTTATATATGTGAATAATCTTAGTGGTTCCCTCTAATTTGAGATAAGCTCTATGTAATGTTATTGAATTTGAATCAACTGAGTGTCAATAATTTGTAGTCGTAATGCGATCGTTATATGCCATTTTACAGGTATTGAAATTTATCTATAGATACTTACTATAGCTAAGTATGTAGCCAGGGTGTAAGGTAAATGTTAAGGAGAGAGTTCCTTCACTTCAGTCCCATCACACCAATTCAAAATTGGTGTCGTTCAGAGACTTTCAGTATTAAAGTATTTCAAAACCGTGCCAAATTTTGAGGGATGATTTCTGAGATCATTTTAAACTGAAAATTGATAGTCAGCTGTATCGAAAAAACTGCATTATACGTCAGTCACGCATATGAACTATATCAAAATAGTTAAAATATATTGTTATTTCACATCGTATGAAACGGAGGTAAGACAGTCAGTTAGCCTCATGAAGATGATGCGCGCTCACTGCTCTGAGCACTGACATTTTGGCAAATGAACTGGCGATCTTCACACCCATAAGCATTTACGGACGATGACTTTTATTGTAATTAACAATAGAATTAGCTATATTTCAATTTGAAAAGGTAAGATAACGATTTGATATAAAATATACTACTCTGCCATGCAATGACACAGTTTTTACTATTGGTGCAGCTATAAATTTTATTAAAAAAATTGAAATGATGCTATTTCATATTACAAGCACATCAAACGTGATAAAAATATGCATGCATTGATAATTTCTTTTATAAAATATTTTAAATGAATATTGTAAATACAACATAGTACAATGGACGAATTCACGAAAGTAATTCATTTAGGCTTCTTTTCCACCTAGGAAATAGGCCAAACTTTGTAAAATATCATTTTGCTCTGTGGCTTACCAATGAATATTCAATATAGTAATTATGTCCACTTATCGTTGTATATAGTTCCGTGATAATGAATGCGTGTGGTGTTATATATTGACAGAGACGATGACGTTGCGATGATCACTGCTATGATGATTTTAGTTGCATTATCGGAAACTTAATTAGTCTCGAATTGTGAGATGACAATTTTTTGTAATGATTTCGAAAAGTTTATTTATTTTCAAGAATGATTGTTTTTTATCACTAGTAGATTACTCATTCTTTATGCAAATCATTGCTCTTACGCAGGTTTCGCATTCTATAAAGAACTTCTCAACGTCCGTTGTTACTTTTACCCACTTCTATTTTGTGCATATCCTCAATCTCAATCAGTCTTGTTTATTCCTCTATATGAGTTTGTGTTTTGTTTACAGGTCTGAACTGTAACTGATCTACGTCTGGTTTTATGGCAATATTTGGTAGATTTGAAATTTGATGTCTTCATTCTCCGCTGGAATATATGGGAGAATTGTTAGTATTGATAAAAATATTTTCTGATTGGGAAGTTTCGATTTTGGAAAATATGTTGGTCTCTGTGAAGATTGAATTAAATCGTGTATTCGATTGTTTCTTCTAGGTCATGATGTACTTCATTTTTTTCACTCTTCAGCTTCTTGAGATATTGATACCTTTATACAGAAAATCAAGGCTTTCTTTATGGATGTCATTGGCACGTTTTTCTTGGGACAATAATAGGGTGTTTTTTTTTATATTCATGATCTATAATCTGCTCATTCGGATTTGATTATTTTGTAAGAGTCGTGTTTCTGTAAGTTCAGGGTCTTGTCCATTTGCCATGTAAATTTCTGTACGTTATTTTGAACAGTCATTTATATATGGTTTGTTCGTGATCTCCACGAGGTGTATGTTCATTTTTCTTCCCGATTTCGTCAATGACTTCGTAAGAGTAGGTTTCTGAGATTATACGCCACCTTACGAGTTGACTGCATGGACCTATTATTGAAAGAAGCCATGTAAAGGGCCTATGGTCTGCAACTCTTCTACAAATATATCGATAGTATCGCTCCTATTGAAAATAGTTCATTTGAATTTGAATAAATCAAAATTAAGCTTTCAAATTTTCTAAAGTTTTTTCGCAATCGAGGATAAATTGAATTAAATGTTTTTTTTTTTGGAAGATAATGGGTTGATAGTTTTCAAATCCTTGTAGAATTTGCCATTTTTTAGGGCATTTTATGTGGATTTAGCTTTACTCCGTGTTTCGTTTTTGAATGAACTAAGTAAGCAACTTCTTTTGCATTTGCCAGGTTGAATCTCTGATGAATTTGCGCCTTTTGATTTTTAAACACTGTTGTCAATCGAGAAATGTAGTTTGGCTGAATAGAATATGATGACAATATGTACGAGGCATCTTTGATATTGAAGTTCTAGTGAGATGTTATCCATGACTCTGGAAAGTCCTTGTGAATCTCTTTGCTGACTTGGGCGACAGAATATCAAATCCTTTCGACTGTGTGAACATTGCTACACCAAAAATTAGTGAAGATGTCGCTTGCTTTCACAAAGCCATCAAAACAGCCCCGTCTAATTTGTTTCTTCTTGTTTTTGGTTGGTGCGTAGTTCCCTACGTGGAAACTATCACTGTTTTTCTTGATCACTGTATTGAAGCATCCAACCGGCTGCAGTCACCTTCATTTTTGAAACGTTTATTATCATTGCGATCGGTTACAATTTTCAAATACTGCAAATATTCAATGTACCATAGCACGGACTTGCTACTTGAGGAGGGTTTCAAATTTTTTTTTTCAATATATTCAACAGTGGATTTTTAGACATTCCGATATACTTTCTCACTTCTCTGTAACTACGAAATGACCCTAGAACTATTATATATAACCTTATCTTCGGTAACTGACAGCATATGGGTCAGATCATTTGTATTTGTATGGACGTTGAAGCGATGGAATATTTTTTAGAGAATTTTCAGGAGGCTTCGGCATTTTCCACAGACCCTGCATTTTCATCCTTCGATATACCGCCTACTTACTGGACTGAATTATCACTAGTTCTTTCGAAAGATTTCGGTTCACGGACACTGCCAAAAAATACTTCAGTATTCCCCTAGTAGTTCCTTATTCCACGTAATAGAATATGAAAAATGGGTAGATGAAAAAAAATCATCAACCAATTGGAAGCTTTAATTCTATAGAAAGCGGGATTAGTATAAGAAAAAGATCGAGCGTATTTGCCGTCTGGACCAGGAATACGTGTAGGCTGAACCGCTCTATTTGAATCTAGACTGTATTTCATGGACCCGACTACTGTCCTATTGAGTCAACTGATAGAAATTCATCGAAGGAAAATAGTAGTGAATACAAGCGAATCAGCGCTGCTCAGTTCCAGTGGCATATTCATCATATATTTCGCACGTGAAGTTGAGATTATCCAATAATTTCATATTCATGTTCCTTTCAGATAACTCTTGAAAGTTCCGATTCCAACATCGTCCATTATTTTTTCCACAATTGAATTGTGAAAACTGGCAGGATCTTTTTAAATGGTTTTATATTCTTCTCTTCGAAAACATCTGAGACAATAAGACGCCCGTCTTACTGATTTTCACGGTGGCACATTTCCTATTTCAACTGCAGGGGAATTCAGATGAACCCAGTGTTATGGTTTCAAAGATTGGTATCTAGGCAAGCAACAATTACCTATCGCATCGAGCCAACCAGAAGAATTCTGCCCCGACCGCAGATTTAACCAGCAGCGAGAAAGCTGTATTAATTAAATGATAGCGCCGTAGACCGCTCGGCCATCAGTGAAATGTCTGGAATGATCAACCCACTTATCTGAGTGGGGTATTATTTTATTTCCACAGCATTTTATTACTGGATGATACATCATCAGCACTTTTTGGGCATGAAACGACACAGCTGTAGAGCTCACTGGACCGCTAATCCACATTGAAGACGTTAGTGAAATATTGGATATAAAAAAATAAAAACTCCAAAATGTCCGTTTCACAAAGTTAGTTTTAACAGAAGATAACAAAAGACTAACCCATAACAACCGTACACTATCATATTTCAAAATCCACAATATGTTTTTATACAAGTATTCTAGGAAATATGTAACCTATAATTAAATATTCTGAATTCAACAATCATAATAATGAATAAAAACATAAAACAAAAAAAATAAAAAATACATCTAGATGACGATTATTTCTTCGAAACAGCCGATATTATTCACTGATCGGTTGGATAATTCCAATACGGAAAAATATTTGTGAATTCTAATGGTTCGAATCCAGCTTCGGCATACAAAACAGTGACGGCTTCCCCAAGAATCCGCTCTTTCTCCCTGGCATATTCATTTGCGGTTTTCTTGGCGAGTTCAAATTGTTTACCAAAGTCGAACGAACCATTGCTGTCTATTGTAGCGCTACGTCCTTTCCATAACCATATTTCTGTATGGTTGTCAAGTAAAAAGAGTGCTGTAAACGAAAAATGTGGGATAAAAGTGAAAATACATTATTTGATCATTCAGATTGGAAGAGCTCATATGCCGCCTCTTACACGTCCATAATATTTTCTGAAAGGAGTTTCATATGAGAACCGAAGTTTTCAAATTTTCAATATGTGTTGTCTTTTTTTGTTTGACATGAATAGTTACAACAGAAATCAACATGTTCATAAAAAAATTTGGGTAGCGACAGAAAAAAGTGTGGAAGGCGAAAAATATTTTTTATCGTAATATTTTTATTGTATGTAAAGATATAGGATAGTTAGTCACCATGAAAAAAATACCATTTGAAGGGAAGGATATAACGGATAGATGGCATTAGTGAGTTCGTTTCCATTCATGTCTTTTTAACTTTTTTTTTACGGAGTTCTTAGCTTAAATCGCCTATTTTGTTGACCACTTATACACAATGCCAGAAGATGGCAATTAATTCAGAAAGATAATTTTTCATCTGTCACGGTAGATTATTCATAATTTAATGGTTATTATTTCCGGTATGAAGTTCTATTGTTAACACTTAGCGTCATTAGCTTTCTGTCAACATTTCAGTCAAACTGACAAATATATATCTGGGGTACTATTTTCAAATGTATGCGAACAGATTTCTATGCGAGTAGAATGAGATGGAGCTATATGGAATATGGTTACTGAACTGCGAAACAATACCAGTTTCGTATACGAATTTGATTTGAAAATAGCACCCCTGCATCTACTTTACATAGAAGGAAATTTTGTCGTGCATCGTCAAGTAAACGTAAAATCGGCATTATAGTTTAGATCACTAATGTCATTTACCCATTCAAATGATATTTTCATATGGTTGGCCAACTATTCTAATAGTTCCTGAACAATTGTTGTGGTTCGAACTTCCATTGTTCAACCTATTCAAATACTATAAAACTAGTTTGATCACAACCAAGATACATAAAAACCGTGGAGCGATAACTGACATGCTTCGTTTTGTCAAATCTTCTCGATCTGATAGATACAAGTGAAAGCTGGAGTTTTTTTTATTTTAGGTGATGATACAAATGCGATTTCCCAAACTTGCAGTTCCAATCGGGTGGCAGCTAACTAGTGAATTTCGACATCGATGGTCTTATTAGCACACTGACAGGATCTCCCATTTACCAACAGAATCATCAGTACACAAAATTTGCATTGACAAGGCTGCCCTATAGAAAGCCCCTTGAAGACAAGTTTGACACTTCGATTTGAATACGTATTCGAAAATTGAATACGTTTCGATGAACTCATTTACCATAATTTTCTGAAGATTCTAATTAGTTTTTTTCGTGTTCCATTTCACTTTTTTTTGTTTCTATCTACTTTTTGTATTGTTACTGTTGCAATATTGTTTAGTGAATTTTACCTCGTTACTTTTATGATGGACCCTTTTGCATTGTTTGTGGTGCTGAAAGTGCAGAATCTAGTATCCATCTCCAAACTGTATATGGAAGGTACCGCAAGTAAATGATTTATTGTATTAGAATAATATTTCCAGAACATATTTCAAGAATCAAAGATTTTTCAGAAATCTCGGAACAAAAATTGATGACAATTGATAAAAGTTCCCTTATTGTTCATGAATGTTCTGAGCTCATTGTATGAAAATAAACATATCGATTAGGATTAAAGCTAGAGCTGAATTGAGGAATAACGAAACAGGATTTGAAAATTACCGAAAAGGATGAGAAAACGTTATGAACGTGACCTATAATCTGAAAGCTGCCGGGCGCTCAGGAATTGGGACGTTACCAGATTCAATAAGCACGCCTCTGCTGGCAAACTCTCGAATAGATTTCTTTAGCTAATAGTGTTCAAAGTCAATGATTCGAGAATTTTGACTCAGTTTTTTTCAGCTATATCTCAACGCACCACGGTTTTTATACATCCTGATCACGACACGTTTTGATCGCTTGCATCTGCAACCGTCCTCTGATGAAAACTGGCAATCTCAGTCTCCGAGTCGCCATCACATAGATCCCAAACAGGGCATCAAATAAATAGGTATCCTCAAAAAGTGTTTAATTGGTTAAATACTGATGGTCTATATGGAAATAGATTTTGAATGGGCATCTAATGAACTTCCCGATAAAATTTTGGATACAAAAAGGACTTCCATAGGATAACTACTCTTAAATAGCTTGTCCACAGAGACTTCCGATGTAGAAGTTCCTAATCTAACATTTTATGAATGTCATTTTTATGTCTTCATTCGCTTCGGTACCCTCGTTGTTAGGTGAAACTTCAGTTACACATCTGAATTGAAAAAAATATATATAGAACTGACTTAATTTGGTCTCCCCTACGAAAAATCCAAATAAAAGTTTTGGCGGTCACGTCTATTATCGGAGATACGGCATTTTGTTGTAAAACGCCATCTTATACATCAAATTTCTGTCATTGAAAACACACGAAATGTATCCTTCTGATCATAACATCACACAAGTCCTTATTTACTTGTTTTCAACATTTTTGAGCAGAAAATTAGTATTGTTCAAAAATTACTAATGTTCAAGATGTAAACAGTTCGTTGGGATGTAATAGTTCAACACTGATTTATCAGCAATTGCTGCCGCTATTGCTGTTCTTCATAGAACAATTAATGAGGTACATTGTATGTCTTTAATTTCAAAACCGGGTTGAAGTTATTATTACACAATACATCAGGTCTCCCATGGAATGTCAAATTTGAAGCAATAACAGATCTTTTCACATTGTAGGTACCCAATTGGAAATTTTGTATGACACTGAATCTGAAGTTCACGTTATTGGTTGAATCATTTCGCTACCATCTGTTGTAGCCGTGGAAAAAGTATAGTGTATTACTTGCATGGAATGCTAATTTCCCACTCATATGATATGGCTCCTGCTGTAAACTTCATACTTGTGGGAAATGACTATCGGATCGTTCCTTGCTCGTTCAAACAATATAGTATTTTTTTGCATAAAAATAACGAACAATTAATAAGGGCGTGTGAGCTGTTATGATCAAGAGGATACATTTTATGTCGATAATCAACAGAAATTTGAAGTGAAACAACATGGAGAAGTTTTACAAAAAAATTGACGTTCCTCCGAAAATAGACGTGACCGCCGGAAATTTCATTTGGATTTTTGTAGAGACCGAATTACTTTAGTTCCACATATACGGGTGACTGGGGTAAGATGCAATTTTCTGAAGATTCTCATGGTGAAATGACACGGATACATTAGTGCAATAATTATAATATATAATAAATATAATTGATTTATGGTCGCCGAATTCGACGTCATAAAACATGGAGGACAAAACGACTTTGAGCAGTCACCCCGACACTATAGTTATTTATGTACCAAGGGAATAAAGTAGTAGTTTATGCCAGAGTGCGACTATCTTGTAATTCGTCTGAGGGCATGTACATCTATTTCTAGCCTCGGTACATACCAACTCTTATGTCATACTAGTTCGTTATTGCATCAAAAATAGAGATATTTGTATACAAATCAATGATTTCAGATTTCAACTGGATACTATGGTTGCCAGGGAAACCCAGTAAACATTGAAATGTTAGCATGCAGAAAAATATCCTGCCCCGCAACCGCAAAGTGAACTTTATGCCCGCACGGGTATAAAGTAAATTGTTATTTAGTTGGTAACTAAGCAATCAAAACACAATAATGTACTAGTATGACATAAAATATTAATAAATATAAATTAATATCACACCTGAATCTTATATCAAATTTCTTTACTGAAATAAGTTAGAGTGCTTATTTAGTAGTTTTTTAGAGAGCTCTTATCTGGAGGTTGTTTGTTCAATCCTTCCTTCAAATGTCGTGACTATTAGACTCGTTTTATAGGAGTTGAGAAAATGTAAGTTCAAACCGCTACCATTCATATTGTTAAGCAAATAAGATACTGTATTATTAAAATGGTTTACCTGGTTCATCAGCAGTATACAAATGAGATTGCAAAAATGGGAATGATGCAATACAACTAGTACTCCTCAAGGAATAAAAAACCTCTGTTGCCAAAAAATCTCCTGTAATAGAATTGAAATAAAAAAGACGAGGGGTGAATTTCAACTTTCTTTCGATATGTAAATAATCAGTATGATCATCAGGGAAAATTATGTCATTGCAACTTTCATCTACATGTTTAACAGCAAAATCCTTCCAACTGCTTATCTCTTCGAAAATTGACCCTGGGTTCACTGAACAGTAATTATCCGATACAGCTGCACCTTGCCAGCAATAGATGATTTTTCCATCAGGAATTACAATAAAGAAAATGGCCCTGCTTCTCAAACTCTGTTTGTGGAAAGGAACCTCATAAAGATGATTTTCATTTGGTAATTCTCCTCTCAGCATGAAGAGGTGACAAATATTTGGGTTGAAGGACTCCTCTTTCCCTTTTAAGACAACAACAATTTTCGGAAATATATGGAAAAATACAGGTGGTTCAGTCCATTGACAAATCCTTTCAACAATTGTGTTTTCATTATTAAAAGAAGGGGGAAGAGGAGAAAGACCTTTGGATGACTGACATCCCTTCCAATAATAAAATATGGTTTCCTCTTCAGGGTCTTCTTTGGCCGAAACAAATTCAAAAGTCCATTGAAATAAATAATTTTCAGCATCAAACAAAATACTCGAGCTATTCTTGTCTGTAGCAATCAATTCTCCATTGACGATTTTCCAACCCACAAATACTTTTGTTCTACTTACATAGGGGCTTATTGGATTCACTTTATTTTCAATTCCTCGTCCAAGATTGAGAAAGTCAACTATGAGGCAAGGCTCATGGTGACTGTTCCCAAGCATTTCTTGAACAAGTGATGCCATTTTACATTTCAGCAGTTAGATATATGTATATAAACCCTCCAGTGACCAGTGAGCCTACTCGCATTCAATCAAAAAACCCCTTTTTTTCAAACACCAAACACATCGAAAAGAAAAACTCATCGTGTCATTACTACGTCAATGTATCATGTCATGAGTATTCGAATTCTTCTTCGTTCGTTTTTTGCATATATATATTAATACCAATATGGATAATAAGGACAACTGCCGTGAATCCGAAAAAAAAGACGATCGCCGGTTCGCCGGTTTCTTTATACCTATGCGCATGCGCGAGAAAAATACATTTCTTCAATGATACACATACTTCTAATTACCTGTTTCTTTCTAACATGCGTGAGCTTCGACCAAGACCGATAGTGGGAATGAATTCCTTATTTCATATGATTGAAACCGGAACATAACCAAAGATTTTAGCGTCTGCGTCTGACAGTTGTTGAAGAAATTCATCGAGCCAATTCTTTTTATTGAAGTATCTTCATCGTCTTCTCAATTATTAGTGTTTTATGCGATTAATGTGTTTGAGTTCTTATACTTTACCCATTCTTTTCAAAGTTGGGTTTTTTAGTAGTTGAGAGTTTTGTTAGTGTTCGTATATATTTTTTCAACTTGTCCCCGACACCCTGCTTCCTGTGCAATAGCAAGAATTCGAGCTCCTGCCATCGGTAAATATGGAATTTAGATTAATTATTGTCTTCATATCACACGACTAATATTTCAGGTTTCCAAAAGACCCCGTCCTGAAATTACTGTTGATGAATATTTGCATACCTACTATCAACACATCTAATTATTTATGTGATTTTCAAACAGGCATACTGCAATGCAGCCTCAGCCTCATACTGCAACATAGTTCAGCACATTCTCTAGCATACACTCTTGGACAATTCTAGCCAAGTTCGTTAATTATTCATGCATCGAGTAGAGCGAGTAGAGACTGAGCCGAGATCAGCTGATCACTGCGCATGGAGCTTTAAGGTATAAAAATCGTGTAACATAACCTCATATTTTTGAGCAATTTTTGCTTGAATATTTACGAATTTTTCCTTTGACATTCGCCATGCAGATTGTTCATATGAAAATCATGTTGAATGAAAATGTAGGTAGGTTGAATTTTTATGTTTTCTTTACGATGATGTGTTTATAGGTAGATGAGGTTGATTTCACATTCAGACTTGGCCTGGCATTCCATTCTCGAATGATGAGCATGTCAACATTGATACGCTGCATTGCTGCTAGTCCGTTGTACTCACTTGGGCAGAGGCTAGAGAAATTGAAATAGTTGCTACTCATGTTATAACCAGTTAGGAGAAATTTCATGTTGTATAATGAATATGATTCCTGCAGTACGAGAAGAAAAACTATGGAAGGAAGGAGTCCAAGTTTCCCAATGCTACACAGAAAAGATTGAACACGCTCTACATTATATCCTTGGGGTATTTAACAATGTATTATGAATGCCTGTGTTAAAGGTAAAACGAGAGAATGAGATATGTTGTTTTGATAAGGGAAAACGAACTGAAAATTATCAACACTAATGTATCACCATTCAGTGTTTAGAATGGAAGTCAACAGGGATAGCACATATCCTTACCTTAGAACAAGTTTAAAGGATCTGAAGGTGAAATGGACACCTATGTACAAGCTTGGAGAGCTCAAATTGTAATAAACGAAAGGCTTCGAGCAAAGTGAGCGCTCAGAGCTTAATAAATGAACTTAGCTTCTTTTGCTCTCCTTGAAAGATATGAAAACTGAAAAGTGACGTTTGCCATCTGTCATCAGAATTTAGTGAACTGTTTACTGCTTAACTGAAGTTGAGTTAAAATAATATTCTAGCATATAATACGGTCACTACTGAAAAGTAGCCTTTCTCTTTAAAGAAGTGGCAGGCAAGAAAACCATTGATTCACGATTCAATTGGAAAACAGTGTTTCAGCGGCTGATTGCATTTCTATTGGTCAAGGATAATTTTTTCAACTTCATGAAATCTTTAATGGAAAATAGGACCGAACAACACCCTTATACATATTTTTGTGCAGGTGCTCCATCAGGAATCTCAACTGAAAACACTTTGAAGAGAAAAAAGGAGGATTTTGATGGACCTGATGAAAAAAAATTGAGGATCCCAACACAAAATTATACTTGTAAGGTTATTACTCACCATTTAATTCAAATGAACTAGTCTCATTCTTGTGTTAGCTTATTTCATCGTTCATAATGGTACATATAAATCAAATTCAGTACAAATTTGAAGAAAAATAGATAATTTTTTGTTATATCTCACCATCACCAATATGTTTTCTTGAAAAAAACATTTGGAACTTCTGGTATTGAGACCTTTTTCAGAGATCAATTACCCTAACACCAAACTGATATTATTTGCATTCAATGCGCGTTTCGCTAACAAGATTAGCACCTTCAGAAAAAAAACTATACTAGTACCAATTATTTTCTTTCTACTTGATACTAGTATCAATTTTCTTTTCCTGAAGATGCTAACCTTGTTAGCGAAACGCGCATTGAATGCAAATAATATCAGTTTGGTGTTAGGGAAATTGATCTCTGAGAAAAAAATTAATGTTTGCGTAATTTTTCACTCATTTTAAAAATTTAAGATAGATAGGACATCACCGGATTTTGTAACAAGTCATGAATATTCAGGAACATATGGACTGGTTACTTTCAATCAAGAAATAGATATCAAAGTTAGGAATGAAGAAGAAATGGATTCAAATCAGGAAATCAGTAAGTTTTTTTCTCTATTTATATTTTGAGTTGAAATCTTGGAACCATTGAAAAATGAAGAATTTGTATTGACTTTATACAAGGGTAGTAGGGACAGGCTTTCGAGCTTAGCCTGCAGAATCTTTACACAAATGAAAAATACTAGTCGCGTCAAATATACTTTGTCAGAAGAAAATAATTCTCATTGACAACGAATTAATATACAGAGTAAAATATAAATGATCAAAAATAAATCATTCACAACAATTATGTAGAAAAATTTAAATGAAATGTAAATATATACAAACTCGAATCAAAATATCTCTTTGAATTATATTTATTTAAAGGATAGGTCATACAAAAATTCCTGAGTGGATTGATATATTTTTTCATGTCCTTTCTGAAAAGTTTAAAGTTCTCGATTTCTTACACTACAGTAAATAATTGAATCTTCAAGAAGTGAAGTAGATGGATATATTACTGTCATGTTGGCGAGTATTGTATGGAGTATTAAAGGTCTGCCAAAAGAAGATTTTTTTTCATCAAAAAAACTGTCTCAAGAATAAATATTGAGGTAACTGTTGGAATACCATGTGCTTTTAAATCTTCTACATGTATGCCTGAGGCCTGCTTTGGAGATGTACCGTGCTGCTCTTTTTTGAAGCTTAAAGATTATTTGTAAAAGCTCTTTATAGTATACTCCCCAGAATGCAATTCCATATCTATAATGATTAATAATCAGCGCGAAATATATGCTGTTCTTGATTGGGAATATCCCAATTCTCAGGAGATAATTCTTAGAACATAGCAACCTGAGGCTATTTTTGTGCTCGTATTGATTGTATTCCCTTTAAATTGAGTGAATCATCCATGTGGAGACTATGGAAAGTATGGTTATGTTTACTCTCCATAATTTCATTATTTTCATATTTTTGTTGTGCCATAGTATAGTGGTGTCATCTGCAGAGAAGGTGAATTTGCCTGTGGTATTAATAAGTCAAGTCATTGATATATAAAATAAAGAAGTTTTGAACCTAATATATATCAAGAAACCCCACAATTGTTATATTATTCTCAAGAGGGCTTTTCTGCTCTAACTACTTGGCTACGATCTGTTAGATAAGATTCAAATCACTGAAGTGATTCGTTTCTGAAACCATAAAGCTGCAGCTTTCACAGTAATATTTCATGACTGAATCAAGCGAAATATTTTGAAAGGTCACAGAAAACTGCGGCGATTGATTCTTTAGCATCGGTTTCTGTATATAGCTTTTCCAGAACAGAAAACATAGCGTAATTAGTTCCTCTATGAGCTTGGAATCCTAACTGATGACTGTTTAATATGGTGTTGTCACTGCAGAAAGCAACCAATCTGCTTTCAACAAATTTTCCTATGATTTTAGCAAGTGTAGGAATGAGTGCTATAGGTCCGAAGTTGAAGGGATCCACGTTATTTCCAACCTCATAAATAGGTATTACAATGGTTTTTTTCAAAAAGGTTGGAAACTCACCATACATGAAAGATTGATTGATGAGTTGTGATAGCACAACTAAAAGGGAATACGGTTGAACTTTGAATGGAATATTTTGATCGACATGTCATTGAGACCAGAACCAATTTTGTTTTTCATATTTTTAATAAAGGCTTCCAGTTCTTTCGGGTTGGTTTCATTGAATTGAAAGCTTTCAACAATGTCAATTTTTTTGAGGCAAGTTTAAAAATAAGTTCAGAGTGAGTTTGTCAGCTATAGAGCAGAGCAGTAGTATTAGTTATTTAACAGACCTTTAGATTTGTTGTCCGCTCAATCCATCCTCTTTTCATAGTAAATCTGTTTTGTTACTTATAAGCAGTTTTCTGTAAATTCCCCTATATTTTTTTTATATTCAAATAAGAATTTTTGTTTCCGATGTACATATTTTCTAATGTAATGTGAGAAGTTTCCGTTTTCTTGTCAGATTTTTGATTCCATATGAACCAAAGATTTTTCTTTCTTAATTTTATTTTTTGAATGGAAAATGCTTTGTTGAAGTTTCCCACTATGATTATGAAATGACTTGAAAGGAAGAGGGTTATGTAAAAAAAATGTCCAGTCAGTTTGCTGGCAATATTGATAAAATATATATATATATATATATATATATATATATATATATATATATATATATAAGTTATATATAAGTTTCAATGATATTTTTGTTTTCAGTTGTGATCCCAGACAAAGAAGGAAAATACGCCAACTGCAACAAAAAAACAGACGATATGTTAAAAGAAATTGAGAGTTTGAAGAAACTTCTGGGACACTTGAAATCAAAGAATTTGATATCTCGTGGTGCTAATTATCATCTGATGGTAATGTAGTGTTTCATTTATCAACAGATATCACCATCACCTGCTACATCATTATGCATAGATTTGTGAGTATGGAATATTGGAGGATGATGGGCAAAAAACGTAAGGAAAAGGGTACCAATCCCAATATATAAATGTTATTCATCACTGCAAAAGGTATTTTGTGTAGAACAATGATGTGAATATAACGTGGCAAATAACTTTCAATCTCTATATTGAACAGACTTATATAACTAATGTTAAATGTATCACATCATGTTGTTGGACTGCTGCTGCTGATGTATAGAGGTTGAACACTGTACATCAGGATTTTAAAATCGTATTGTAAAGAGTGCAGAGTAAAAAACGTAAATGAAAAAACTTTTATTCCTTCTTTTTCAACAAAGATAACAACCTGTCTACATTACTGAGAAATGCTCGAGTAAGAAAGCCTTCATGTACCACACAGAAAAAATCATATATGAGAAATCTAGAAGTTCAGGACGATGATTGCAAAATCTGCTGCATCGTTCTTTTTATTCGAATAAATTTCTGGATGGTATGAGTTACTATAAAAATTTCCCCTTTATATGTATAGTAATGATTTGTCTAACTGTTTTTTCGTTTTGTATACAATATGTTGTAGCTTGAGATTATTTTTCAAATGTTTTATTACCTACCATGAATGTAACTAAACATAACATGGTACGAAATTGCGCGATTTTAATTTTTAGTCATTTCAATAAATTTCTCATTCCAATATATAAATTCCAAATTGATACTGAATATGTATTTGAAAATAGTTGTGTGTTTAACAGGATTGTCGATCTTTCTTGAATTTATGAAATAGTAATTTTTATTCACTAAAAAATTACGTACTCATCAATTCTCCAATATTCGCTGTCTCTGGTATCATCAACTGATGATAACGATGTAGTTACAATCTTAATCAACCTTTCCTATCTTTTTAATGAATACCTATCCTTCATATTTGTGAATCCTGCAATTTTTCGACTTCCAAAGATGATGTAACTATTGAGAAATATGAATAAAATTTTTCTGAAATTATTGTAGTATTATTTCATAAATAGCTGAACTCTTCCTTTTTGTATTAAAATTAATTAAAATGCTGGATTACATCTGACACCTGCATATCATTCCAAAAGGAATATTCTCATTGATATTCTTGAATTTACTCCTTATAATTTGTAACTAAAAGGTTTTATAAATGAATAATGATTATATAGATAATCATTATAATTTCACAAGAAAAATTCCTTGCTATCCTGGCAGTTTATTTGGTGGCTACTAGAACAGGCGACTTATTGCATATTCTTTTGGAATGCACATTTTCATATATCTTTCCATTCATGAAAGCGTTCAAGAGAAGCAGAAATACATGCAATATACTCTGATTCTGGCAGATAGTTTCATTTTTGAGCATTTCATATTTCGTTTACCAATAAGGATTATTCAAAATGAAAACTATTCACACTTAAATCAAATCTACAGTAGCCTGGCAGAATCCTTATATTCCTTTGCAGTTGTGGATAGATAAAGTGATATGGTGAGTATTATATATGCTCAGAATATATGCATGAAAAATATAGCTAATCAGTCAATGTTTATAGTATATTTGCTATTCTTTGATGAAGAAACTAGATAATTCGAATGGTATAACAAATAAAGAAGCAACTGCCATTTCGTAAAACCCTGGTTTCTTAGGATAATGTTTGTATAATTCTGATTTACCTGCATGATACAAATGTCTTATTTTTCTCGTGCATACCACCAAGTGTCCATCTTTTTACCTGTTTCTGAGCTTTCAATCACAAGTAACACAACAGAATGAGCATAGTATCTCAACTTTGGCGCTTGATCCTTTTTAGTAAACAATCTTTATTTCAACGAATTTGTTATGAGCTGAATTCATGGGTTTTAAAATTACATTCATAAATGGACATTAAAAATGAGTAACATGAATTTGATACTGAATATTTCAATCAGTGAAACTTAAACCCTATCAATTTCACACATATTTACTATTGACCATAATGAGCAGCCATCCTCTTGCAGCAGTTCATTCCCCTATTCGAAATTGATGAAAACTTGGTCTCGAGATCGATGAAAGATTTTTAATTTTGTATTATTAAACACTACACATCATTTCACATCACAGTTAATATGCAATAGAACTCATTTAGTTATTCAATCATTAGGGAAACCTTCCAAACTTCCTGGGAAACCAAAATGCACTTTGAATTTTTCATACTGCTACATTCGTAGATATATTCAATATTCTTGAAATCTTCATGATCTTGTTTGTTTTTTTTGACATTAAAATAACAATAACATAACCAAAAAATTGAAAATGTCATATGACGTTAAAAATCGCGCATGCGCTAAAAATGAAAGAAACCGGATGGTGGGACTGCAACAGAGATATAACTCGGCTTCACTTAGTTAACATTAGCTCTTATCAGGTATTACTCATATTGGTATTAATATATATATGGTTTTTTGGCGATGCTCCCGTAACTGGTGCAATTTGCCAGCTCATCCCGGGGGTTACAACTGTAGGTATTCGAATTCAGAATTCAGGATGTTCTGACGTTTGACATTCTGTGTGAAATGTCATTATTTCGATCCCTCCATCTTAATGGGGCGTCAATAGACCTTTCCAGAATAAGTAGGACAGAGATGGAAAATGTGAACTGAGTTAGTCTGAGAGAGAAACAGGTATATTTCATGCGTCACTTGTGGGCAGCTTTAAAAGATGCGCAAACGTGAGTGCAAGAGAGAAAGGGAAAGGGAGACCGGCACTTGGAAACACAACATAGTTGAGGCATTTTAATTTTCAAGAACGTAGACCAGAGTTCTATACTGATAAATAACAAATGGCCGACTGAACATGGACTGACTAAACACTAAACTCTTCTCTTTGTCTGATATCTGTCAATTGTCAGTATTATTGAATCAAGGCAGGAAATATTGACGGCCAATAAGATTCATTCTTTGGCCACAAGTGACGCGCGCAACTATCACCTGCACAGGTTATTCTGGAAAGGTCTATTGGGTTAAGGTGGAATTTCACTAGAACGAAATGAACGAGCGGATTCTCTACTACTCCCATATCATTGGTTACAAAGAACAAAACTGTTTATCAATAGGAATTTTTCGCAAGTAACCGCTCATAACCCTTCAAACCATGCGGTTATACCCCCTTCCACCTATTTTCATGATCCGTTTGTAACCTCTGTTACCTCTCAAAACACGAGCCAACAGTTGTTTACAACCTTTTTTACCGTTGATGATGATGATGATGAAATGATGACGACATATCTCACGTCAGTCATGCCCAACCTATTACCGTTAAATCACGAAAACAATGCGGTTATACAATTTCTGTTACCGTTCGCAAAATGGTATCTCGCCAATAAACCCTAGTAGTTTCATCAATAATATGTTGCTTTCTCCCTTCATTCGGGAGATGGTCGTGAATAGAGCATAGCATATTCAATTTTTATACCAAAAAATGATGGGAACACAGTTCAGTGCATTTTACACCTTGTTCCACTTCCTCAAAACACATTCGTCTTCAATATCATTGTTATATTGCACTGAAAAACTCAAATCGAAATTTCTTCATCTCATTCGTTGCGGTAATTCAGTTTTTTTGTGAAAAAAATTTAATAATGTTTGTATATTTAATATTTTCACAAAATGTTTCGGTCTGCAGAGAACATATACTATACCACATTTTTTTCTGTCCCCATCAAATGTTTTATTCACACTTTCTTTTCTATTGATTTTTTTAATGGTATGATGTATTATAGAACAAACGGTTTTTCTTTATAGACAGCGTAATCGAAGGCGAACCTCTTGAAACCATGAGTGGAAAGACAGTAAGCTTTGATGAAGATGGATTTTTTCTGATTCTGATCATGTATATTTTATTTGCAAACCGATAAGAACTTTGTTGGGTGGAGTTGTACAAAATCTGTGAAAATAACTAGTCATTTGGGAGGAAATGATCCTATCTAATACCGTGACAACCGATTGTTTGTTCTGTTTCCCAACATATATTATTCTCCTCAGATGGCATGTTAAAACTTTTCCGAGGTCATTCGTAGTAAATACTATAATAATATACAAATCTTCTATCTTCATTTACATAGTCTTCGAATGTATTCAAAAGCACTTCGTAGTAAAATATCTATTCATCAGGTGGCCCCTACATGTTATCTCTCGGGAAGGATTGATTGAATCTCATAAAGTTGAGCACGCACTTGGTAAGGGTCTTGTTGATATTCTCGAATTTTGAATTCTTTTCACATTTCAAAACCCAATTGAATGAGTTTCTTTCTTGGAATTATTCTTTCCAAATTTCCATTTTCAACTATTTTTTCGTTGAAAGCTCTGACACTCAATTTTTGTAAGATTTTTTTGGAGTTCTTGTTTTTTGATTCTTCCGAGGACTATTGGGATTTCAAATTAAGTTCGCAGCGCCACATTCAAGAAAACTTCAACTAATTATCACCTCAATATGCTTTTTGGTGATGCACTGAGGGTGCTGTGGGATAAACCCCAGTATAGAATACCGGGACGTGTCACTACGTCGAATTCCCATTACGTCGAATTCCCACTATGTCGAATTCCCACTACGTCGAAAAGCATCCCCACCACTTACGTCACCAAAACACGATCGTTATCGAAGCTGGATCCCATTCGACGTAATGGGAATTCGGCGTAATGGGAATTCGGCGTAGTGCCACACCATGCACTTTCAATATCAACAGCACAGCGAAATTCATCCTTCTTTTAGGTTATATAGGTTAGTTAGGGTAAGTCAGATTGGGTTAACAGGAAATTGCAGAATATCCGGTAAATTTTGCGAGTGCGTATCACTACGTCGAACTCCCATTACGCCGAATTCCCATTACGTCGAATGGGATCCAGCTTCGATAACGATCGTGTTTTGGTGACGTAAGTGGTGGGGATGCTTTCCGACGTAGTGGGAATTCGGCGTAATGGGAATTCGACGTAGTGGGAATTCGGCGTAATGGGAATTCGACGTAGTGATACGCACTCTAGAATACCACCCTTAGCGACGAGGAATGGGATATATGAAATCCACATTTTGGAGGGAAAAAGGGGGGATTGCACAGACTCAGACATGGCGAGATGTAGTTCACCGATGGGTCCAAAACTAGGAGAGGGGTAGGAGCGGATTTCTGTGGGCCTAAAGGATCCTTTTCATGGAGCAGTACAATTTTTACTGCAAGTGCAGTAAAATGCAATTGCGCATGCTCCGTAGAGATTTTGATGCAAATGCAGTAAAAATTTCACTGCTTCATGAAAAAGGGTTGAAAGCAGTGGAATCTGTGATTTTCATGTCATTTGTCATTTATGCTATTTATATTTATTGGTATTTGATTATGATTTCCAGAAACTATACCAAAACCCCAATTACATTGTTTGGCTGAGAGCCGATTAGTAGATTCCCAATCAGGTCTATTCTGCGGTGGTCTATTGATCCTTAATGTCATCAGATTATTGAAAAATATTCGAGAATGCGACCAATAATGCAATTTTGGTGCAAATCAAATTTTTTCAATAAATAATGTTACTCGAAGATATTGCAGAAATCTTTATGATGTATATTCTTCTATAACAGTTGTTGATTATTTCCAATAACCATTGCAACATTCAATATTGATAGTCATTCAAAAGATTTACCAGATATTAGACCTGAGAATAATGATGTGGAAAATCAACATAATTAAAGTAACTAGTAGTAAGTAAGTAATTGGATGAACTGAATTGTTTATCTCAGTGGAGTTCCATTTCATTACTAGACTAAATCGCTATTCAATCCATAGCGATGTTTGTAAAGAACCTTGAAGTACTACCTTCCAATCTCAAGTGTTTTCGTTTAAATGAAATTGTATAAAATTTATATTATTCATAACAAAACAATATTTTGTTCAATAAAAAATAATAACATCCTGATCCTAATGAAGGTACTAATCTCAGAGTTTTTGTTTCGAATAACATTTTTGTTCAGGAGTCAATACGCTCAGAATCCGCGCAAAATCCTCACAAACGTCCTATTAATCCATGGTTATTCCGCAGCGATGAACACGCTCACAAATGGGGTAATTAGTTTAGCTTAACCTCACCAAACAAAACAGTATCCACACTTTAAATACTAACCTATCCTCTGAATGAAACAAATCTGAACAATATTCAAAACTATGTAGAATATAAAAACTAACTGAAACAACAAATTTAAATAAAAAGACTTATTTTAAAGAAATCCAACAGCCTATGCACAATCGACCTTATAGATATTCAAAATGGCTACGAAATATTGTTATTCGCTTTGCTGCTTTGAAGTTGAAAAATTTTATGTTCTGAAGGTCACTGCTCGAGCAGTGAAATCTGTCAAAAGCTACTGTACTCGCAGTGATTGAGGGCCATGAAAATACACCTTAAGAACCAGGGTAGCTTCTGTCTCCGACTGGAGGACTAAATTTGGTTTTCCAAACGGAACTGCTTCCAATAAAAACAAGCGCTGATGAACTTTTGGGAAGAGGAAGACATGGTAAAACTATCTGGATCCACTCTGATATCATAGTTTAAAGGATCCTTTTCATGGAGCAGTAGAATTCTTACTGCAAGTGCAGTAAAATGCAAGTGCGCATGCTCCGTAGAGATTTTGCTGCAAATGCAGTAAAAATTTCACTGCTCCATGAAAAGGGGTTGAAAGCAGTGGAATCTGTGATTTTCATGTCATTTGTCATTCATGCTATTTATAGTTATTTGATTAATGATTATTTATGAATTCCAGAAACTATACCAAAAACTCAATTACATTGTTTGGCTGAGAGCCGATAAGTAGATTCCCAATCAGGTCTATTCAGCGGTGGTCTATTGATTCTTGAATATCATTATTGAAAAATATTCGAGAATGAGACCAATAATGCAATTTTGGTGCAAATCAAAATTCTTCAATAGATATAATGTTACTCGAAGATATTTCAGAAATCTTTGTGATGTATATTTATATTCTTCTATAACAGTTGTCGATTATTTTCAATAACCATTGCAATATTCAATATTGATAGTTATCCAAAAGATTCACCAGATAATAGACCTGAGAATAATGATATGGAAAATCAACATAATTAAAGTAGAATTGGATGAACTGAATTGTTTATCTCAGTGGAGTTCCATTTCATTACTAGACTAAATCGCTATTCAATCCATAGCGATGTTTGTATAATACCTTGAAGTACTACCTGCTTCCAAGCTCAAGTGTTTTCGTTTAAATGAAATTGTATAAAATTTATTTTTTTCATAACAATATTTTGTTCATTAAGAAATAATAACATCCTGATCCTATTGAAGGTACTAATCTCAGACTTTTTGTTTCGATTAACATTTTTGTTCAGGAGTCAATACGCTCAGAATCCGCGCAAAATCCTCACAAACGTCCTATTAATCCACGGTTATTCCGCAGCGATGAACATGCTCACAAATGGAGTAATTAGTCTAGCTTAACCTCACCAAACAAAACAGTATTCACACTTTAAATACTAACCTACTCTCTATATGAAACAAATCTGAACAATATTCAAAACTATGTAGAATATAAAAACTAATTGAAACAACAAATTTAAATAAAACGACAAAAGTCTAACTAATTTTAAAGAAATCCAACAGCCTATGCACAATCGACCTTATAGATATTCAAAATGGCTACGAAATTAACGAAATATCAGTCGCTTTGCTGCTTTGAAGTTGAAAAATTTTAACTTCTGAAGGTCACTGCTCGAGCAGTGAAATCTGTCAAAAGCTACTGTACTTGCAGTAGTTAAGAGCTATGAAAATACACCTTAAGGAATTACCAAACACCCATTAATGAACCCTCACCTACCTTGAAGGGTCCCTTTGTCAATTGTCTCGTAAGAAGAAGTCGGCGCAAACGGATGTTAGTGAAATATCACCCGGAATCGAACAAAATCCGATGATTTATAATTTATGTCATACTTAGTATCAAGATATCCCTTAGTTGTAGCGGTGTAAAGTACCGTGAATGTATTATTCATTTCGGGCCACTTGTGCATAGGTTTAGTTTAAATATAGTGTGGAGTTTAAACTGATGATTTGGCAGGAATAATGCATGCAAATTCTGTCAAATTCTTCTTTTGAAACCGAACCTATACAACTGGCTCTTAGCGGTTATAAATAAAGAAGTATCAATGTATTTCTGGTGTCCAAATCTTCCACCTGACACAACGTGATGTGGGTAGCTCGAAAATGGCTTTACCCTCCACTATTGGTCTTCTCTTTCCATTAGGATAACTTAGAATTTCTGCTGAAAAAAATCATAACTGCAGGCATTTTGACGAAATAACTGCTAATCTTGAATATTAAAAAAGAGTAATGGGGGATTTTTCACAACACCACACCAATTGACGCGATTATTTCTTTTGTTTTCCCGGGGGTATTTTGTGGTTTTCCCCCAGTTTCGTCGCGCCATCTGGTGGACATTAACAAACGCTGGGCACATACGTAAAGTTTCAGATGCATGAGGATCAAAATAGACCGCGAGCATATCTGACAGGCGACAGTAAAATGATTGTTGTAAATTCAGCCTGCTGGACAAACAAACGGATCTACAAATGCTTATTGTGCATTTGTGTCATATTCCAAAATATTTTTTCTCGATAATAACTCAATTTTGAGTGATTGTGATGTTTCAATCCATCGATTCCTTTCTATTTTCGACAATAGAAGAATATCAATCCTCTTAGCTGTTGAGAGACATGAATTGTGGATTAAAGTAACTAGAAGAGCAGATTTAAGTACTGACAAGTTGAAATGGGCAACGGTGCATCCATTCATTTTGTATATCAGAATTGCAATCATAATCTCATTGAATTACCATTGTTATGCAAATACGATTTGTTTGTCCAGCAGGCTAATGCATGTGACGTCACATGCCCGCGGTCTATTAAGAAGATGATTGATTAAAAAACGTGTTCAGGTTAGGTTTATGTAAACAAACAAGAATAATAAATTTTTTAAACATGCTATTATTATTTTTGAATAGTAGCTGAATTTTTCATTTTTAAATAATTGCTAGTTACTAATTCAATTCATTGACAGTGATGGAGGACACTTTCCCGATCAGAAGCACAGACAATCAATCTGATACGGTCCCAGTAGTTGAGACAGTTCCAGCTGTTAAAATTGTTCCAGAAGTTGGAATCGTTTCAAGTGTTCAGATAATTCAAGAAGTTGACACAGTTCCCAAAATTGAGACAGTTCCAGTAGTTGAGATAGGTCCAAGCGTTGAAACAGTTCCAACAGTTGAAGCACCACTGCCATTTGGTGATAGCACTAATGAACCTGAACTAACCAAAAACAATGAAAAGTCGTTAAATGTATGACGAATTCAATTTGGAAGTAGGTATACCACAAATTTCTTTCTATATCTTTCCAGATGTCTGCAGGTGCTGTCAAGCTCCGATCTTGGCTGAATAAATCTTTCAAAGTGGAAATGACTGATGGACGAATTCTCATTGGTATTTTTTTATGTACAGATAGAGACTCAAACATAATATTAGGCTCCTGCTCGGAATACTTGCCAGCAGATAAAACTAAATCTCCCAATGAAGAACCAAGAATGCTTGGACTGGTAATGATCCCTGGCAAGCATATTGTGAGTCTCAGTATTGATCCAAGTGAATATAGATCAGGAATGAAAAAACCCTTTGTCAAGGATGAGCGTGCAGAGGAAACAATGTAACATCCCATCATTGAATATTTATTGATCACCTGTAGAAAATGTACTGAGGATGTTTTTAACTAATCAAGTGGTATCCAATTCACAATTATAATTACTTTCCTTGATCAAGAATTCAAGAACTAGTCTATTTTTTTGCAGAAGAATCTGTAACCATTCATACATAAACCAAAATCTTTGTGGTATCTGCATATGTAAATAGTTATTTTTTTTATGTCAACCTACAGACATATCGTGCATTAGGGGTCACAAGCAAGGTATAAGGTGAAAACATATTTTTATCGTAATGCAGGCGGGACCTTTCTAATATTTGCTATTTGTCTAGAAAAACAGATTTGGAAAGTTTTAGCTCAACTGGATAATGTTAACCCGTTTCTCATTGAGATTTAATTTTTTTGCTAAACTTCGCCGTTTTTCTCATAAAATGGAAATTATTTGTCCTAGAAATTTGATTATTGTTTCATTTCATAGGAGATGTTGCTATCTTCCATTTTTACTCCAACCAATTTTTCCTTCAAACGTTTATATTTGAAGATATCTATTATTTTCCAAGAACAGACATGATCCGAATCCTTTTAGATTGCAAACCCAAACAAAAGTAGTGATACTGAATCTTGCAATATTGTTAGATATTTCATTAAAAAAAAACATTTTTATACTAAGTTGAAACCTCATCCTTGATGAGGCGCCGGTTAACCTTAGCCAATTGAGTTGAAATTTCACCGATCTCATATCTTAGCCAATTGGCAGCTTCTAGGGGGTCCCCTCCAAAAAATCCAACATTGATTTTTGTGACCATCCTATTGTGCATGTAGTGAGACATTGGATTTGAGGTTCGAAGTTATTTTTTCATCTTTTCTCAGTTCAAATGAGCTCATGATTTTGAAATGAATGTTAATTACTGATGATTGGAAGCTAATCCAAGGCCATTGTTAAATCCAGAGTGCTAAGCTCATCTAAGTTCATTACTTACATATCAAAACTATTTAGCTGAAAGAATAACAGAAAAATAAAAATCTAATTCAGCTGAATGAAGGTTGATGCTAATAGTTGGGGGATGAAATCTAAAAGAACCGTTATTGGATTAAAATTACAGAAAAAATGTGCAATTTGTTTTGGAATGTTATCAAATGAAACCTGGAAAAAATAAAAACCATTTTCTGAAATTTGAAAATTTCTCTTAAATCTCCGGAAACATTCATGATTTTATAACTTTCCTAACAGCATTTCGTTCCTCTTATAAATGTTAAACTTTGTCTCAATTTGACCATCATCGTAAGCATGATTTTCGATATCTCAATAGTGATAGTCAATTTGAAATATCTGGTACACGGTGAAAAAGGTTGAATATATGATTAAGTAGTCTCATCAGTGTATACAGTCGATATTCTTTTGATTGAATTGAACGTTTTACATGATCTCGGTAGTGTAGTGGTTAGCATATCTGCCTATCAAGTGGAAGGCGGGGTTCGAAACCTCGCCGGGCCACCGTGCTGGGTAATCGCACGTTGAAAGGTAAGGCCTCGTAGATCAGCTGGTTAACGGAACGAACAATTTTAGAACAACAACAATCTAGTTATAGGACATGTATTCTTTTCAAAATATTCAATAAACATCTGCAAGTATATGTGCACACTACAAACTTTTGCAAAGTTTCAATCACTTGGCTATTTTCTTAAACAAACCTTTGATTGCGAAAAAGCAGAGGCAACTGAAGGCATATGGATATAAAATTGCCGTAGACACAACTTTATCAAGTAACTTTTTGTTAAATTCGATCTAGAAATGCACTTTTTCAATTTTTTTCAAAAAAAAAGTTGAATTTGACAAACACTGAACGTCAGTGGGTCACAGTTGGCCGCATCATTTTACGTTAAATTTAAAGCACAAACCAGTGCCAAAGTTAAACTTCATTGAAACTTTTCAAAAAAAAAAATCCCATATGGTGTGCACTTTAATGGTTACACTGTAGATAAAACCTTTTTTCACACTTGTTGATTCTGCTCACTAACAATAAACATCACATCATATTAAGATCCCCAACATGAACGAGTTTTCACATTTCGTGTTGCGCGCGCTTATATTCCGGGTAAAATGCAAGCGGGAAACACGTTTTAATTTCGGTGCGGTTATTACGTGTCCTATTGATCTCAACCTATGACAATATTTTTAAAAAACTTCTGTTATGTTTTTGCTTCAATTTATTCACAGGAAGTATGTGAAAATTCCTAAAAATGAAAAAGTTTTTCGATTGCTCAAGACATCAATGCACAAAAAATAAATATGAGTATTTCCAATGTTTTTGAAGAATAATTAAGTTTTCGAAAATTCGGCTGCACTGACACCAGCGCTAATATTTCTACTTTCAAATTAAAAAAAGTTCACTTTGATATGTCTATAATAAGTTTGCGACTTATCATGAGTTATATCTGAAAAAATACGTTTTTTGTATTTTTCATATTTTCACACATTTTACGCTATAAAAAGAGTCAGCCCCAGCTGGCGATGTCGTAAATATCGATTTGTTAAAACCAGTAACATTCCTAAAAAGGCTATACATCACTTGTTTCGTTCTACCTCAATTTTTTTTATTTCGTGATAGAAGCGTCTTTCAAGCGCGTTTTTACTCCACTATAATTCAATGAGAAGTTCATTTCATGAAGGTGTTGCGCGACTCTATATTCTTTCGCAACATATTGAATCAATTAAAACTATGGTTCGGTTCAAACCTATCAGAATTTTTAATTTTCTTTTTGTTGTTTCATCCAAATGAAATTTTATACTCTGTAAATGAATGCATTTTATTACTTTATGCATAAACTCCACGTCAAATGAGGAAAAAAAATATTAACTAGGCTAAATATTAAAGTACGCCCCTGGTAAAAATTAATAATAGAGAATGCGTACTACGTTTATCCAAATTATCTAGGATGATACTGAAATTATGATGATTTTTTTTCTAAACATCGGCAACTTGGGGGTTCATATGGAAATTTGCGAATGGCCTCCATAAATCACCTATATCTCAATATCAATGTACATGACCATTATTTCACAGACATAGTCTTTTCAAATCTGTCAAAATTACCAGTTTCTGTACAGTATTTCATAATTGGATTTAATCAACGTATCTGGAGTCAAGCATCTATATAATTTGATTTGAATCCGTTATTCGAACAATTTTGAAATGAACCCCTCAAAATGATAACATTCAATACTGAAAGAGATGTATATTAGGTCAAATTAAAAAAAAATGAAAAGAATGTTGAAGCACTTTCATTATAAACATAGTTCTACTTTCCCCTTCACACTTTCCGGGGCAAGATATCGACTTCAAATGAAGTATATGCGAAGAGAGAATACACACCAATGACGTCATCTTTTTCCAAATTGTGTCATCGTTTGGAAGGAACTCGAGTTTTGAATTCAACACTGGTTTGCCTTTATTATCGTTCTTATATTAATTTAATGCGTCTGTCTTGAATCAGTCAATTGACCAATTAAAGTTAATAAATTTTGTTCTGTATGGAAAAATATTCACTTTTATCAATACATATATACTTCATAAGTAGGTGCAGAAATATATATCAATTACAAGTAGAGTTTATATGTTTTAATTTCCAACCTGTTGAGGATCGTACAAGCCGTTCAAAAGTGATGAAAATTTGATTGACATATTTGAATATTTTCCTAATGAATAATTCTGTGTTTTTTATTTGAATTTCAACACCATGAACAATTTTTGAAAAAGGATTATTGTGAAAACCGATTCATCATGTATTGTTACTGAAAAAGATCTATCAGATGAGAATAATTAGGTTCATTGGCGGAATAGTAATCACATACCGAGGCGGAAAGTTATCATTTCCTTCGCCGAGGTTTCTATACTATTTTTTTTAGAATCATTCGAAAAAATGTTATGCAATGAACAAGAAATAAATATCTGCGAGGATATTTGAAATGAATTTTGTGTATCAAGTAGGCATTCCATATCGACATATTTGATGAAGCTTTCAACATTCAACACATGTCGTGATTGTCATTCTTCGTTAATGTCAATTGCCTACGTGAAGGTTGAAATATGTTTCACATTTTTGCTTCGTTTCAATGAATGTGTGGCAGGCCAATCATTATCATATCTCAATTATGATTTATGAGGATTACTGCAAATAGACAGCGTTTGGATTACGAACTGACATATCAACGGCAATAAAAAAAGACTGGCCTTGAGCGATGGAGTGCGCTGGATCTTGTACTCGAGAAGATGGCTAATAAAACGGTAGCGTACTATTTCTGAAAACTAATGCCGTAGTCATCGAAGAGGTTTAGTGTTTTCGAAGAAGAAATTTCGTATCTATATATTTCCTGTCCTTCTGGTACTGCGATAGTGAGTAATAACTGTGATTTCGTGTCAAATAGCTCGTTTTGTATAACTGCATTGGTGTGTACACGTTAAGGGGGACCTGAACACATGACTTCTGATGAGCAGAATGACGTTTCAAATAGAAGAAGACGAGGTTGGAGTTTTTTTTACCACCTTGCTTTCTTCTGTGTGAACAATTGGTCACTCTCCAAGCTGATTGTGGTTAGAAGGGATGATATTTTCGAATGATTGTTAATAAACCATAGAACTCGGAAAAATATGCCCAGATTGAGGTCGCATGAGGAAAAGGAGTTTATTTTTGAAAATATATAAAAAACGTTATACCTGACGAAAAAGTCTGCTTTATCAAAAGTGCCCATTCCTCTGTTTAATTTACTTTTATATCTACATGGTGGTTCAGAAAATGGATTTTACTCGAACTCAATCAAAGAAAAATGTGAACAATATTGAACTGAATCAAACATTCCATTGTGAACAATGAATTAGTAAAATACAAGTATTTCGAGAAAGTGCTTTTCTCAAAAATAGTCCCTTAAATCAAAAGTTTGCCCAATAGATTGAACTAGGTACTACTTGACAACCAATTGAACGGCAATTCGCAAGAATGATAAAAATACTGTTTCTTCACTGAAAGTATTGCCTTCGCTGTTTTTTACAGTTCCTTGAAATAAAATACATGTGATCATTGCCATGGCGATTCGCATAAATGAACAAGTGTTGAATAGGTGAATGAAGGGCGGTTCATACAATTGAATACGTGAACCGACACATTTACTCAGTGTATTTTAAAATCTGAATAAAGGATCCAAGTCCGGAGGAATAGATACGAATCAGCCCAGTAAACCTACCTAAAAAGCAATCATTCTCAAACATTCACTATTCAACTCCATACCGATAAATGAATCTGACAAACAATAAGAGGAATGATTTAATACAGATATGACATACACCTGACGTTTTCGAGCCCATAATCATGGCAACACCGCTGGGAGCGGGAACGTCGGTCTGATATCCATGAGTTGATATATTGGTCTGAAAAGGCGTTTGAATATTGTGGGATTGAGAGAGCCTTATAGATTTTTTTTTCCAAGTAATCGTTTTCCCTCAAAGTATGCTTATATTCGGGGCACTAAAATAGTCAATAAGCCGGCCATTCAATATATTCCGTGAAATTGTTTATTTCTGGTGGGTCTGTGGTTGCCTGATGAACGTACTGGGTCTGACAACGTTGGTTGAATCAATATATATATATATATATATATATATATATATATATATATATATATATATATATATATATATATATATATATATATATATATACCAAACGGTATCGACTCCTCTCGAAGTCCTTCAGCATGTAGGCTCTGCTTGTTACTAACTTGCCCTACGTCATACACCTCAGTAGCAGTATGGTCTTTCGTCAACACGACAGAGAAATTCTTATAAAGAAAAATCTCTGCCTCTTTGGTGAAGCGAACCCGGGACCTTTAGGTTGACAGGCGGATGCGTAAACACAGTACCAACTCCCTCTCCAACAGCAAACTTATTTCTTAGCCAATTGGTAGCTTTTAGGGGAGGTCCTATAAAAAAATTGACTACCATATCGTGCATGTAGCGGGACACATGGATTTAAGGTTCGAAGCTATTTTTTCAGTGCTTCCCAGTTAAGAGTTCAAATTAGCTCATGCATCATTTGCTTTGAATGTAAATTAGTGATTAAACGATGAGTTTTGGAACCTTTGGTGTAAAAGTTGAAACTTTTCCTATAGATCAATTACCCTAACGTCGAGTGCGAAAATATAAGTTTGGTGTTAGGTTAAATTAGTGATGATTAAAAGATAATCCAAGCCCGCCATTATAAAATCCAGATAGCTGAGCTCCCATTTAAGTTCATCACATATCCATTCATTTTAGCAGAAAGAATGAAAAACAAAAATATAATATAGCTGAATTAAGGTGAAGATAATAGCCAAGAGCCGTTTTTTGTTTAAAATTACAGAAAATATGTGCGATTTGTTTAGGAATATAAATATCAAATGAAGCCTGGAAAAAATGAAAACCATATTTTGAAATTTGGACATTTCTCTAATATATCCAGAAACATTATTCAGGATTCCTAGCAGCATTTTGTTGCTCGTATAAATGTAAAACTTTGTATTTGACTACCATATCGTGAGCATGGTTTTCAAAATCCCAATAGTAATAGTCAGTTTGAAATACCTGTATATACACCGTGAAATAGATTGAATAAGTATATGATTGAAATCAGTGTGTACAGTCGATATTCCTTTGAATGAATTGAACATTATACGTAATCTATTTATAAGACATGTTCTTTTCAAAAATTCGATAAACATCCGCAAGTACATGTGCACACTACAAACATTATTTTTATTTTGTTTCAAACCTCGAATCAAAGTGTAGGTGTGTTATGAATTATTACTTGGCTATATGCCACAAGAATAGGCTCAAATTGAAAGAAATTATAGGAGTCCTGAATTGTTTATTATAGTAAAGATAATCCAGAATCTTTAATTCACATACAACTTTTCACAACTGTTTAGTGCATATATAAGGAGATTGCATCGCCATGCCGTTGTCGATAGGTTTGTCCGTTTATTCGACATCGAAACCATTACCAACGCTTTCATTAATGGAGGTTTTTGTTCAATTCCTAGGAACAAAATATATTGCGGAATGTAAAAGTGTGAGGTGCGAACAGCATAGAGGGGTTGAAAGCAACACCTAAACTCTGATATAAGTGTTATTTTTTCAATTTCCTGTATTTTTTTTGATTGATGAGAAGTAGTCACTAGAAATAAGGAATGAATGATAATTTTTCTCGGGCTCTAGCATAAAGCACTTTTACATTATTTATACATTTTTAGTATCCAATCATTTTGAGAAGAAAATTTTTGGAAATTTTTGCCCCACCTAGGTACTTTTATCTCTTGGAAAACTGAAAAACCTTATTTTTTCATCTCTTTCAATGTTTTACGTTCTTGTTGATATCGATAATGATAAAATTCGGTGCTGAAGGAAACAAATAGGATTCAACTAGATGAGTTAAATTTGTAGGGCCAATTCTCTTCTTATTATTTTTTTTTCAAAATATCAAATTTAGGGAATTACAAATGGGCTTTTGCATTTAGTGTCGATTTGGTCCTTTTTGTAAAAATCTTTTTAATGTATAATTTAAACTTGGACTATTTTGAAATTGAACAATTTCAACTATTCCATTCCTCTTTCATTTGTTGCTATATATTTATCTCGGAGAAGATAAAAACGTTACAGTTTTACTTTCAAAATATCGACAAACATTTTATTAAAAAAAAACAACAGAATTTCTGAAATGGTACGAAATGTATTACCTAGTATCATTATAATCTCTCAAATCATCAAAATAACTTTAATTCGAAAACATACCACTGTCGCATTACTAATTTGAATCTAAATGAAAAACGGAAAACCATTTGCAGGGATATTTTTATTAGAAAGCAATTAGTTATAATAACTGAAGGCAAAATTTGTGACAAAGTTCCATCGAACTCGCCATATATAACGCAATCATAGTTTCAAACATTTTTCATAAAAAATTAACCTTTCAAGAGAAAATTCTGTGTTAGCATTCACGTGAATATAACATATCGTTTTTCATCACAGTTGGATAAAAGATGGAAAACATTTCCTATAAACATACTATCTGATGATATATTCTTCTGGGCTCACAAAACGAACTATCATTTTTGCCTTTGCTTGGAATTCTGCAAAGAAAAACAAGGTTGAAAAACACGCGGAAAGTCTATAAAAAATCTTTATTTTGCGAACACACACACAGCTATATACAAACTAAAAGCAATGTTACTAATCACTTATTTTCGTTCAAAGGATCGTACCCGTCTTTCTCAATTTTTTCTTTGAAAATGAGATAATTTCTCTTCCGGTCGAAATGTTTCACCCACTGTGCAGCGCAGTTTTTCTCGTATATTTTCCTGAATTCCATGCAAATGCTGTCCTTTTCGGAGGCCTTGTTCTTGTCGAGGCAGTCCCAGTATTCGTCGCGGGAACCCCAGCACAGCGCGCGTTCTTCTTTCGTTGGAAACGACATGACTGAAAATCAAAATGTTCATTTATTCACCGCTTTCCTCGCCAATAAAATCGAACGTTACGTGGATAGGACAATATTTCAAGAATTCGGAGAAATATTTAGGAAAGTTTATTTTACAACCATATATGTAATGCTGTCATTACTTCATTGAAGGTTGGGAAGTGTCGCATTATACACCTCTACTTCCCGCCCTCATTTCATCTAGACTTCATCTGACATTTATTTATATTGGTGGCAATTGTATACCCAGTAGACACGGTAACAATATATCTACTTGATTATTCTGAGAACACCGCGTTCTTGGTAATTTGTCGTTAAATGTGAAAATTTAGATATGTCCAGAACGAAACAGAGATATATTATAGTATACAAACCTCGGTAGGAAGTTTCATTCCTGTCTGGAGATCATAGCTTATTTGCGTCTCGGTTAACTAACTTTCCACCTCGGCAGGGGCGCCGGAACCATGGGGGTTCGGGCCCCCATAGAGGATTGGCTATGGGGGCGGGGCCCCCATAATGAAGTTTTGGTTTGTGAAACTGTTACCATGCTCTCATAGCCAAAATGTTCCGTTTAGAACAAATTATGTATCGGTCCCAGTGGTCTCGGGTTAAAAAGGTTTTATTATCACGCTGGTAACAGTGTCAGTGACAAAACCGCCAGAGTTTGTTACTCGAAGCCTCAAAGCCGAAGTCGCCTAGCCGCCGTGTATCGTGCATCAGTCGAATACGGTGGTCATACCAGTTTTTTTTTTCCATGTATGTGCACATCACCTGAATATATGATGTTATAATACACTGGCTTTATTTTACCTAGTTTATGGATATATATATATATATATATATATATATATATATATATAATATATTTACTTTTGAATACCAGGCCCCCATAGTGATTTTGAAGTTCCGGCGCCAATGTACCTCGGAGTGTAATATGATGAAATCATTGGGCAGTTATTGTTCCTACTATTAGTAATTGAACAATATATTACTACGAGAACCAAACAAAAACATGAAAAATAACTTTGCTCGAGATGCATTCAACTATATACATTTATTGAAACTGCCATTAAATTGAAAGGAATACCATAATAACTATAAAAATATAATAAAAAAATAGTAGAATGAATCTTAAAGAAACTATATAATTCGCTAGTACAAACACATTTATCATTTATCTTATGGGATAACAGTATGTGAAGGAATAGATGTTCACATGATATCTCTAGAAACCACGCAAAAATGTATTCTGAAAATCATCTACAAGAAAGATTTGCGAATCTGAAACCTCCGACAACTGTACCACCAATCAGTAGTATTACAACTAAAATGTCTAGAAGGATGGTGCTGGGACCGATGCGATATTGTTTAGAATTTTATGGCGACACTTTTCTGTCATTAGTGTCATTTTTACTTATCGTGGTGTGTTTTTCAATTTCATCGCTAGTTGACGCCAATTGGAAGTGCATAGTCAACCGATCGATCGACAAACAATACCTATTCTTTGATTCGAGCAGTCAACAAAATGAGCCGAATCCAATGTCATACTCATAAAAAACAAAATCGAATGAAAGGAACACAATTAAAGGGAATTTGGCCAGTATTCTAAACAAATAATATAGGTTGTTGATCAGTCAGCGTCCAAAAGTGAAAGTATAGCCAGCCGTCAGGTTGGCCTTTTATACATTTCCTTGGAAATTTTTAACTCTTCTAGTTGCAAACGCCATCTGAACTGATTTGATGTCGAAAAGCCATGATGCTTATTATCATAGTAGGCATGTGTCGCCAGGCAGAGCTGTCAAAGATACTTTGGAAAAGTATCTAGTTACTAGATAAGTTACTCTTCGAAAAAATGTCAAAAGATACTTTCGGTATCTAGTTACTCTTTGAAAAAAGGAACTTAAATACTTATCTTAAGTTACTTTTTAAGATACTTAATAAGATACTTTTTCAGTTACTTTGTAATTTGTACAAGGTGTCTCGAAAGAAATTTTATATTCCAAAACTCGATAAAAAATAAAGTAAGCCGTTTATCGATTTTTTCATTAATTATTAAAATACACTCTTTGGGAATTTATTTGTTAAAAATAATGTCGTCCAAACGACATTATTTTTAGCGACATTCATTCAATCAAAGACTAAAATTTCTGATGACCGATTGACAGGTAGGCTTCGTGATGGTTCCGTTTCGTGGCGAATAATTTGTTTTAATTGCGCCAGGGAAGTTGGTTTATTAACGTAGAGTTTACGCCCACAAAGGAGTCGAATCATCAATACCTGAAAAAGAATTGAACATAGACCTATATATACTACCTTATACAAAAAATATCTGGAATTACTGGAATTATTCATAAATTTGAAAAATGTAATAATATACAGGGTGTTCCATTTAAAATAACAAAGTTGACAGCTATTTTCAGTATAACCGGAAGTGCCACTATGTTGAAAATATTTTAGTCGTATGTCCCCCACCCACATCAGTAAGTTGCCTTATTTTCAAATTTTTGCTGGTTATAGTTTTTCCACAATCGATGGATGCAGTTCCCGAAAGACCATTTTGTATTATGTATTTTTTATTCATGTTTCTGTGAAAATTCAAAAACGAAATTATGTATGTTTAAACAGCTGTGACCCCAGAATTATCGACAATTTCAGTATCTAAGATACTCTTCAGTATCTAAGATACTTTTGAGTATCTAAGATACTTTTTAAAGTTACAAGATATAGTTCCTTTTAAAAAGTAATCAAGATACTAATTATCTTTTACCAAAACAAAAAAGTAACTAAGATACTGTATCTTAGATACTTTAAAGTAACTAAGTTACCCTAAAGTAACTAAGATACTTTTTTCTGACAGCTCTGTCGCCAGGTATACTCCAAACATGCCCAGGTATAAGTCAGTACACCATCCTTCTAGACATCTCAATTACAACACCACAAGACAAAATCCAAACGACAGACCATGGATACATGATACATAACACTAGTTTCGAAACCAAAACGACGGTCGTCTCTAAAGTGAACAACCAAAAGTGAAAGATCCTTCGTGTATCTCTGCGCCGAGTATTATATGCGAATATTCCGGAAGATTTGCGGGATATTCATTCTACTGTCTGGTTTCTGTGTGTTTGTTGAAAAAAAGCTACTCAATGTCCCCAGAAAAAGAATCCACCATTTGATTGACAACTGAACTACACAAGTTGAATACTTGAGCACTGTAAAATTTTCAGGTCAGCAATGATTCCCTGATTGAACAAATATTGCATTTCCTTCAATTCTGTTTGTATGTACCTCTTTTTCATTATTATGAATTACTTTCATCCGATCATTTTATCAATACACTGATTTATACATTACACCCATGCTCAAGGGCAACCTTCTTTTGCGTGTTTTTGTGTTTATTTGCTTATAAGGATTCTATAGATTATATTGTGAATGCTTAGTAATTTCATTCGACATAGTTTTTTGGCATACTTGGAGACTGGCGGTAAATCGAATCATCTTTTGAACAATTCGTTCTGGTCAGTCTCAAACTACCTACACAGCAGGTTTTGGCTGTCACCTGGCTAATACCATGAATGGCATTGCATTATATCCAAACGGTGCCAGTACAAGTTTCTTCACAGAAAAAATTGTGCATTTGCTTTTGGCGATACAAATGAAGGAACTGATTTTCAATTATTGGATCGGAGACATTTGCAAACCGGTTTCGGGCTATTCGGTCACTCGTCAGTACAAGGTAGTGCCATCATCAACATAGAGTCGATGGTGACTTCCCGTAATGAAAAATCAAAAACTTTTATTGTATCAAGCCCCTCCTGCGAGAAAAACGTATAAACATTCGACATATTCGATGGGCATACTTGAAGACTGACAGGTGCCAGCAAAAACCTACTGTGTAGGTACTTTGAGACTGACCCTAAGTTCAAAAGATTATTTGCTCAGTAATTTTTCTGGTAAATCAATCGATTGATTGAAATGAAAGTAAATATGTGCTCTGCTTAGATTTTTGTTCGAACATTTCGTGGTCTCAAGAGAAATACATTTTTCAGTTTTCACAGGAGTTTTGAACTCTAGGGGAATCCACGAAAAATTCTGAAATGGTACCGATAAAGAGACCAATAATCATCACTTCATCGTTAATTTTATATTTTTCTTTGAAGAATCCGATAGAAGGCTCGATAATTTCTTTCTTTTTAGCGACCACCTCGGTAGGTTGAGAATTACTAATTTTGAATCTTATCGTTGGGTTAATTATGAATGTTATGCCCTATCTCCAGCTATAATATCGATTTTCCTGAGGTTATAATTATTATAAGCTGTACATTTGACTTCCTCGTGAACTTCCAATTTTTTGGATAATATATAGTAGCTATTATGGGAAGAATGGTGTGATGTCCAGTGTTCCTCAGAAGTAGACAAAATGGGAAAGATCCCAAAAGGTGCGGAAGGGTACAATGTCTGCACTGGGTTCTCTCATGGTATCTAACTGGCATTTGTTCTAGGTTAACTACACAGGCTGTGATTTTAACGACCTTTTTACACTCGGATAATGTTGGGCCTTTCTGTGTCCTCATCCAAAAAATTTAACGGTGTGTATTGATTATAGAGTACATCTTTTCCTTTGGCGTTCCAGTTGCTATATTCTCTTTCTCCAAGCAGTTTCATCAATTTTTTCCTAGAATAGGTCTTTTTATAATTGTCGACAACTTGCAGTTTTCCAGTAGACTCAGCATCGAAAGATCTCAACACTGCTTAGTAATGTATTCTGTTAGGATCTTATTTCTTGGTTATATTAAAGCTTTGAAGAAACTCTTCCCATGAGGCTCGAAATAAATCTAGTCCTTTAACCTTCGGAGAAGAGTAGAGCATACTGTCTGGGGTATGTGAAATTAAATAAAAATATAGATTTTGTTCTCTGTAATTATGCAAATCATCCTGAAGAAGAAACACATAGAAAAATATTTTTAAATGAACAATTTTATAAATTCAACAAAAAAACTAAATATTGTAAAATTGAAACAAAGTAGTGTTTGAAAGACATCATCTTGTAGTGGATGATTCCTTTCTTCGTCGTTATTCGGATTTTTAACCTACCACAATAAGGAAAATTAAAAATTGATATCGGATTCTGTTATATTCCAACGTTCTTCTTAAGATAACTATATATTTTGTTAAGAAACTGATCGAAAAAGTGACAAGAAGAGTGCATGATAGATGGGAATGTGGCCTTATATTCAAAGAAACAGACAGTCAGATGTGCAAACATAACAATAGAAGAATTGCGGTTAAAGGGCTCAAGTATATCGAAAAGATAATGAAAAAAGATGAGAAATATGCCGAACAGTTGTCGTGAATATTTGGAAAAAACTATTGTCGTCTTTTACAACAGGAATAAATAAATGAAGCGAACCATGAAATTCCTCATTCTGCTGTTACAAATGAAAACAAACCAAACAAAATCTGTTAAGTTTTTGACGCTGTTGCAAGAGTTAATTGATGGCAAATGTTTAAATGACTTCTTAATGAAAGGTCCAGATCTGTTCAACTCCCTTGTGAAAATTCTGAATGATTTTTCAGGAGCAGTATATGCCATCCTAAACAATCACTAGGTGGATGACTATTTAGATACCGTATAGCTACAGAAAAAGAAGCTGTGCTATTAGTCAATCAAGTTGTCCACATCCACGAACAAGAAGGTTTCAAAATTCGAGGTTGGATGAGCAATTCTAAGCAATTGCTGGAGAGTATTCCTGAAGAATTGGGAGGAGATTCCGATTTAACGATACGAAAAAAAATATTGGGCTTGAAATGGACACCTGACGACGAAGTTGATTGACTTTCGATAAAATTGATATAGAAATCCTGAATGGGAAAAAAATTCCGACGAAAAGGGAAATATTGAAAACCATTATGTTCATATTTGACTCTATAGGTCAACTATTTTATAAATTATAAGGCCTACAGCAAAAATTTGACGAATATGACATTTAGAAGAAGCTTCCGACGAAACATAGCAGTATTTTCGATGGGGAAGAAATTTTATAATGTTATTTTCCTTTCGTTCTCTGGTAGAATTCAGAATTTAGTCACAAATTCAGAGGTTTCTTATCCAATGAGTCAGCAACTATCAAATAAAAAAAAAGAAAGTATAAGTTGCTGTTGGACATGTTCTATCCAAAAGAAACTGCTTTTAAACTAACGCAGCAAATTTTCGGGGTACTACATTAAAAATCTGCCCTTCTTAATTTTTTCAGATTGTGGTAGGTTGAAACAGAGTCAAATATAAATACATGATTTCTTTAGGTGAATTGAGCAAAATGAAACACTTATTATTCATTCACTTTTTTTCTGACGACCACTTAAATATATTGTTACGAAATCTCCTAGCGCCGGCCCTGTCGCTCGTAAACGCAAAATAATATGAAGGGTCGAAGAAACAATGTAACCTTCCAGGAAATCTCGACTCGCGTAGAAAATTCGATACACATCATTGAGACCTGTCTGGAAGATTCTCCATAGGCGTACGTAAGTATAAATAGAGAGATACTTCATCGCGATAGCAGAGTTTTTCAGAGTTTCTAGTAGAGAGAGCTTTTGTATTGCTAAGTGCAGAAGTCAAAGTGTATAGAGTTTTAGTAAAGAGCGTTAGATAGTTTAGCAGAAGAGCAGTTTAAGTGATTGTATTGTATTATGATAAAGAGTTTTTGATAAAACTAGTATAGTGTTGTTGTTTGGAGTGTGAAGTTTCAATAAATGAACCCAAGGAAATATCGTAACAATATTCTCAGACAAAAACAAACACTTTTCATTCCTCGACATTGTTGCACCCCTACTGAGTTATGAGTAATTAAATGTTGAGAAATGCCTTGAGATCATTACGAAAAATCATAGCTTCACTTCTTCTAAATATTTTTCATCGTCCCTAAGCTTGAAATAATATATGAGAATTGCACTTGGATGTCATATTTATTTCATTCGAGCCTCTTTTCATTTGCCATTTTTGCAATTGAATTTAAATAAAATATTGCAAATTTCCATATAGGTTGGTAATATATATGATGAGAAACTATCGATCTTTTTCTTTTTTTTTCATTTATATATATTACCCTTTGTTGAACACTCTTACGAGTACGCCCAGAAGGTAGAGCCTTGTGCGGGCAAGAGTGGTGCCGAAGCGCTGTGGGACGTCTTACTGATTTTTACAGTGGTGCATTTGTTATTTCAACTGTAAGGAAACCCAGAAAAACCCACAGTGCTACCGGGTCGGTTGGTGTATGCAATCCAGATATCCCACCTACCAGGATTGGTATCTGGGCAATTTTTTTTATGCAGATTCACACGAAAGGGAAGCCCTTTAATGTTCGAAGAACACCACGTGAATCAAGGGATAGGAGATACGAATTAACATTCACTTTGAATTTTTGAAGTTTGTAAGCCTCAGGAAAGACCTCTTTCGAAAAGGAGTTCCAAAGCTCAGCTGTTCTATTGAAAAAAGATCCCTGAGCAAGAGAGGTTCGACAGGCCTCCAAATTCACAACAAAGGGGTGAAAATTCTGTACTCATCGAGTCATCTGTGTAGATATTCACCGACCGTGAAAATATCTATAGAACAGAGAAAAGTCTCCGACCCTTCTACGATGTTCCAACGCAGTGAGTGAGACCATGAGCGAAGAATCACCAACAAGACGGATTGCCTTTCTCTGAATAGAATCGAGAAGCCGCAATGGATGTTTTGGTGCCGAACTCCACACATGAGAACCATATTCCAAGACAGGTCGTATCTGAGCCTTGTAGATCATTAGAAGCTGACGAGAAGTGAAGTATTTCTTCGCACGAAATAGAAATCTAAGTTTCTGGGAAGCACCGTTAGCGAGCGATCTCACATGGTTTTCCCATGATATATTATAACTGATCGTAATTCCTTGCATCGAGATACTTGACTCTATAGGAATAGTTACTCCTGACATCTGAATACTGGATGATGATAGATCGGCTTTCCTTGAGAAGAGACATTGCCTGGGTTTTTCTAGCATTAAATTCCGCCAAGTTCATGTTACCCCATTCTATTGTTTGTACCAAGTCATCGTTAATATTATTGACGTGAATGTTTCTTTGAATATTTGTTTCTCGAGCTGGTATGGGGACTCTGAGAAACTAGTATGAAGAGTACTGTCGTCCGCGAAACTATGTACTGAACGAGATGTTTTCTCGAGCAAATCGTTGATATAAAGCAGAAACAAAGTGGGCGCCAGAACTGAACCCTGTGGAACACCTGCATTTATTGGGAGAAAATTAGATGATACTATAAATATTGCCTATCGCACCGAGCCGGTCAGAAAAATTCTGCCCCGACAACGGTTCGAACCAGCAGTGAAATAGTCAAATTGAACATGAGAACCGTGACTAACAGGTCTATTCCGTTACCCAAAGCGATGTCGTTATCCAACTACTATCGTTAAATTAACGATATTTGTGTCGAATCTTATTCCGTAAAAATATAGAATTGTTGCAAGTCGGTAGTGAACGACATAATATAACGTTTTTTAACTGGAATAGAATTGGTTCAGTTGGCTAATGACTTGAAGTAGTTGAGAGCAAGCTACCGACAGTCGTTCAATAATGGATCGTTCATTAAAGGCGTTTTACGGAATAGACTTGTTAGACCGCTTGGCCACACCGACCGACTAAAATGCTTATGAATAAAAATTTTCAAAAAAGCATATATATCTTTACTTTTACCAGATGAGAAGTAAATTATTCTCTAGTACAACTCTAAAGGTGGGTACTTTACTACCTGATTGAGAGTCCGTTAAAATGATCGCTGCTGAGAATGGACACCACATCCTGTCATATGCTAGAGTGAAAGCACAGCCTAAGCACAGATTATTTTAACGAACTGTCAATCAGGTCGTGAAACACCTACCCTAAGAGTCTATTTTGAGCGCAAGATTGATAAAAAGTATCTAGTAGAAGAGAAGATAATATTTTTAAAAAATAATATTTTCTGGGCATTTTCAGCATTCAATATTGATTACCTCATAATTCGAAAAGGGTGCATTTTCTGAAAAAAATGACTAAAAATATATTTAGATGGTTTTCAGGCAACCTTTCTAGTTTCTAAGTAGGGGTATTACGAAATTCAGAAGTCGGCTGGGAGAACAGTTTTTGTCCACTCCCTATATGAAGATTGGATTCAGAATAACAGCTAATCGCTTATTGAATCCGCTGATCCAAAAATAACATTTCACTTTCCTCCTTCTTGCTCGATCTCTACATCGGCACTTACTAAAAATAGTTGTAGTAGTAGTTGACACGTTTTTATATCTATATCGTTTCTCGTTTTATATCTCCTATAAAATATTTTAGCACGATGCAGCAATACTTCCAGATATTTATTATATCCAATCCACATAACACATCAGTATCACGTCTGAATATTTTGAGTGGAAAAGTAATTCAAAACTGAAACTCCAAATGTATCTATTTGAAAAACCCCTGGGTTTGATTGCCTGAACGCATACACTTTTGGACTTACCAATAATTGATGGTGTTCCCCAGTCTAGTGCCAACAATATTTCATATCAAATATCAACGCCAATTTGCTGAAGTAAATGTGAATTTATGAGGTTTCCAGAATGGAGTTTTGGTGAATTTCAATGTAGGAAAAACTCCTGTATTAGAGAAAATGAGAGTGAGTGAGAATAATTGGGTCAAAATTACCTCTTTCGACTCTAGATTTTTCGGTTCCGGAGATAAATAAAATATTATAATTTTGGTGCTACACCTTCATTTGCAGATATTCAAAAAATGTGTTAATTTAATAAATTTATTGCCATAGACCACTTTAATGGGCTCTCAGAATAGGATTATACAACTCTTGTATATGATATCAAATGACTTGGGAAAACCCTAAATTTGAATATGGATCTGTTTTTTCTTGTTGCAGTTTTTCAACTGCGTAACATCTATTCTATTGAATATCGAAAGATTTGTACGATTTGTTCGTTGTGAGATATCTTCATCTCTTTGTGCATTGAGTGTTTGATTCTATGGTAAATCAAGTGGATAGCATTCTCTTCTCGGTAAACACCATTCCTTGACTAGCATTCATTGTTTGAATGTATCAATTGAAAATCACGGTTATTGGTATCTAGATCATCTTAATAAAAAAAAAGGAAATAAAAAATGTTGGTATAAAAAAGGACCGATCTCTTTGATACGAAACCTCGTAATATATACCATTTCAATAAAAAAAGTAGATAAAAATGTTTAGTGTGAAAAAAACTTGTAGTGAAAAGAAACGTATTTATAACACAGGTACCTATGTATCTTTTTTATATTCCATCATTGTTGATACGTCAAAGACATCGCCTTTCCTAGGTGTCTATCGAATTATACTCACTCTCTGGGCTCGTTTTTCAAAAAGTCTGAACTGTGAAACCCATACACCACCGAAAGAGGTGTGTTCTAACGCATTCGACTCACCAAACTTCGAAATTGATTTTTGCCACTCTCTTATATCTAGAGCGATGTTGTCTGTACACTCGAAGTAGCACAAAAACGATTCTTAAAGATGATGAACTTCAAGAACAAGAGATATTCGAGTGATGCTCCCTATGAAGAAGCAGGAATACTCGATGTCAGACAAATATTTTTCAATGATATCGCTCTAACTCAGTTCATCAACAAGACTGAGCTCATCAAGCCACTTCACAACTATGCAACAAGACAAAAAAAAAACGATTATCTGGTACCATTCGCATCGAAATCGATTTGGCGATTTTTGGTGCCAAAAATGTTATACATTTCTAGCACCAAAAGTATTCAACTTCCTCCCGGAGGATGAGAAACGAAAAGTCACCATTCAGATTCAAGAAGGGTTTGAAACTCTTCACAAAACAATTATCCCGACATGAAATACGTTTAGTAATTGAAAACTGAGAAACAAACTATTTACCTTTCCATGCATTTACGCTGGATAATAGGGTCAGTTTTGTGATGTCCTTACCTCCTAGATAGCTCATTTATACATACATACATACATATATATATATATATATATATATATATATATATATATATATATATATATATATATATATATGTGTAGAAATTGATGTTTTCACGGATCTTCGATATGCAAGATGAATTTGAATTCGAAACGTCGAACAGATCAGAAGAAAGACACCTAACGGATAAAAACCCAGAAAAATTCATCTTGCATATATATATATATATATATATATATATATATATATATATATATATATATATGCTGGCTGGAACTTCCGGTTGATCCGCGTCTGGAAAGATTTACTTGTCTACGTTTCGACTCCCATTTCGGAGCCATTTTCAAGACTTAGTGACCTTGCGTCTAGGTCTGAGTTGTCTCACTAGCTGGCTATCATCACTGTGATGATAGCCAGCTAGTGAGACAACTTAGACCTAGACGCAAGGTCACTAAGTCTTGAAAATGGCTCCGAAATGGGAGTCGAAACGTAGACAAGTAAATCTTTCCAGACGCGGATCAACCGGAAGTTCCAGCCAGCACATTTCTGACCGCGGAAGCCTAGCCGATCAAATATATATATATATATATATATATATATCCAATTCATATTTACTGTCATATTAGTATTGTTTCAATCAATATTATATTATTCAATATAGTATATTTTTAAATGCCAACATTCCCAACCTTTTGTATTTTTCAACATTTTTGCATTTGTGAACTTCTATATTTTAAGATATTTATGTTTTCGAAATCTGGAATATTTAGATTTCTATATCTCCAGTTCTTATATCGTGTATTCTTTAATATTATACTGTTATATTCAACTTCAGGTGAATTTGTAAATATGATTCGACATATAAGTGTAAATACTCGTCATAGTTTATACTTATTGTATTTTACTATATTCATTTTACCCATTTCTTTGTATACACTTTTAATGTATTCGCCCACACACAAGCAGTCCACTGCTTCCGTGGTTTAGCCTTTATTCACAACATCATGAGTGTAGATCTGAAAATTTGTGTAATCTTTTATGTTGAATAAAAAATTATTATTAGATTATTGTCAGATCCCATATAGCAACGATCACATTGCAGCGATATTTACTACATAATGGGCGATGTCACACTTTAATATCGCAGTTACATTTCATCGTTATTATTATTTTGCCACACTCGTGTCACAATTTTCGATGTATCTACAATATGCTTTTGCGACATCACGACGAAATGTTCTTTGAGATATTGCAATGATATGATGGGTAAATTTAAATGCAATAAATTATATCTATGCTAAGTGCACAGTAAAAAGTGTGTCCTCCTTATATGACATGTTGAAGATGTCAAAACACGTGTTGGTTGGGATCAATTTTTAAAACAACTATCAGAATACTGATAATGTTTTATCAGAAGAACAAGATCAGAAGAACAATGGCCGCAAAAGTATCCAAGAAGAGTGCGGTGCCTAGTTCATCAAGTGTTAGCCCAACAACTTACTGCGTAATGGCCAGGCAAATTGTTCGATAGATGATTTTGTGATTTCAATGATTTTATTTATGGCTATTTGCCAGTCCTCAAATACGCTCACCGACTACGAACTGAATAAAAGCAAGTTAAAACTATTGCAAAATGTGTTTCTTTCAAACAATGCTCCGGTTTCCCCCATAGTATGTGTATTGTATTATTGTCTAGGGAATTTTCATTTTTTGATATACATCATTCGATATATGTATTCAAGAAGTGGGGTTAGAGGTTAGATTCATTTTGATTTTTTGATTAACGCCTTCAAATAGGTAATATTATATAAATGAAATAAGATATTCTCTCCACAAAAATACCTGAATAAAAAAGTTCCTAAATATGTTTTACTCACTGCTGTGCCCCAATATGTTTTATTGATTCTAGTGATATCTTCTTTTTCAGATTCGCCTCTGCTTTTTTGACAATCACCAGCTCACAGGAACAATAACCTAGAAAATATCATCATAATCCTTCAACCATCAAGTCCCTATCCCAGTCTTCAGTCTTCCTTCTTATTCTAAATTCCAATGTCGTAGTTGCAGTTATAATCACCAAAACTTTATTCATTTTGAAGCCAGCTATGTTATGAGAAAAATACATAGATGATAACTTTTCCTCTACCACTCCTAGGGAAAAATGAACAAGACCCAAAGTAGAAGAAGTAAGGTTGATAAGTGTCCTTCAATTGCACACGAAAATAAGATTAAAAATGTATCTAAGACTTGCTTTCTAAGTGAGATATCTCATGATAAAGCTGAACTAAAGAATGGAATAACAAATGGAATAGCTGAAGATGACTCATTGCCAGTTAAAAAAAATAACACAAGAGGGAAGAAATCTAAGCAAGTCGATGATAAATCTGTAAATATAGATGATGAAAACAAATCTGAAACAATTCATTTAACCAAGACTGCCCATGGAGAAGGAAAAGTACACCAAAGTAGAAGCAAAAGTAATATTTCAAAGGGTGATAGTACTGTAAATAGTGTAGATAGTATTGAAAATGGCACTAAGAAGCTGAACACTGATGTAGACAAATTAGATACTAACGATAACATTTCTTGTGATAATAACCCTTCATTCGACCTGCAAATACCGAAATCAGTGGGGGAAACACAATCTAGTAATAATGTGAAAAATAACCAGGAGGCCTCAAGTAGTTCCACCTCGATATGTATAAGTGAAGATGTTTTGAATTTGAGGCAAACAGTTTCAGCTGAAAAAAGCCTAAGTGATGTAGAAGTTTCGAACAGTGTCAAAAACATCCAATTTAAGGAGAGCGAACTGAAGTCAGATGATGATGCTCCCCAGATGAAGCACAATATAGATTTCATACAGTATGAGTCCGAATCGCAGATGCCAATGATCATGAAGATCATTCAGAAAGATCTGTCTGAACCTTATTCAATATATACATACAGATATTTCATCCATAACTGGCCGAAGCTCTGCTTTCTGGTAAGAGTTTGTTCATTATTAGCTCTTTTTCACAGGATCATTAAACATTGTATAATCAGTAGTAATACTCGAAAGTACTTCAAATTTATCAGATATATTGGCATTTTTTGCCCAAGAGGAGGCTTCTTCAAAATCTTTTTATATCATATATATAAATAAAATGAATATATATAAGGGTTCGTATATGTTGTTTTCTCTATGATATTCATTAATCACTAGCGAATAATGAAATCATCATCATCATATTGAAGGTGAATGATGATTTCATTATACACTAGTGATTGATGAATATCGCAATTCTTGCATTTTGAATATTTTTTATATTTCCGTTGAATTTTTTGATATCATTGATATTTCTTAGGTATTCAAACAGACTGTTATAAATTTTGATTTTGGTGAAGTATAACGATTTTCTTTCCAATATTGCTTTCAAAATGTATGGTGTATATCATAGTCGTGGAGAAAGTATAGTACTTTTTTGTTAATTAACTTTGATATTTGAATAATTGCTGCATTTAACAGCTTACAGCAGCTAAAACCGCTGAAAAAAATATTACATATCACCATAAAAAATTGTCAAATTTCGTGCAGTGGCTTAAGCGCTGTAAGCTGTTAAAGGCAGCCATTGTTGAAATGTCTAGTCTCTCATGTATCTTGCTCATTGAGATATTATTTGATTGTACATAGGCACTAAACTCTCAAGTCCGACTTCACCATTAACAAAAAACGAGTTCGAACTCGCATGTGGCGCCCAAGAAAAACTGTCTGACAGAATTTTCATAAATAATCTGTCAGATTCTTCTTCTTGAGCGCCACTTGCAGTTCAAACTTAGATTTTCTATTTGGTAAATTCTGATAATAATAATTACATTTATTAAATTTTTGAATAATATTTACTGTTGAACCTATTGGTTTCAATTGATGACGATTGCAAACACATTGTGAGGTTTCGTGAAATACTTTTCTTAGAAAATAGTCCAATCCGGTTTATCTTGAATAAACAATGAGTTTGGAACCTTTGGTGTAAAAGTTGAAACTTTTTGTTTAGACCCATCACCCTTACACAAAACTGATATTATTTGCAGCGCGTTTGGCTAACAAGGTTAACATCTTTAGGGAAGAAAACTGATACTACTCGACAAAAACTTTAATCTGGTTTATCGTGGTTACAGAGCATACATGGAAGGGACTATGATCTCTTGCTTTTACTGCTGTGAGATTCTCCACTGATGATGGGTCAGGGGAAATTGTGAAACAACCTCATCTATTAAGAAATTTATGTGACTATCCTCAATAGTTATTAACAAAAGGCTACGTTTTCCAGCCTTGTGGATATGAAGTAACCGGCCCCTCAGATATTGAGCGTAAAAGGCAGCACGTTGAATGTCTGTCACAAAACTCTAAGCATGCATTCCTGCCCTTTGGGCAACCTTGCTAGAATGTCCCCTGTTAGCTCATTCGCTCTCTCGAAAGATTCCATAGTCATTCAATATGTCGTCTTAAGCTGAATTATCTGCTTGGGTCCCACCACAGCCCTTAACAATCGGTTCTTTCCTCTGAGGTACGTTTACTGCCGGTTCGAAATCACGTCCATTACTTGAGTAAGTGGTGTCGCAATTCACGACAGAGGGCTTTGGTGTTGAATAGCCTTTCTGCTTTTATACATGTGAATATTGGATACCAATATCTCTTCAGAATTCGGGCCTCATTTAGACTTCTTGAGCTTCCTCCAGTCTTAGCCTGACTGTATTTAGGTAGTCGATAATCTCTTGAAGGGGTATCCTCCTTATTAAAAATGAATCAATACACACTGATCGTGAATGATGATGAGGAATGTTTCATATTAGGAAAGGGACTTTGATTGATATGTAGACGTAAAAGGTTTCGAGACTAGATGCAGATGTGTCGTTACTTCTGCGAATAGAATAATGGAAAGGAGTGTTATTGAATTTACGTAGATGGTTTTTATTATTGACATTGTTTCCACAATAACAGCTGGTCGACACCTTTTAATATATAAACAATGATTTGTAGGGTTCTCTTGTTTTGACTTCGCAAATATATCTATCAGCACGTTTCTGTAGAATCAGGGTCTCTGCAGAGTTAAGACATCGTTTTTGCTGCTGAAGGCACAAGTTCATTGGTAACCAGTCTCATTGCAAAACACCAAGTTATTTTCTTGTTTAGGTTTGTTATTTACACAGACCCCAAGAAATGCAGTGTTTATACAGCTGACAATGTTCCCCTGATATTACTTTTCCCAGCTGACCCTTGAAAGATAGTGCACCAGTGTTTGACATATTCAACGCCAGACAATTTGTGTCAGATTTATTTTATCGGCAATAACCGTAAATGTACCAAGAATATTGGTGTTGAAAAATCATTGATATATAACAATAACATTGTGGGACCCAATATAGAACCATGAGGGACACCGAACATTACAGCATTCGAAACTAAATGAAACTAGTTTTCACTAGTTGATATTGCTTAGCCGGTGGATATATGAAGTGTGTTCCTCGTATACAACGAATAGTAATAGTTTATTTCTACAGGCTATGTGCGAAGGAGAATGCGTGGGCGCCATAGTGTGCAAACTAGATCTGCACCGTAAAGTGATCAGAAGAGGTTACATAGCGATGTTGGCGGTCGACAGGAAGTACCGAAAACTCCGGATCGGCTCCAACCTCGTCCAGATGTCCATCAACGAAATGTTACGCGGCGACGCCGACGAAGTCGTTCTCGAAACGGAAGTGACCAACAAGCCGGCGCTGCAGCTCTACGAGAAGCTGGGTTTCGTCCGCGACAAGAGGCTCTTCAGATACTATTTGAACGGCGTCGACGCGCTGCGATTGAAATTGTGGCTCAGATGAGTATTCGGATGTTATCGCGGTTGAGTTTTTATCGGATGCCATAAAACCGCTTTTCACGCGTTCGGTTTCTCGGTCCAGGATTCAAGAAGTTTGAATGAGTTTAGGTTGTCGGATTTAATTGAATTTCCATAAATCGAGCGAGGAATACATAGAAAGCAATACATAGAAAGCTTTTTTTATGCAAAAATATATTTATAAGCATTACTATCAGCGTACTGAAATGGAACCTCTAACTACTATTTTGCCGTGTGCATATACATTGAAACAATTACACAAATTAGTATTGAAAAACATTGTGAGAATGAGCACATATATCGTCCAAGTAATAGTTCCATATTTACTGCTATAGATTGATCTATACACCAATTATTAAGATTTTATTTTCTTTCTGTAAAAAAAAATCAAATTTATAAATGATTCAATTTTTTGATTTGAGGCATAATCACAAGCAAACAATAAGTCACACAATTGTTTTTTGTGGAATCATTTGGAGCGGTCAAAAGGCTAACAGAAAATTACTATTTTTGTTATGTACGACTCTCTTTTAAATACAGCTGACTAGAAGCCTTTTTTTTGTTCAGGAATAAAAACTTAAAAATTTTCATTTCATAAACCAATTATTATGATTTAATTTTTCTGTAGAAAAATTTCAAATATACAAATGATTCAATTTGCTGATTTGAGGCATAATCACGAACAAACAATAATATATATGCTACCGGCAAAGTGTAAAATCAGGCATTTATAGAATGCCTAGGCATTCTATACATTGCCAAAAGTAAGCAGGCAAAGTGTGAAATTTTAAACATTTCATACTTTGCCTAGGCATTCTATAGAATGCCTGCTGGAGTTCAGGCAGAGTTAAAAATCTGTCTGTTCCATTGTGAAATAAACTCATTTCTTAACAATTGTACAAACTTTGCCTAGGCATTGTGTATAATGCCTAGGCATTATATAGAATGTCGAAAGTTTTGCAGGCAAAGTATAAAATGAACAACATTGTTAAAAATTGTTTATTGCAAATAACAAACATGAAATGTATTAAACATAGGATCTGAAAATCCTCATATTTTACTAGAGTAAAATTTAAAAGTGAAACATTAATTTAAGAAATTACTTGTTACAGCAGGAAAGAGAACTATGGTTAGGTTAGGTTAGGTTAACCTTAACTTGAAAACAATGGAACAGACAGATTTTTAACCTAACCTAACCATAGTTCTCTTTCCTGCTGTAACAAGTAATTTTTTAAATTAATGTTTCACTTTTAAATTTTACTCTAGTAAAATATGAGGATTTTCAGATCCTATGTTTGATACATTTCATGTTTGTTATTTGCAATAAACAATTTTTAACAATGTTGTTCATTTTATACTTTGCCTGCAAAACTTTCGACATTCTATATAATGCCTAGGCATTATACACAATGCCTAGGCAAAGTTTGTAAAATTGTTAAGAAATGAGTTCATTTCATACTTTGCTTGGATTCACTCGGCAATGTATAGAATGCCTAGGCATTCTATACAATGCCTGAATTATACACATTGCCGGTAACATATATAAATTTCGAGTTCACTTTCTAAACATACACATACTTACATACATCATTTGACTTTCATCCATGAGGGTGACCATTTTAATATTAAAATCCGTAGTGATGAGGTTCTACACTTTAAAAGCTGTTTTCAAATGTTTGTGTGCACACACATCTAAGTTTTCAATTCCCTAATAACATCGAAAAAATATCAATTTTTTTTTCAATCTGCAATGATTGGGATATTCATAAATAGTACTCATCTTTTATGAAATTTCATCATCATCACAAGAAAATAGTGTGTTATATGAGTTGAAGCTGAACACCATTCGATACAATCATTCTCGAATCCTGGACCTTTTGTTAGAATGAGATAGTTGACTGTTGAAAATTTTATTTCTGTTGTTTGTTATAATTTTTTCGGTCGTGTGTTTTTGTGAAACGCCATTTTATCTCGAGTACTTTGGCTGATTTCAGACATGAAACGTATCTAGTAGACCATTACTACTACTAAGTATAGTACGGGGAACTGTGAAAAGTCTCAATATCGCTAACATATATCTTGAAAATATTTCGAGGTTCGCCATAATGAATTTTATAACTGCACTCGTGGGAATAAGTTTCAGGTAAGGGTTCGTTTATTTATTGCGCAGCACATAATTTTTAAAATAATTTCAGACGAAAACGTACCTTCTTTAAAGTTACCTTTTGTACTGTTTATGTTATGGCTGAATGAATAGTACAATTTCCACTAGTGTCACCTTGTAATTCGATTCTTATTCGTGGTTCATAGACGAAACCTTTACTTTTAATTCAACTTCTACTTTAAGGAAGTTGTCACAATGCTATTTAATGAAAGGTGTAACTGTTAACGACTAAAATAATGTGAATTTCTGCTTTCAAGGACCATTTTCACGAAGTATGCTGATCTTAATGGTCACTTACCTGAAATTCTGGTTAACTAGTCGATTAAGATAAATTCTTGACCACCTTAAGTGAAAAAAGTTTTTTCTTAATCTATGGTTTAGATCAGCTAACCAGATATTGTGAAACTACCCCTAGGGGTCTTAACTAAAGAACGCTGCGTTTTGAGGTCAAATTTGCGTTAGAAGGACCAAAATATACTAGTCTAAATATTTTTTCAAAACTAGATGCCCTGCAGTAAACGAACTTTTACCGATTTCTATCACTGCACCTCGTCAGAATATTTTTTGTCATCGCTAAGATCTGGTTCGTGGTAATCCTTGCTATTATATCATACATTCATATTCTAACTTCGAATCTCGAGATTGAGCTTGAGTTTTGTCAGATCGTTTTATCTATCGGGTCCAGACCTTTTTGAAAACTCATTTTGGGACTTAACAACAGCGTTTGTTGGTGGAATTTCTCTGTTTCTGTTGACTGGAATTGGTGTGTCCACTTGCTAGGGATCTTAATTCCAAGAATGTAAATGTCTATAGACAAAGGTTGTAGATACCAGTGAACTGTTGTGAACTCGATTAAGTTTATAAGCACTAGCCAATAGAATATTTCGTTGCTTGACAACTGAGCTGGCTTCACATGAACCATAGTTCACCGGAGTATCTACAACTAGCCCTAATAGTTCACCATGAGAAATCCAGCATAACTCAGATCGCCTGGAGAAGTTTGCGACCTCACAGACTACAAGTCCATAACTTTTTTTGGAAGTCGAGTGACCCAGCATGAATATTCTTAGGGACGTTGCTGCTATATGAAACTGTACCGTCAGTTTTTTGCGGTACAATTGAATTTTCTACCAACAAATGGAAAATACAATTAAATATTTTTGATGGCTTTTTATAAGAAAGAACCCAGTTCATAATTTTTTTTGGCAGTAACCTTCCATTTTTGAGCGGAAAATTCAGTTCTGCTGAATATAAACAATCGCATCGCTGGAAACTGACGGCAAAGTACCAAAAGATATTGTTTCATATAGCAGAGTTGTTCTGAACGTGAATCATGCTGAATCATTCGACCCCCTGAAATAGGGTTACGCACGGGTTTGTATTCTGTTAGTTCATTTATATATCGGAATCCGGAGGCCTGGCTGCGCAACATCCATCTTTCACTTTTGTTGAGTTTTTGACCAAAGATGGAGACTCATCATACTTGTTATGATTTGAAAAAATTAATGTCAGCCGCTTTTTACGCTGTTGATGTGCTGCCAGCCCATGTTGAAAGTTCATTGATGCAGGTACAAATGAACGTACTTCAGACATAATATGATCAACTCTTCTGATGGGATGTTCTATCGACATCCTTCTTATCTGTTTTGTAAGTGATAGCGAGAAAGACTTATGTCGGTGCGGACGCACGAGAGAGTGTAAACAATATTCTATTGGAATTTCAAATAATCTCAAATATGATGAATAACGTCGAGTAGCCCTCCCTCTGTATTCTTAATTATATATCAACAGAACTCATGATATTTTTTACATGAATATTATATTTTTTATTAGTCTTGAGCTCTCCTTATTACCTTTAGAAGTCACATTGATGGTATATTACATACTGAGGGCTTAATATTTGTCGTGAGGCTGAAGCGGACAATTTCTTGAGTGGAAAACAGTTCCGGGGTTTACAAGAAATATTATTCAACAAATTGCGTCTTGACAAAAATGATCAACTTTCAGTCTGCATAATATCCTATTCAGTTTCACTGGATATCATTTCCCTACGCTTTCCTAGTTTTCTCTTGAACATAATATAGTTGGATTGATGAATTATTAGCCACGCTTAGTTTGTAGCTGACGAGATATAAAGCACACCTTTGATATAACATATCTCTCTTTCACAAGTGAAAATGAAAGATTTAACTTGAGTTTCTTCAGAAAAATCATCTGTTTTTACTTGTCAATTTATTGTGGTGCTATCCCTACCTTTTGGAGTCATACTTAATTTAGAGTTGTCTTCACTAATTACATTCTACATTTCATAGTGCGAACAATTTATATAATTATAATACTTATAACTACTTTTCTTCGAGCTTGAAGGCCGTCGTTCTCCTGACGTTTCGCTAGCGCTAGTGGCCAGCTTCTTCAGAGGCTTACTCATCTCCGATGACTAAACGTTTCGATTTCTCAAGGCGTATTTATATTGATGCAGGTAGTCTGGAGTGTTAATTACTTCTGTCGGATTCGGGGAATAATCATCATTAATTGGTTGCCGCACTACCTGCCGTGATTTTATTAGTTATTTTCGATTTCCTCAGAATGGGATTCCAAATTCTGTTTAGACTCAACGCTTCTTCCTTTCTGTTAAAATTGTCCGCATGTTTTTGGATCTCTATTGCCTCCCGTACCAGTCGGCTATGGTGACCCTGGTTGGGGGCAGTCAGTTTTGCATTTTCGAACAGAATCCTGTGGTCACCCCCACTCAGTGCGTGTTCCGCCACCGCTGATTTGTCGGTTTGCCCCAGCCTGCAGTTCCCTTGATGTTCTTTGAGCCTTGTACCCATGGATCTTTCCGCAAAACTGATTGCCCCCAACCAGGGTTACCAATAGCCGACTGGTACGGGAGGCAATAGAGACCCAAAAACATGCGGACAATTTTAACAGAAAGGAAGAAGCGTTGAGTTTAAACAGAATTTGGAAATCTAATAATGATGATTATTCCCCGAATTCCACAGAAGTAATTAGCACTCCAGACTACCTGCATCAATATAAATACGCCTTAAGAAATCTAAACGTTTAGTCATCGGAGATGAGTAAGCCTCTGAAGAAGCTGGCCACTTGCGCTAGCGAAACGTTAGGAAGAAATTCCAAAGAACGACGGCCTTCAAGCCCGAAGAAAAGTAGTTATACTAATAACCTCGGCCGCGAAAGCCTTAACCATTCTGTCAATTTATATAATTTCTGTTGACTGGAGCATCAAGCATGACATGTCATATATAACAGATATTTTTATCATTACAGGATAATAGGAGCAGTAGAATATGCATTGTGAAAATAATTTTGAATTTTGTATAATGGCATCAAGCCACAGGAACCTTGTGAAATGAATATCATCACAATGAACTGACAAGTAATAGCAAAATTCTACTCTGCCTGACTTTCTTATAGTTCTGAGTGCAAACAAGAGACTTCTGTGATTGAATGTATATGTTGGCTATTGCATCTTTCATTACTTGTGAAAAGATCGATATATTAAAAATGTGTTTTTTGACGCACCAGTAATGATTCTCCGTCCCAACTATACTGCTAGCCGATGAATTTTCCACAGAAGTGAGGTTGGTTGTAGAATCTGAATCGAAAACAAAATTGTATACCTATGTGTAAAATAAGAAGTGTAAAGATCCGAAATACATTATTTTTGGAAATAGCTCGATTACATAACACACCCTTCAAAGTATTTCAATATAAAAGCGACGTTTGAAACTTTCATTCTCTGGGGCCTTCTTGAAATCTGTTCTATCCTCAATCTGAATGTGATGAAATATATGTTGGATATAATTGATTTTATTTCTTGTGTTTATCGTTTATGGCTAATTGTCGTTGTTAATTGTAATTGACTGCACTTATAATAATTAAATTATTTGATTTTAAAATAGTGGAGTAATATACTTTTTATATAAATTATGTTGACACAATTGTTTCTGAAGTTTCGATTTTTAGAGTGCACTTAGTCGGATGAAATTGAAAGACAACTGGAAACCATATTCACGAAATAGAGTGAGCGAAGTACTGAAATATTACATATACTTTGAAAATCCACTGAGGGTCTTCTCTGAAAATGTATTTGTGACAGATTCACAAACAGGTAAAAACTGTTTATATTTATAACGCCGAAGTATAAATTGTAAACCATCATTATTTTTAATGCAATTTTTTTGAATTCAATACCTATTTAATCTCGTAATTTTTTTTTGTCTTCGGTAAAAACGGATAAGTTATCTTTTGTAACAATTTCGTACATACGAAACACAAAAATATTTATTATTAATTGATTAGGGTTATTAATGTGTGCTTGAATAAATGTTTTGGGTTTTTCTATATAAATTATCATGTAATTTTCCAGACATCGTGTCTATAAATGTATAAATTTTTGTATATATACATTAATGTTCTGATAATACATCTATTGTGTTGTTGTAATAAAAGTATACAACTCTCAAACATTTTACTCATTTAGAGCTGGTGTATTTCTACCCTCAACTATAATGAATCAGGTTCAAACTAAGTTGATGACTTTCATTTTGAAATGTTGATTACTGAAATACAATTTGAATTGAATAGTGATCAGAAGTGCGGACTTTTGTCACTGGATTTATGTAAAGCATTTGATACAGTGAATCATTCAATACTATTAAAAATCATGTATTACATTGGCATCCAAGGAACTGTATATAACTGGTTCCAAAATTATTTGTTAGAAAACAGTACGTATATATGGGAGATAGTAAAAGCTCAGTGAAAGAAATAACCTATGGTGTACCACAAGGTTCAGTGATCGGACCTGTTCTCTTCCTTATATACATAAACTCAATATCTAATTTAGAATCAGAAGGTAGAATCAAATTATTTGCAGACGACACTACACTTGTATATTTTTCAAAAAGAGTTGACATCAAAATTAGGGTTGAAAATGATCTTCAAAAAATTGATTCCTGGCTAATAGCTCACAAACTAAGTTTGAATATCCCAAAATGTTCTTTCATTTTCATTTCTAAACGATCAGTTATGACAAAATCATTGAAAGAAATAAAGCTTAAGGAAGATGTAATAAAATATACTGATTCAATCAAGTTTTTGGGACTATATATCGATCCTACTCTTTCGTGGTCGATTCATACCCAAATACTGAAAAAAAGTATATCTCCAGTAATCGGTATTCTATATAAAATAAGAAATTATATTCCACAAAAATATTTGAAAATGATCTATTTCAGTTTAATATATTCAAAATTACAGTACTTGATCACAGTTTGGGGAACAGCATCTAGTTCTTTATTGCAACCTCTAAAAACACTACAGAATAAAGCAATTAAATGTATTTACAAATTGCATTATCGTGAACCCACTGTGAATTTGTATACACCAAAAAATTTACTCAATTTAGAAAAGCTATATAAATTAAAGACTTGTTTATTTATTCATTTGACATCATCCAACAATAAACATTCGACCCTAAAATTTACTACAAATTGAAGTATTCATAACCATAATACAAGACAGTTGAATGATTTCGATTTCATTAAAATCAGAAGCAATTTTTGTAGAAAATATCTGCTTTGCTCAGGAGTTCTTATACAATAACTTGCCAAAAAACTTGAAAGAAATAAAAAATATAAATTCAAATCAAAATCAAAAAATATTTCTTGAGACAATAGAATAGAATTTCCAAGTATATAAAAATTCCTTTTTCGTCAATATTGTTATGATCTAACGGTTTAATTTATTCTGTGTTTGTATCTTGTTAATGTTTTTCTATATGTATATCCCTGTATGAGCATTAGCTTCTTGGGATCAGTCACTCAATAAACAACTTGTAATTTGCAATCACGTCAATTTTACTTTAATTGTATCGGAGTACATAGTACTTACAGAATGTTGTCGTACTAATTTTCATATGGGCAGTAAGAACAAGTCAATATGTATGGGAATTAAAAGTGTTCTAAATGTATCAAAACCTACTGAGGAGGAGAAAGGGATAATGACAATGCCTGGTTAAGCGATTGAACTTTGATAGTATTGTCTTAACAATTTTCACATAGTTTTCTGGTAATACACATTATTCTAACAGAAAAATGACACCCTTCAACTCAGACTGGGGCGTGCGATCAAAAATGTTGAAGAACACGACAATTTGTTTTCGAGGGGTCCGATTTTGATATGAAATTTCAACTCCTTACTGTCAGCAGCTATTTCCCATATTATTCCAGCGGCATGGAGGCTTGAATGATTATATATATATATATATACCGTGCGTCACAGACTCTGGGTACACCCCCGTTTTCTCCTTTGCTTCTTTAGCTATATTTCTGAAATTTGGAACATTGAATATGCTCACTGAGCAGCATTTCTCGACATATCTGAAAGAAAAAAACAACTTCCAATTTTTCCGGAAATGGCATCAACTTTCGATTCTTGAATGGGACACCCTGTATATTGTTACATGATCGTTTAGGGATGATCATGAGGAATCCAACGATACCAGGTTTGATGATGTTATCTCCAATGACTGCGGAGATATCGCCATTTATTTGATTCATAAGCTCAATGAGTGGGAGAGAGAATTGGATTGACCCGCCAGAAAAAGTTTCTCTCTCCTACTCGTTGAGCTTATGGATAAAATAAATGGCGATATCTCCGCAGTCATTGGAGATAACATCATCAAACCTGGTATCTTTGGATTCCTCATGATCATCCCTAGCCGATCATGTAACAATATACAGGGTGTCCCATTCAAGAATCGAAAGTTGATGTCATTTCCGGAAAAACTGGAAGTTATTTTTTTCTTTCAGATATGTCGAGAAATGCTGTTCAGTGAGCATATTCAATGTTCCGAATTTCAAAAATATATCTAGAAAAACAAAGGAGAAAACGGGGGTGTACTATGAGTCTGTGACACACGGTATATATATATATATATATATATATAACGTTTATTGCTCCCAAGAAATAACATGTATTTATAATAGGGAACATCTTGATTTCAAGCTGTTAAATTCAGTGCTTCATTAACAATAACAAGAAAAAAAATTTATACATGATATAGTCAAGGGTGAGATATAATAAAATGATAAAGTTTTTCTTAAACATAATAGATTTTTTACAATAATTTGTTTTAAATTTAGCCAGAGAAAAGTCATTTGCTTTTCTTGTTGAATAGTCATGGGCACTTATGGTTAATTTCAAATTCGAATAATCCTCTAGGTTTATAAAGATTAATTGTTGGTTCTTGCTGCTCTAAATGAATATACATCTTATAATTTTGTTTTGAAGTGGCTTGATAGTTGTTTTATTTGCTGTTCCCCAAATTGAGATGAGGTATTGGATTCTTGAATAAATTAATGAAAAATATATTGTTTTTCTATACTTAATGTATTGGAATTTGTTTTTTGATTCTATATATCATTTGAAAAGTCTTCTTAGATAGGATTTTTCCAATTTTTCGGAATATTTCATCTACACAAATCAAAATGGCCGCATTAGATTGGTTTGGGAAGAAAACAAAGGCAAATTAATATATCAAAAATGCACACCCTCACCTACCCAAAGTGGTCACACCGTTAGTAAGGTCTCATATTTCATATTGTCCAGATGTTATCTGGATCTCTCAACTACTTCAAATTGACATTTGATAAACATGAAGAATGTCAGCTTCTTGAATCTCCCTCACTGTCAGTGCACACGAAATATGCTTCAATGTTTTTTTTCTATAAATTTTTTGGCAATAAAGTGTATCTAAAAGTAAAAATAATACTCCAAAAATATATATTGCATATATTCAAAACATCATTTGTTCTTATATTCACTGCTTTTTCTCTTTATTGATTTAACCAACAAGCTCAGCTCAGGATTTCTTCTGCTACTTTGAGTTTCTTTAGGTTTCTTTGCTACACTTTCTTCATCACCTTCTGCCCTCCTCTTCAATTTCTCAGCTACCAATTTTTCCATTGCCTTAGTTTTTTTATAATGTGGGTCAAATGGATCAATATTGAAGTGATGGCTATTGAATAATGCTGAGAATCTTTCATCTGCTACATTGACTTCAAAACCATCATCTGCTTTACCTTTGTCAGCATCGGAAGATTTTTTATTTTTACTCTTTCGCTTTTTTTTACTTTTTGAATCACTCTCATTCTGTTGTATTTTTTTCAAGCTGAAATGTTTCTTACCTTCAGCCTCATTCATTAGCAATAAGTCTAATTCAGCTTGTTGTTTTTCATCCCCACTTTCTGCCTTCACTTCCTGCTTTTCATTTTTGCGAGGTTTTTTGAATTCCTTCTCATCAAACTCCTCAGCAAAGTAGGGATCATTCATGTCAATATCTGAAGGCATATCACAATCACTGTCTTCTTGATTTGCAGTCTTCTTCTTGTCACGTTTTTCTTTTCGCTTCTCTTTCCGTTTATCTAAATATTGTTGGAACGGTGTTTTATCCACTGAATTATTTTGTTTCTTCTTCACAAGCTCTTCAGTCTTTTCTTTCAAGTCAATTCCCCATGAGATTTCCATTTCAACATCTTTATCTTTTTTAGCCTTTTCTTTTTCTTCTATATCCATCAACAGTGCTTTATATTTGTCAATGGCATTTTTTCCATTATCATCATCAGAGTTTTCATCACTTTCTTCTTTTTCCTGTTTGCTTTCTTCTTCATCACTACTGCTTGCTAGGTAGTTATGCAAATCTGCCTCAGATATTTCATCTAGTTTCCCAGAACTGAATTTTTGTGCAATTTCCAACCTATCTGGATTTGTTTCGTCCCATGTTAGATCTACTTTGGCTTGTTGCAGAGCTGTAGTTGTGAAAAACCTTGGCTGGTACTTGTTCACTTCAGGTAATTTGTCACACATTTCTTTTGGTTCGTCATCGAACTCTAAGTCATCAGGTATGAATCTCAAGTCAAGCTTCACAGCGCTAGACTCGTATTCCATACCATCACATTCTGTATATATTTTGTTTGCTGTATTTGCACTGTCAAATGTAATTACAGCATAATAATATTTGAGGCGATTGAGTTGGTATTGTCGTAGCTTTTCCATGTGATAACTGGACCCTTCTTCGTTTCCTACATTTTCTTCAACTTTATTCTCAACTAGTTCTGTGGGACCTCTGACTTCTTCTTCTTTCATCCGAGCTTTGCCGAATTCTGAGGGATAGATTACAACTGATTTTATGAAAGCTCCAGAAGGCAAAAATGAGTTGAAAAGAACCATTAAATCTATTGCTCGTATTCTGTCCCAATCCATGTTGCACGCCGCTAACCTGTAGGTTGGTTCTTCTGTCTGATCAGCATCATTATCCAGTTCCCCCCACTTGTGATCCAATCCTTCAGTCTCTGACAATTCCTGCTCACTTTCCTCATCATCATCAGAAGAACTTTCAGAAAATAATGCTTTCTCACCTCTAGCATAGTCTATATTGAGATTACGAAGTTTTTTTTTTGTCTTTGCTGTCAAAGTTTTGTCTGTCGAGTTCTTTGCTTTTGAGTCATTCTTCTCAACATTTTTTGAATCTTCATATTTTCCCACCTCTGTGTTTCCTGTAATTTCTGACTCCGACTCTGAGGATTTCTGTTCATGGCCAAGTTCATCTGCTTCTACATTGTTGGCACTGCCTGAGTCAGACTCTGAAGAATCGTCTTCGGAGCTAAGCTCATAGTATCTCCTCAAGTCTTCTCGTGAAGTATGATTAACTGGTCTCCCTCTTTTATCTGTTGTATACTTGACTTGGAATCGTTTGTCTTTGAACATAGACTGAAACCGTTTGTCTATTTTGACTTTTCGTTGGTCCTTTGGTATTGGGCGGAATTTTGGATTTGTAGCAACATGAGTGAAACGGCTATCTTCCATTATGAGTTTACTTCGACACACGAGTAGAAACAAAAAGTAGAAAAGTTTTGAAGCTGGCAACTTTAACCTAACCTCAACTTTCACCTGATGGCTGAGTATTTCTTCAAATATTATTATCTTGGCCTTGACTATACGCATCAACTGCCAAATATAGGAATCAACATACTAGAGGGTTTTTCAAAAGATCTCCCGTTGCACACAGGCGAATTTCGAAGAAATCGTGCGCAAAATCATAATATTATCGTTCAGGTTTTTTGGGAATTCTGATGCGTAATTTATTTGTAATGTTGTTAAATAACCGACCCGTCTCGTAAAGCAGTTATCATTCCTTTTGATATTTTATCGGTTTGAACTTTATGTTTGTGGAAGGTGGATCTTAGGAAAGAAGAATATTTTCTCATATATATATATATACATATATATATATATATATATATATATATATATAAATATATATATATATATATATATTTATATATATATATATATATATTGTTCTGAAATTGTTCGTTTTCGTTAACCAGCTGACGAACGTCAACCCTCAGAAGTCGAAACTTGTGCGAGCAATGGATCAACGAGGCCTTACCTTTTAACGTGCGATTACCCAGCACGGTGGCCCGGCGAGGATTCGAACCCCGGCCTTCCGCTTGATAGGCAGATATGCTATATATATATATATATATATATATATATATATATATATATATATATATATATGTTAGCATGAAAGCAGTCGAGTTCGGAGGTCGAAACTCAATCATCACCTAGAAGATGGCAAATGAGACTTTGCCGAAACGTTGTGACAATTATCCTTCAGAGGATCAAAACCACAGAACACGGAATGAAACCCGAAAACACAATTCATCATATATATATATATGATAGGGGCTGAATTTACAAATAAAACTCTTTGTTATCTGTCGAGCTTTCGGTAATGTTTATTACCTTCTTCGGGACAACTATAAAATGGTTGATTACAATATATATAAGTTATTTTATAAATGGAGTACTTACTAACATGGGATTGAAATGAAATTGGACCAGAACAAACAGAAAATACATAAATGAAATGACAATGACAAGTTTACTCAATTAAGGCGGAAAATTTTCATTAACGGGTGTTATATTTTTTTGTTGAAAAGTAATAAATAATCTGACTGAGGTTATTCAAGTCGGTTCGTTTATTTATAGAATGTTGTTCTTTATGAATATGAACCATTTCTAGAAATATTCTTTTTGAAAGATTCTTCTCTGTGTCCAAGATTTCAGTATTCTCATAATCCATTCGATGATCATTACGATTCACATGTTCCGATAAGGCACACGAATTGATGTTTCTTCTACAATCGCTTCTGTGTGAAATTATTAATTTCAGCCCCTTTTTTTGACTGCAAATGATATATTATGCAATCTTCATCTAATTGACAAATGGGGGGCTGTGATGGAATTAAGTTCTGACATGAGCGAAAAACAACAAAAATTTTCTGACCCCAGCGTTTCTGATGCAACCAATTTTCTGACTCCTCTTGTTCCTCTGCAGCTAGTGTCAGGTGACCCATAATCCATCAAAAAATTGTGGTATGGCAGAACCCTCGCTCATCGTTTCCAAAGTTTTGCAGACCTATACGAATTCAATTGCTTCACGAGACTACAGATATATCAGTAAAGGGAATGGAATACATCGGAATTCGAATATCATCCCTACTTGCGTCCACAGTTAATGTTGAAAATAATATTTTTGTCAAACATATCTTATTTTTTATCATGATAGATGGAAAAATATGTGTGTTCAAGAATTTCAGTAAAATATCTGGTTATAAACAAAGAAGTCCAGGACAAAAATAAACTACGATTTGGGTTATCATCTTTACATACGTGGATACGCTTTTTTGGTTGTTAACTCCACTTATCATATAAGTTGGTAATAGGAAGGTGGCAGGCAGGGACGAAAATGAAAGGAAAGTAGCAGAACAGAAGAAAAACATACAAGAATTGTTCAGATGTCAAATGGGTTTATTGTTGGATAAACCGAAATCGGGATACGGCAACACTAATGATGGCAATACCGCCTGCCGATTTTTCAATGATACAGCAACTTCGGCACGAAACACCATAGTTAATGAAGTGGGCATAAATGAAGACCATAATGAGAATACTGCATTCTTGACTGGGAGTGGACTTTACCAGTTTACTGATATGCCTTTCGGTTTGTGCAATGCTCCAGCAACATTTGAGAGACTAATGGAGCTGGTCCTGCGTGGGCTCACTTGGAAGACTCGTCTTGTATACCTGGACGACGTTTCGGTTATGGAAAGGACATTTGAAGAACATCTGCGCAATTTACGAGAAGTCTTTCAACGATTCAGGAATGCCAATCTCGAACTCAATTTGCAAAAATGCTCATTGACGGTATCCGAACAGACGAAAGGAAGATACAAGCAATAAAGAGACTGGCCGAGACCAAAAGCAAACACGAAATGAGGAGCGTCCTAGGTCTCTGCACCTATTACCGTCGATTCATAGAAGGATTTGCTGATATTGCATCACCCCTACATAAGTTGACAGAAGATCGAGTCAAATTCGTCTGGTCCAACGAAAGTGAACGAGCATTCGAGAAACTGAAAGTTGTTCTATGTTTGCTTTGGAGCCGTTCTATCACAAGAACCAGATGGTCAGGAAAAAGTAATTGAGTTCTACAGCAAAGTACTGACCAAGCCAAAAATGAATTATTGCGTAACAAGAAAAGAGCTACTGGCGATAATCAAGGCTGTAGACCACTTCCACAAATATCTGTACGGAAGTGAGTTCCTCATCAGAACAGATCATGCAGCTCTGAAGTGGTTACTCGAAATGAGGACCCCTGAAGGACAAGTAGCAAGGTGGATTGAGAAGTTGTATCACTTCAAGATAAAACATCGACAAGAACGACTGCATAACAACGCAGATAACCTGTATAGAAGACCTTGTTCGGATACTTGTAAGCACTGTGAGCGAATTGAACGTCGCGAAGGAATCAACCAAGTGAGATTGATGGTAGAAGACATTTGGACCACAGCAAAAATGAGACAAGACCAAGAGAGTGATCCAAACGTTGAGGAATTTTTGAAATGGAAGGAAAATAGAACGGGTAAACTCATCTGGAAGGACATTTCCGATCGATCACCAACGTTCAGATGATTGTGGGCACAATGTGATTCCTTGATTGTTGAGAATTGCCCACTGAAGAGGGCTTGGGAATCAGCCGATGGCAAGAAAGTAAGTTCACAACTGGTTGTGCCTATGTCGACAATAGAGGATGTATTGTTATAGATTCATGGTGGGAAATCAGGTGGACATCTAGGAGTTAACAAGACCTTGGATAAATACGGCAAAGGTTTTACTGGGTCCAATTTCGAGAAGATGTCGAGAGATGGTGCCGAAGATGCTCAAATTGCGAAGCAAGCAAAGGTCCTAAAACAAGATCAAGGGGCGAGATGAAACAATGCAATGTTGGTGTTCCCTTCGAACGAATGGCCATCGATGTACCTGGACTGTTCCCGATGACAACAAATACATCCTCGTTTTCATGGATCATATCAGTAAATGGGTTGAAGCTTGCTCCTTGCCTAATCAAGAAGCATCCACAGTTGCAAGAGCCCTGGTGGACAACATGTTCACAAGGTTTGGAGTGCCAATGGAGCAACATTCCGATCAAGGAAGAAATTTCGAATCGAATTTATTCAGGGAAGTTTGTGAATTGAAAGGAATTAGCAAGACCAGAACAACTGCCCTCCACCCACAGTCTGATGGCATGATCGAGAGGTTCAACAGGACTATGGAAGAACACCTTTCCAAAGTAGTAGAAGAGCATCAAAAAGACTGGGATCGACACCTTCAACTATTCTTGATGGCTTACCGGGCAGCTGTGCACGATTCCACAAAGCTCACCCCAGCCAGTATCGTCTTCGGGAGAGATCTTCGTTTGCCCTGCGACTTATTGGTGTTCGGATCCCCAAGTACTGACCAAAAAGAGGTACAAGATTATGCATATGAACTGCGAGACAGCTTGATAGGGATTCACGAAATTGTGAGGAGATTGAAGATTACTAGTGACAGGATGAAGGCTCGATACGATCTCAAGGCAAATATTGGTAGATTCAAAGAAGAAGAAGAAGATCGAGTGTGGTTGTACATAACCCTCGTCGTAGAAAAGTAATTTCTCCCAAACTAACACCATGCTCGAAAGGACCCTATTCGATAGTCAAGAGAATAAATGACGTGGTGTACAGGATTCAACGTAGCCCCAAAGCAAAAATGAAAGTTGTTCACCTAGAAAGACAAAAACTACAATGGGGATAGTGACATGACATATTGTTCAATCTGCAACTCTGCCATACATTTTTGAGACAGGAAGTATAGATTGACATTAACAGAAATACTACTTATTTTGCGCATGCGCACTAAACATTTATATCCGAAAAATGCTCTTTTTCGTCTCTTGTTAGTTGAGGTACTCTTTGATCGGAAAGATCAAAATTGAAAGGGGGATATTGTTACGGAACCGCTTAGCGCCGGCCCTGTCGCTCGTGAACGCAAATTAACATGGGGGGTCGAAGGAAGATCACCTGCGAAAACTCGTCACGTGTGAAATATTCGATCATCGAGATTTGACTGGAAGATTCTCCATAGGTGTGAGCAAGTATATATACGGAAGCGGTTCATCGCTATGGGAGAATTTCTAGTACCGAGAGTTTCAGTTCAGAGCCCAGGGGTACTATTTTCAAATGTATGCGAACAGAATTCTATGCGAGTAGAATGAGATGGAGCTATATGGAATACGGTTACTGAACTGCGAAACAAAATCGGTTTCGTATACGAATTTGATTTGAAAATAGCACCCCAGATTCTATTTCACGAATTCGATTATCGAATTGTTTAGAATATGCGTGTATTTTCGCGCATGCTACAGTCACAGTCTGAGCTACTCGACAATCGAATTCGTGAAATAGAATCTGGGGCCCAGATCGTTGGATAGTTATCGGAGTGATTTGAGTGATTGTATTGTGATAAAGAGTTATAATGAAAGTAGATAAGTGTTGTTTGGAGTTTCAATAAACGAACCCAAGGATATATCGTCACATTATAAAAATTATGGGTTTTGTGCATGCAACATCTAGAATTCGCTGTCCTTTTTCCTTTGGTATTTTGTCTTTCTGTAGATATGCCATCATTGCCATCTGCCATAGGCAACACTGAACACTAACACTGGTACTACTGGTGTCAGTGTGTCTGCAATCTGTAATCATATGCATTATCTCATTATCTGTTATCTGCAAGTTGTGCAAGTTATGCTGAAGAGTGTACATGCAACTTCTCAGGAAATTTTTATAGAAAATAAAGAAATTTCACTAGTTTGAACCCTTACCGCTGTGCTCGACTGCTTATATTTTATAATTTCGAAAGTTAGTTTCATTGAATTCAAATATGGCGGTTAGTTTTGAGAAAATGCGTGGTGCGTGGTATCCCTGATGGATGAATATGAATCTGTGGAATGGCCGTCGGGTATGATTTTCATGTTCCTTGGATGTAACTTGGATGGAAATGATAGAATACGTTTCAATTTTTGGTACTTTTTATAACATATCTAAGCCATTGCAATTTTATTTTTCGCTTTCGCTTACGTTTTGAATGAATATAATATCTTCAATTCCTCTCCTCGAACTTGTGTGATTGCCAATCAACTTCTACTTCTATCCTGTTCCTGTTATGTTTTTTTCATTTTGGTCACTTTCACTCAGTCTCAAGAAGAGAGGTTAATGAGGTTATATGGTACTTAGGTAATATGTAATATGATGAAATCTGAAATCTGGCAGGTGATTGGCATGCGGTACCCTCGTTACAGAATTTCGAAATGACCTGATGAATCGTACAGAATATCAGCATGTCTCGAACTCACGATATAGCTTGTTTATTACGGTCTATACGATTAATAGCTGAGGCTGGTGTCGAGTTACAAGAGAAAAAAGTTATATTATTATGGAAAAATTCCAGTTTACGCCCATTTGTAGAAAATTGTTCTATATTCAAAAGTTTTCCGAAGAAAAGCCCGAAAAATATTTTGGAAATTGGAGATGTAGCAAAAGACGGAATAGATCGAGTAGCAACAGTTTTGCATGGACTGAGTGTCTATAAAGATGTGTCATTGAAGAAAGGTAAGCTAATAAGCAATGACTAATGCACCTAACCAAGTTTCCTAATTTAGGCAAGACCTGTGGGTGTTATTTTTCACTCAGATTTTGCAAGAATAGGTCAAATCTGTCACTTTTACAGAGAAAACTGCATCTTCATCTGGGAAAGATATTCAAGAAAAATCATCAAAAATTGTCAAAGTAGAACATAAACAATCAGATACTGAGAACCACAATAGCCCACCGGTTCAAAAATTCCAAATAAAGTTGACAAAGAGTGACGAAGAGTTGCTGAGGAAACTTGATATGGAACACAGAGCAAAGCTGGTTAAAGCAGCTAATAAAGTGAAAGAAGATAACATTCATGTGACAAAAGTAGATACTCCAAAAATCGAAACCGTACCCAATCCAAAATCAAAACAGAAGGTGGGTAAATGACTCAAATCCTCAATGGCATATATTTCCCATCTTTGCTTTGTACATCTGTGAGAAACTCTAAGTCAATTATGAGTATTCTTATGATCCCATTTATGTACAGTCCAAAGAATTATGATCTAGTATATAGAAAACTGGTAACCTCTTGAAGCAGAAGTATCCTTATGATACTCTGTAGTCATAATTACTGACATTTTGAATGTTGGCGAAGCGTGCTGCAAGAAAGAGGGTTCATATTTATGTGTTCCTGTGAGTTTTTCTTATGACACCCAATTATACTTGATAGTACAAAATCTTGCAGATGAAAAAGTTGGTGCCAAATATTTTTCTGTTCAATCATGGAGTTGCAAAATAAAATATATTTTTAATTATATCTCATTGCTAATGCAATGTTAAAAAAATCTGTCAATCACACTGCCCATTACTTTTCAGCTATCAGAAGATGCCAAACAGAGGAAAGTTCCCTCATCACGAATAGGAAGGATGTACTCTTTTGGTACCCTCGCAGCTGGTCTGGGTTTAGGCACTGCTACAGAATATGCTAAACGAACATTGGGTTTTAGTGAGACCTCTCCTGATGCTTCCAACTTATTCATGAGCAAAGCGAATATGGATAGAATAGTAGACACTCTATGCAAGGTACGAGGAGCAGCCTTGAAATTAGGACAGATTTTGAGTATACAAGACGAATCTATTGTCAATCCAGATTTGGCAAAAGCTCTGGAACGAGTGAGGAAATCGGCAGATTTTATGCCCAATTGGCAAGTGGAACAGGTGAGAGGATTTGAAAACTGTCAGTTCTCTACGAGATAAAAATTCAATTGGTTTGAAAGTGGTTGACTTAATGCTTTCTTGGGTAATATTGGTTCAAGCTTGCAGTGACTACTATATTATGCTATTATGCAGTTAAATTGAATTTTGCAAAAAATGTTCGATTCGAAATATAAAACAATGAAAATGAAATCTCACCAAGAAACAAGAAAATTGTAAGAAGCAGTTGTTTGATTGAAATATAAGAGTGTTCAGCAAAGGGAAATATAAATGTAATATATATATATATGGATGTAATAAAATATTTTATTTCAAGGAAAGAAGACATTATGTCATCGAGGTGGAAAAGGCGTTGTTTATCTTGAGAGAAAAATATTGTTTACAGAGATTTTCAGTTTTATTCTCAGATGTTTTCAGACTATTTCAATCATGATCATTAGCAAAAAAATTGATCTTATAACGTAATCAGCAGAAAGTTAGTCAAATTTTATCATGCATTAAGAACTATCAGAAACAACTTTTATAGAGACCACCTTCTGAATATTTATTATGCCATGTTTTATTCAGGTCTAAGTAACAATATAATAGTGTGGGGCTGAGTATTGATAATGCAAAAAAGATTCATTAGCTTAATCATTGACCTTGATTATAACGAGTCTGTAGGGAAGCATTTGCTTAGCACTACATAATGACTTGTTTTAATATCTATCTATACAAGTTGATGATATAAACATTTAATAACAGATAAAAAAAACGTTCATGAATATCCAACCAGGCAAAGAAATAGACGTTGCAATCGAAACCAAATTCAAAGTAGAAATAAAAAGGGATCTACAGGTCAAATCGTTTTACTCGTTAGGTTAGACCAATTTAGTCAGTCATCAGGATGATGTTTTGGTATATATCACTCTACTGATTTGAGTATTTTAGATGTCGCTCGTTACCGTTTTCGACCTCAATGTTGTTTGTTCCTTCATAGTTCTTTTAATGTTTCAATAATGATAATAATGATAAGATATCTTGGCCGGCCGCATGCAGAAGGCCGTTATTCTCGGTTCGTTGTGTCTGCTCAGGACTCACGATTCTCGGAGCCAGTGACCACTTACCCCGCGGTGCGGGGGGTGGTCATTGGTTAATTATGCTAGCGCGTTCGCCCACTGGGTCGGAGCAGTGGGGAGTACGGACTCGACTAGATTTGTTTAAACGAAAAATAATAATAATAATATTTATTTATCCTTCAAGACGTTAACAAAACGTATAGGACATGTCAGTCAAAGCAACATCAATGAAATCGACACAAAAATCGTTTATATAAAGTAAAAAATGTACGTATATGAAAAGGTAAACATATTTAAGTATATAAAAATGTTTAAAAGAAGCTCAAGAAAATCTTTTATGTAAAATGGAAGAGAACCCCAGATCCCAATCAATCGAAAGTGTCCGAAAAAAAAATAATTAACACTGTAATAAGCCTTAGATAGCAATAGAGCTTTAATTTCTCTTTCAAATGCCGAGATGTTGATGGTTCTATAGTGGTTTGGTAGGTGATTGAAGAATCTTATTCCCATATACCTAGGGGACTGTTCAACTTTCTTAGATCTATGCCTAGGGATACTGTACAGTTCAGCATGTCCGGTGGTAGCTGTGGTAGAAAAAATTTTTGATCAATCCATCCATGTTTTCCCGAATATATATCATACATTTGAATATATAGATGCAAGGGAATGTTAGGATTTCATGGGATACTGAATAAATTCCTAATAATTTTTTTTGAGAAATAAAGCCCCTATTTTTGTGTATAGCATTACTCCAAAGTACCACATTGTAACTTAAGTGACTATATACTAGACTGTAATAAACTTCCAGGAGTGCCTTCAAGGGCATAGAGTTTTTTATTCTAGAAATGGCATAATATGCTTGGTTTATTCTTTTACAAATGGCGTCACTGTGATCATACCATCTCAAACTGTCATCCACCATAATTCCAATGAATTTTGCACAATTTTTTGAAACCAGTTGCATTCCGTTGATGTCTAACACAAATGAATGCCTGGGAAGACTATTGATGCAACTGAAATAAATTAATTTTGTTTTGTTCAAATTGACAATAAGATTATTCAATCCGCACCAATCGCCAGCAAAGAGAGTTAGGTTATTGCTATTGATGTTGAAATAATTTGGAAGGTCATTGACAAATGAAAAAAACATTAGTGTTCCAGCACAGAACCCTGGGGAACACCCAAATTTATTCTATAATGCTTCGAAACTTCATCCTTTATCTTGACAAACATTTCACGGTCTGTTAGAAAATTCATGAGCCATTCTAAAAATACACCCCTGAATATTGTCTGTTCTTTTATGTGACCTATCCTCTGTCATGTCAATGATTGATAAGGATTAATAAACATATCTATCTATAAACAATATAACTATTTTCAATGTTCATTTCAATGATTTTATGTCCCTGGTGATAGCAAATAGATAAAAAATATATCTGCATCAACTTCATTTCATTATTATCATTCTTTGGTCTTTATATTGTCGCTGCAAATGAACAGATCTATATTCGTCAGTAAAAGATGCACATTAACGAATTATGTTCACTCACGAGTACTCAATACAAAAGGTGGACTAACCCTAAGAGAAATAGATACTGTAGTTGGGAGAATGGCTGATGAAAGTTTTATTTCTGGAACTGGTTATGGCAACGAATAATCCCCTACAATTGATTATATATTGTGTAAATGATTGTGAATTCAGCGACATCTGCAGGGTATGGAATGAGGCAGACTTTTAGCACTTGTGTTAGTTCTGTGTTTAAACAATTTTGACTCAATGAAATATACAGTTTCATAGCTCGACTCGGTCACTGTTTGATTCAATATGCGGTTCTCATTGGTTTTCATCATCTGAACAATAGTATTGATAGTTTCCTCTATATGTGTTACTAATCAACTATAAATCATTGGAAAATAATCAATTTTCCCTAATTATTTGCCTTTCAATCAAGGTGATGTGCTCAGAGCTTGGACCCAACTGGATGGAACACTTACAAGAGTTTGAACAGAGACCATTTGCAGCTGCTTCAATAGGACAGGTCCATCAAGCAAAATTAAAAGATGGACGGGATGTTGCCATCAAGATACAATATCCTGGAGTAGCAAAAGGTAAAAATAATATGGAAAATCAGGTCACTTCATCATCGAAATTTCTGTTTTCAAAAAGGTATCGAAAGCGACATCAACAACTTAGGAGGCATAATGAAAATGTGGAATGTTTTCCCAAAAGGCATGTTTTTGGAGAATTTGATGGATGTTGCTAAGAGGGAACTGGCTTGGGAAGTGGATTATGTTAGAGAAGCTGAATGCACGAAAAAGTTTAAGGATTTATTGACGCCATATCAGGATTATTATGTTCCAGAAGTAATTGGTATGTGAAGGAAAAAATGACTGGTGATACTTTCAATTGAGTGAAATTGTTCAATCAAATTCGTTTTTTTTTTCAGATCACCTATCTACCAAACAAGTTTTCACCACAGAATTACTGGACGGTATTCCCATTGACCAGTGCTTCGATCTAGACCTGGAACATCGAGAATATATTGGAAATAAAATAATGGATCTTATCCTCTTGGAAATATTGAAATTCAGATACATGCAGACGGACCCCAACTGGGCAAACTTTTTGTACAACCCTTCTAAAAAACAGGTGAAATTCATACATTCATCAACTGTTTTATTTATTTTTTGGTGCCCTACAGTTTCTTTTGTATTAAAATATGTATAATTATCTAATTTCGTTTCAGCTCCTTTTACTAGATTTTGGTGCCACCAGAGAATACCCCAAAGAATTCATGGATAAATATGTTCAAATTTTGAAGGCTGCTAGTGACTCTGACAGGGATACTGTCCTTAATGTTTCTAGGGAGCTGGGATTTTTAACTGGATATGAAAGCAAGGTTTGTTGTGCTATTTGCTATTCAAAAGGAACTTATTTTCTCGAGTGACACATTATCAACATTTCCATATGTCATTGTGAAGAAATCAACTGACTCATGTTTCATATTGAGTTTATATGCCAAAAATTCAAAATCATCATACTTGTCAACGTAATTTGCTTAATCTTGATACTACCAGCTCTGTAGTTGGCCAAAAAAAGTTTTTTTTTTAAATCGGTTTGATGTAAATCAAATTTACTACCTGGAAAAATAAAACTTTGTAGTAGTTTGATGATGAATTTGAAAGAATTTTTCCCTCAAATTGATTTTGATCTTTGGTTGTTTCATCATCTTTTAGTGATTATTTTTTTCACTTGTCAAAATGTGACGTTTTTGGCATTTTAACCAATAGTAGCGGGTTATTCTATGGGTATTCTGGCCAATCATTCGATATTATACTGATAAAACTGCCTGGACCTTTTGATAAAACGTTGTTCACCTTTGAACTGTCAAAACTATAATGTTTACCGCGTCGATTCTATTGAACTGACTCATATTTATATAAATTATCATGAATGAAGAGTTACCGTATTGTTGATAATCATTCACTTTTTCAGCATAATAATAACAACACATTTCAATAAACACTCAAACACGTAAATAGCTCATAACCCCAACTTTATGACAGATATAGCGAACGACCGATTCAAATATTTAAGGTTTCCTTAACTCAAATGAAGATGGCGTACAATTAGTTTTTATTAAATACAATTCCTTTTTTGTTGTATGAGAAGAAACCGTTGTATGAAGATTTTGCTACAACGACACAACGAATTATTTTATGTTCCTTCTGGCGCGATTTTAATTTCATAAGAAATTTTCAATTATCAACTTTGTACAATGAGAGGTGTGACGCCATCTCTTGGTATCGTCAGCAAGCATTATCATATACACTGCGTAAGCATCATATCTCTTCTGGATCATAGAAGGCATACATCGTTGTTTGACATTTCAAATTTGTAAAATTTTCACCTATTTCCCTTTCCTTCTTATGTAAATGAAATGCTGATCAATTAAATTGTTCTTCCTTCTATTTGTTCAAAAAATAATCTCTCCAAATACAACTCGTCCTTCAAATTTAATAAGATAAATTTTCATTTTCGAAACACTCAAACTTTTTAATTTTGAGGCAAAAGCATTCAAACAAACCGAATTAGATAAAATCACTCGTCCTACGGACTCGTGATTTTATCAATCGGTTTGTTTTCATACTTTTGCCAAATAAAAATGTTTTGGTGGAAAATGAAAATTTATCGATTAAATTTGAAGGACTCGTGGTATTACCTTTGAATAATCTTCAATACATGGTATACATATGTGAATGAATATGGAAATAGTATATTACATTACTAATGTATTCTATTTTTTCGGCTCCCACTTTGGAGCCATTCTCAAGACTTCTTGACTTGGTGGCGAGGCCTAAGTCTCCTTAACCCCCAGCACTCATCTTGACCAAGTGAATATTGTGGTTTTGTGGATAGAGGGATGGTATTTATAGCTGTATGAGTATCCGATGTTGAAACTGTCGGACTGTATACAGGTCTGGTTTGAGAAGGATTAATTAATGGATTTGTTCGAAGGAATAATAATGGTTTCCAGGAATTGGGAAGCCTTTGTGAGTCGTCTCGTTTGTTGAGGCATTGAGGGCGTTTTTCAATTTCTATTGCTTCGCGAATGATTCTGGAGTGGAGTATTTTTGCAGTGGCAATGGTCTTCGTGTTGTTGAAGTCAATTTTGTGTCCAGTTTCGTGGTGGTGTTTGAAGAGAGTCGAGATCATGTCCGAATTACATACTGCTAGTTCGTGCTCGTAGGACCTGTTTGATACTCGTCGGTTCGTCTGTCCTATATATGTTCTCGGGCAGTTGTGGCGAAGATTTTCATATACTCCTTGTGATTTGTTGGGTATTATATCTTTAGATGAGCGTAGGAAAGAGGATATTTGATTGTTTGCTGTCTTGATGTCGTATCTTGTCAGAATTTAGCTTACTTTATCAGTGACTCTCTGAATGAAAGGAAGGAAAGCTTTCGGGCGTTCAGCCGGGTTGTTTGAGATGCGAAAAGCGGGTGTGTTGGCGTTGAATGTTTCTCTGGATCTGGGGGTAGGAATAGTCGTTTTGAAGAAGGGCGGATGCGAGCTTTTTCAGCTCACTGGGTCTGCTATTGTCATCTGTGAGTTTGATGGATCTATTGATAAGAGAATTTAGTATGGAGCTCACCTGAGCTGGATGATGGTTGGAGTTGGCATTAAGATATCTATTGATGTGCGTGGGTTTTCGGTAGACAGTATGAGTGAAATAATCGTTGGGTTTTGTGATATGGACATCTAAGAAAGGAATAGCGTTGTTCGTCTTCATTTCCATGGTGAATTTCATATCGGGGTGAATACTGTTAAGGTGATTGAGGAACGTGTGAAGGCTTTCGGATCCATGAGGCCAAAGAACAAAAACGTCATTCACATAACGCAACCAACACGTCGGCTTCTAGACTCAAAATCTTCCATGTAGAGGTTTGCAAGTACTGGCGAAAGGGGAGAATCCATCGGGGCGCCTTTTACTTGTAGAATTTGCTTTGGAAAAGAAAGTATGTACTGACTAAGGAGGTTGAGCGTGTCTTGGGAGATTTTATGTTTCGTTTTCAGAATGCTAAGTGTATCTGCTATCTGGATGTTTGTGAAAAGGGATACTACATCGAAGCTTACCAGGATGTCTGTGGGTCGGAAGTTGACCAATTTGATGATTTCTATTCTCGGTAGAGTAGTGGTTAGCATATCTGCCTGTAAAGCGGAAGGCCGGGGTTCGAATCCTCGCCGGGCCACCGTGCTGGGTAATCGCACGTTAAAAGGTAAGGCCTCGTTGATCCATTGCTCGCACAAGTTTCGACTTCTGAGGGTTGACGTTCGTCAGCTGGTTAACGGAACGAACAATTTTATTATTATTATTATTATTTAGCTAGAGCTTGTGTTGGTGAGGCGAATGCACTAACTATGGGGCGGAGTGGAATGTTCGGCTTGTGTATTTTGGGAAGGCCATATATTATAGGTGTACGTGAAGATTTTTCCTGGGAATCAGAGATTTCGTCAGGTCAATCGGAAAATATTTGAGTTGTTGATGATAGTTTGTCTTTTTTTCCAAATAGGTTGTAGGATCTCTTGCACTTATTTGGTGTTCAGGAGAGTTGATTAATCCTGTTAGTTTATCAATGTAGTCTGTTGTATTGGGGATCACGGTGGCGTTTCCCTTGTCGGCCGGGAGAATGATAATGTCCGGATTGTTACGAAGGTTTTTGAGAGCTTGTCTTTCGGCCGAGGTGACATTGGAAGGTGGGATTTTCGCTCTTCTCAGGGAAGAGGCGATATCTTGCCAGGCTTCCTCGGCTGTGTTTGTGGGAAGATGAGAGATAGCTGATTCTGTCTGAGTTATGATGTTTCCATTGGAATGGATTTCGGGGTAACAGAGAAGTTGAAGCCTTTTGATAAAATTGCATAGGCATTTTTATCTAGTGGAGTGTCAGAGAGATTGTGAACTAATACTGGAGGATCTGCTGCTGGTGGGAGAGGTGTGATGTTTTCGGATATAATTGCACGAGTGCATAAAAATTACCGATAATTTTGCAAGAAAGTGTGTTATCTGAAAATTGTAAGAGTTTATCTACATATTTTGGCAAAAAGTGCCCGAGTCCGAAGGACGAGGGCTCTTTTACAAAATATGAAAATAACCGAATGTAATTTGTATAAGATATCACGCTTGAATGCAAAATTATCTGGTCATTTTTATGCACGAATGTAATTCATTGGAATATTTCACGAATGAAGAAATTCTCAAGGAAATTCTATTTTTCGTTCATTTATACATTTCTCAATAGATTGTATGGAGTACTCACCTAAACGCGAAATGTTTTTCTATTTTTGAAGTCTATCCGACATTTATTTGTGTTGTTCACTGACGTCTAGCGATACGGTTTCACATGTGTTGTTATGGTGACTTGATACAATGCAATTACCGCTGTGAGTTTTCGATAATTGCATTGCTCTTATGGGAAATTTTATATATGAGGGAAATATTCGATTAGAGCTGTTAGTTGGTTAGTGGGAGCCGAAAAGTTGACAGAAGAACGATTTCAGACGCGGATCACACACACATATATTTTTTCGTAACTTATATGCGAATTTCCTTTTCAAATGTAAATAATCGACGTTGACAATTTCCGAAATTGATATGTTCTTAATTGAAATTTTAAAAATTGCTGTCAATTGTCTTCTTCTGAAGATACTAATCTTGTTAGCTAAACGCGCGTCGAGTGCAAAAATATCAGTTTGGTGTTAGGGTAATTGATCTCTAGGAAAAGTTTAAATTTTTTTAGTGTAAAATTAATTTTTCCTGTTTTCAGATTATGGAAGAAGCCCACGTTGATGCAGTCATGATTCTGGGCGAGATATTGACCACCGAAGGCAAATATGACTTCGCCAATCACGATATGACTCTCAGAATGCAGCATCTCGCCCAGGTTATGATAACGCATCGTCTCTGTCCACCACCGGAAGAAGTCTATTCGTTGCACAGGAAGCTGTCCGGGGTTTTCATGCTCTGCAGCAGACTCAAGATACAGATGGCGTGCAAAGAGAAATTTCTGAGATTATACAATGACTACGTTTCGGGAGCGAGTTGAGGAAAGGTCATGACCGGAGGGAGTTGGTTGGTTGTGCATTTGGGGGTTGGAGAGTTATTTTCATTAAAGAGTTGCGTCCGACCAGCGTTTCATTTTCTTATCCCATCTTGAAAATCATGCATCACAGAATGTTGATATTCGAAAATAGTGGATATTAAATCCAATAGAAAAAGCCCTACATTCGAGACGAGCAATATTGAGTATGTAATGTGGGTTTTACTCCGAGGTGTTCATACAATTTATTCGCAAATCATATTTTACATAAAATTGGATAGAATAATAATAATATAATATTGATAATAATATAAGTTTATTCATGAATAGATGATAATAATTACAATTCGAAAATTTTATGAATTTACATTTTTATGAATAAACTGAAAACAAACCTTACGAAGAGAACTTGTTGTAAGGTTAACTGAAGGTAATAACAATTTACAATCAATACATTTGAAGTTACATATCTAGATAATCATCAATTTAAAGAAACCAATTTCATAAACTATTCAAAAATGTGTCAAAATGAATTCGAGAGGTCTTGATAATCCATATTTCAATTTTTTGTTTAAATGATGATAATGATTTAATTTTTTGATTTCATGTGGTATTTTGTCATAAAGATATGATATCAACTTGCAGTTTCTTTGTGCAATTTTGTTTTTAGATGTAATTAGTTTTATTTCGAGTTTCATACTTATGTTCATTATAATTTATATTTTTTTATTTTTATGAATTTAAATCATCATTCTATAAATATATTGTTACGATTTCTCCCTTTGGAAAATCTCAATTCTGACACCACTGTTACGATAATCCCTGGGTTCGTCGATTGAAACACCAAACAACACTAAACTTCTTTTATTAAAACTCTCTGTCACAATTCAATACAACACAATCACTTAAATCGCTCCGATAACTTTCCAATGCTCGGTACTAAACTCTCTGTACTAAAAATTCTGCCTTCCGCGTGAACGGCTTCCGCTTATATATACGACCCATACAGTGGAGAACCATCTAGACGAATCTAGACAATCGAATAATCTAGGCGAGCCGCGATCACGCCGGTATGATCTTTCCTGGAACGGTCGAACCAATTCGCATTCATAGCCGGCAGGGCCGGCGCCAGCACATTTCGTTACATTATCCCCCTCTCAATTTTGATCGTCCCGATCAAACAATACGTCATTATCGCCATTGTAACGTTTAAGCCTTTCTAGGTGAACGACCTTCATTTTTGCTCTGGGGCTACGTTGAATCCTGTACACCACGTCATTTATTCTCTTGACTATCGAATAGGGTCCTTCCCAGCATGGTGTTAGTTTGGGAGAAATTCCTTTTCTACGACGAGGGTTGTACAGCCACACTCGATCTCCTTCTTTGAATCCACCAGTATTTGCCTTGAGATCGTATCGAGCCTTCATTCTGTCACTAGTAATCTTCAATCTTCTCCTCGCAATTTCGTGAATCCTTATCAGGCTGTCTCGCAGTTCATCGGCATAATCCTGTACCTCTTTTTCCTCAGTGCTTGGGGATCCGAACACCAAGTCACAGGGCAAACGAAGATCTCTTCCGAAGATGATATTGGATGGGGTGAGCTTTGTGGAATCGTGCACAGCTGCCCGGTAAGCCATGAAGAATAGTTGAAGGTGTCGATCCCAGTCTTTTTGATGCTCTTCTACTACTTTGGAAAGGTGTTCTTCCATAGTCCTGTTGAACCTCTCTACCATGCCATCAGACTGTGGGTGGAGGGCAGTTGTTCTGGTCTTGCTGATTCCCATCAATTCACAAACTTTCCTGAATAAGTTCGATTCGAAATTTCTTCCTTGATCGGAATGTAGCTCCATTGGCACTCCAAACCTTGTAAACATGTTGTCCACCAGGGTTCTTGCAACGGTGGATGCTTCTTGATTAGGCAAGGCGTAAGCTTCAACCCATTTACTGAAATAATCCATGGCAACGAGGATGTATTTGTTGCCATCATTCGTCATCGGGAACGGTCCAGCTACATCGATGGCGATTCGTTCGAAGGGAGCACCAACATTGTATTGTTTCATCTCGCCCCTTGATCTTGTACTAGGACCTTTGCTTGCTTCGCATTTTGGGCATCTTCGGCACCATCTCTCGACATCTTCTCGACATTGGACCCAGTAGAACCTTTGCCGTATTTTATCCAAGGTCTTGTTAACTCCTAGATGTCCACCTGATTTACCACCATGAATCTCCAACAAAACATCCTCTATTCTCGACATAGGCACAACCAGTTGGGAACTCACTTTCTTGCCATCGACTGACTCCCAAGCCCTCTTCAGAAGGCCATTCTCCACAATCAAGGAATCCCATTGGGCCCACAATGCTTTGAAGGTTGGTGATCGATCCGAGATGTCCATCCAGGTGGGTCTTTCCGCTCCATTTTCTTTCCATTTCAAAAATTCTGCAACGTTTGGATCATTCTCCTGGTCTTCTCGCATTTTTGCTATCGTCCAATTGTCGTCTACTATCAATCTCACTTGGTTGATTCCTTCTCGACGTTCAATTCGCTCACAGTGTTTACAAGTATCCGAACAAGGTCTTCTTGACAAGGCATCTGCGTTGTTATGCAATCGTCCTGGGCGATGTTTTATCCTGAAGTGATACTGGTTCAACTTCTCAATCCACCTTGCTACTTGTCCTTCAGGAGTCTTCATTTCGAGTAACCACTTCAGAGCTGCATGATCTGTTCTGATTAGGAACCCTCTTCCGTACAGATATTTGTGGAAGTGGTCTACAGCCTTGATTATTGCCAGTAGCTCTTTTCTCGTTACGCAATAATTTCTTTCTGGCTTGGTGAGTACCTTGCTGTAGAACTCGATTACTTTTTCCTGACCATCTTGCTCTTGTGATAGTACGGCTCCAATACCATTATTACTGGCATCTGTGTCCAAAACAAACAGGCCTCGTTGACGTGGGAAACTTAAAATGGGGCTGGAACATAGAGCAACTTTCAGTTTCCCAAATGCTCGTTCACTTCCGTTGGACCAGACGAATTTGACTCGATCTTCTGTCAACTTATGTAGGGGTGCCGCAATATCAGCAAATCCTTCTACGAAACGACGGTAGTAGGTGCAGAGACCTAGGAAACTCCTCACTTCATGTTTGTCTCTTGGCCTCGGCCACCCAGCCAACACATCTGTGACATGACATCCCTGCGATGTCACTATCAAGTAACACTGAGACATTACTTTTGTTAGGTCGCTGCGATGTACACATTTGGCATGTAACTATCGCGATATCGGGTTGATATGATATTTGTGACATCCAGTAGATATCGCTCTTATAATGTCCAGTAGATGTCGCTCTTATGATGTCCAGTGTATATAATTCTGGTAATATCCATGAAATATCAATGATACAGAATACAGTGATCAGTTGATAAAAAATGACATATAAAATGGATCAGTATTTGGATAGATAGATACTATAAACAAAAATTGACAAATTTTCATTATAAAAATTCTCTGGGGTGGAGATAAGGTTAGCATTTTGTTTTAGTAGAAGACATGCACATTCATTTTTTGATTATATTTTCTTCAGTGTTGCTTATTTTAATACTCATTATAACGGCAGTCACGAGAGAAACCCCCGGCATCGTCAAACCTGAGAGACCCTTTAAAAAATATGAAAACCGTTGAAGATCTATGAAAAATAATCTTTAAATGAGTATTTACTCAATAAGCCCTCTAGATTTTTCTTGTGATTTCAGAGCCCTTCCTCTTCCAAACAATCCTAGGGGAAAATTGTTGGCTGTTGACAGCGACAGCACTGCCAATGGCCAATACTTGACATTGACATACTTCATACGTCGTCGGTTAACCTAAAATCTGATTTCTGATTTGCTTGATACCGCCAAATTCATGTGATTCTTTCTCAAATATTTGATATTTCGGAATTTTCGGACCAGTTGAGTGTACCTAGTCGAGGTGGCCAATTAGTATTATTAGTAAGTATTCTTTTTCATTTACTGCTACACAAGATGGAACGAAGATTGTATACCTGTTTCGTTAACATACTTTTTGTCTGATTCTGTATCATCTGCAGATGCTCCTGGTTGGGCCAACGGGAAAATATCCAAATATCAAATTTGCGGATAGTTACATTGTTGAGCCGTAAGTATTACATTTTTTGTTGATATCTAGTGACAGTATTTCACAATATTTTTCCAACAACTCCCAGTAGATAATGGTGATGTGTATTGTATGTGTATGAAAGAATTACATAAATTGGTTTATCTCAAAGGTTACATCCCACTTGTTTATTTCAAATATTTGAGTGTTTGCCTCATTGACAGGAAATTAGTAAAAAGGTATTTGTTTTTTATTTGCTATATTTACACAAATAGGCACTCACACAAATAGAAAATATCAGTGACCTGCAACTGGTTTGTTTTATCTTTGGATGACATATGATATTCACAAACTCATTGTAATAATCGTAAAAAAAGCCTGTTGGCAATTATTTTCTTTTATTTGAATAGATTATTATAGCAGTGACTTATTTTATCTGAAAGTTTGGTCAAATATTATTACATAAACTTGCTAATCTCGTTGATGTGTCAATAAAGTGATAGGTTTCAATTCTATTGAGGCTCCAGTGTAATTAAACATCAGAACTCAATGTAATTACCAGTAATTGTTATTTAATTACTTTTATCTCAAATCGGCTAGGGCATGCAGAATCGTTACAACTTCTAACTTGATCCTGCATATTTAACACATTCCAATGGAAAATTCTTCAAGAACTTGTACCCAATGAATCATTTTAATTCCAACGCAGGTACTCGTTTTTCAATTAATTTGTAATAGGTTTAAGTTATGTATGGGATTTTTTTTCAGAGCTAAAATTCTTATCCCTTATTTTCAGGAGTCATTGTACAGGAGCATGGCGAGACACAAAAAAGGGTGCAGGAAGTGTGCGCCTACTGGTTTCGTCATGCCAGGCAAAGGTTGGGACGATATGAAAAAAGAAAGGGACGGGCGGATTAGAGTTAGCTCTTTCATTATTTTATTTTATTTTTAAAGATTATTTTTGTTTTATAGTTTTTTAATTTTAATATAAAATAAATTTTATTTTGTGTTGATAATGAAATGTGTTTTGCTGCGTATATTTCTATATATAGAAAAAATACTTCGTATTCGTTTATAAATGCTAGATTGAGAGTTTTCTAATGAATTGCCTTTGGGTTTCATTCCTTATTATTTCCATAAATATTTGTGAAAGATTGGAAGCGGAAGGCCTGCCAATATTTCTGGATAGATTTCAAAATATATCTCACATATTAAAGGCAGAAGTACGTCACAGATTCAATAGCGAAATGAATCGCAGTGGCATCGCACATCTTGTCGCAATTACGTCGCAATATTGATCGCAATTTTGTCACAAAACTTGTCGCAATTTCGTCAAAAAACTTGTCGCAATTTGGTCACAAAACTTGTCGCAGTTGTGTCACAGACGATGTCGCCTGAGTGTGACATCGCGACATGTGAGCGACGTAAATGCAAGTTCCCTGCGACAAGTTTTGGGACGTCACACGCCTCGTCGTGATATCGCAGGGACATCTCTGCGATGTAACTGTGTTGGCTGGGCAGTCTCTTATCGCCTGTATCTTCTTTTGGTCTGTTCGGATACCGTCTGATGAAACTGTGTGACCTAGAAAATCCACTTCTTTCTGGAACAATGAACATTTCTGAAGATTCAGTTTGAGGTTGGCGTCCCTGAATCGTTGAAAGACTTCTTGCAGGTTGTGCAGATGTTCTTCGAATGTCTTTCCCATGACCAGAACGTCGTCGAGGTATACAAGACAAGTTTTCCAAGTGAGCCCACGAAGGACCAGCTCCATTAGTCTCTCAAATGTTGCTGGAGCATTGCACAATCCAAACGGCATAACAGTGAATTGGTAAAGTCCACTTCCAGTCGAGAATGCAGTCTTCTCCTTGTCGTCTTCATGTATGCCTACTTGCCAGTATCCGCTCTTCAGATCTAATGTTGAGAACCAACGGGAACCTGCCAAAGTTGTTAATGTGTCATCTATTCTTGGTAAAGGGTAGCTGTCCTTCTTGGTGACATCATTTAATTTTCTGTAATCGACACAGAATCTCGTAGATCCATCCTTCTTGGAAACCAACACAACAGGTGCAGACCAAGGGCTCGATGACTCTTCAATCACACCGTCCTTCATCATCTTGTCGACAAGCTCTTCCACCTCCTGTTGCTTGGCGAATGGAATTCTTCTTGGTGGTTGCCGAATCGGATGAGCTTGGCCAGTATCGATTCTGTGTTTGACCAAATTAGTTCTTCCTGTTGTTGTCGAATCAAAAATGTCACTTTCACTCCTGATGAACTTCTTGGCAGCCTTCAGTTCCTCCGTTGATAGGTGTTGACATGATTTTTCAAGAGTTGATATAACACTCTCAGAGTCTGTCTTCATTTCTTGATGTTCATTTGAATTACAAGTCGCTACCCAAGTCACAGGTTCACATGTTCCAATAACATCGCCTGCCTTAACAGTTATTTCTCTAGGAAACACGTTGGCAACTCTCACAGGAATCGTTTTGTTCGTTTTAACTAAGGCTCGTGCAAGCACCAAATTGCTGGGGGATTCATCACATGGCTGGACTACTCCAACGCAGCACCCAGGGTCTTCTTCAACTGCAGCACAAACTACTTTCTCCGAAAATCCAGGAATTCTCGCAGTTTTCATTAAACGCAGTCTCACAGGCATTGTCCTTTCTGCTGGAGTTGTAAGGACAAATTCTTCTCCTCCGAACCTCATAATCTTCTCCTCATTGTCGAATGAGAATCCATAGTCACTGATCAAGTCCATTCCGAGTATGAATTCATCTTCTATATCTGCGACGTAAACTGTATCTGTGATGGTGAGTCGCCCAAGAACCAATGTAATTTCAGCCTCTCCTCGAATAGGTGCGTTTTCACCAGTGACTGTCCGAAGCACGACGTTGGATGAAATTGGCTTCACGCTTCCAGGCCGAAGAATGTCGCTGCGTACCAAGGAAACTGCAGCACCGGTGTCTATGGTGCATATAACGTCGATTTTATTCAATTTTCCTGGAATGGTAAGGCTCTCAGATGTTCTTTTCAGCCTGTTAACATTGATGACCCTGGGGGCTCTGTTATTACTAGCCAGCATGCGCCCCGATATGCTGGCTAATTCTCGTTTTCCTGCCGCCAATTTGAGGACTCGCTGGATGACCTTGTCCTCACAGGTGATTGCGTACGGGATGGCACCCTTGCAGGTGAGCTAGATCTTGGTGGCATTCTCACCCTACAGTCTTTGATAAGATGTCCTGGTTTTCCACATCGGTAGCACGTTCTCTTCTTCTGGGTGCTCATTTCAGTTATCAACGATTTGATCTCCTCCAGAAATTTCTCAAATGAACCACTCGTAGCGCCAGATCTTTGTTCGGGATCGTCAATTGTTACCGCTCGCACTTTCGGCCTCGAGGTGTTGAAGGCCGCCTCCACTTCTAGAGCGAACGTACCAAGGCATCGCTACTCCTTTTGAAACTTGTAAGTCGCAGAGTTCTTTGGATTTCTGGGTCTCTAAGTCCGTCAATAAATATCTGCACAGCCAACTGCTCCTTGAAATCTCCGGGTGCCTCTGGGTACGCCAGCTGGATTAAGCGTCGAACATCTGCCTCAAATTCTTGCAGACTCTCACCTGATTTTTGTGTGCGAGTCTTCATTTGGGCCCGGTACAGCTGTTCTCGATGTTGATCGCCATACCTCAACTCCAGTGCAGAAATCAGGTCCTGATATTGCTTCTGCTGTTCTATGGGTATCGTTTGTAATATACCCAAAGCTGGCCCTATCAAAGCTACGATCAGTGCCGTAGCTTTTTCTTCGTCGCCCCATCCATTAGTTTCTGCCGCAGCCTCAAATTGTCGACGGTACATGGACCAAGACGACTGACCATCGAAAGTCGGTGGTTTCACGGAAATTCCTGACGTGGCAACACTGTCTCGGCGATCTCGGTTCTTGAGAATAGCTATCTGTTTTTCTAGACCTCTCATCTCCTCTCGCACTATATCCACTTTCTTATTGACGTCATCGTCTATTTTCTTGACGTCTCCCTTTAGTTCTTCCTTTAGGTCTACTTTAAGTTCCTCCAGATCTACTCTAAGTTCTCCTTTCAGTTCTTCCATTTCTACTTTTGTTTTATGTAAAACATGCTCGAATAACTTGTCTTGATGTTCTCGAACGTTCTGGAAGTCTGCTTTCCATTGTTTTTCTATTAGGACTAATTCATTCTTTTGTTCTTCTCTCACCTTCTTCTGTTCTTCTAGAATTTTCTGGATTGCTTCTTCTCGTTCTATTTTCTCACGTTCTCGTTCTTTCCTCTGTTCCTCGATAATTTTCTGGAGTGCCTCTTCTCTATCTCTCTTATCATCTTCGCGTTCTTTCTTTTCATTTTCGAGAATTTTCTGGAGTGTTTCTTCCCGTTCTTTCTTTTCATTTTTTCGTTCTTTCTTTTCAGCTTCTCGCTCTTTTCTCTGGTCTTCGAGAATTTTCTGGAGTCCTTCTTCTCGTTCTTTCTTTTCAGCTTCTCGCTGTTTTCTCTGGTCTTCGAGAATTTTCTGGAGTCCTTCTTCTCGTTCTTTCTTTTCCTCCAGCCGTCGCTTCTCATCTTCCTGTCGTCGCTTTTCCTCTAGTTCTTTTTCCTCTAGCCGTCGCTTTTCATCTTCCTGTCGTCGTCTTTCCCAATCCGCAAATTGGTTTTGCATAAATTTCAACATATCCTCCATCGTATCGTAAGATGTACTTCTCGTATTAACCATAAATTGTTTTTATTTACCAGCAAAAATTCCACTTCCGACACCACTGTTACGATTTCTCCCTTTGGAAAATCTCAATTCTGACACCACTGTTACGATAATCCCTGGGTTCGTCGATTGAAACACCAAACAACACTAAACTTCTTTTATTAAAACTCTCTATCACAATTCAATACAACACAATCACTTAAATCGCTCCGATAACTTTCCAATGCTCGGTACTAAACTCTCTGTACTAAAAATTCTGCCTTCCGCGTGAACGGCTTCCGCTTATATATACGACCCATACAGTGGAGAACCATCTAGACGAATCTAGACAATCGAATAATCTAGGCGAGCCGCGATCACGCCGGTATGATCTTTCCTGGAACGGTCGAACCAATTCGCATTCATAGCCGGCAGGGCCGGCGCCAGCACATTTCGTTACAATATAATTGATTTATATCCATTTTTTCTTTCTTTCTTCGAATAATAATCCAGTTGAATATTTCCAGTCCTTATTGTAAATTATTTTCAGAAATATTTTTTGTAATATTTCCAGTTTATGTTTATATATTTTAGACAACCCACCCCAGCCTAATATTCCATAACATATTTGGGATTGTATTAAGGCAAAATATAGAATTTCAAGGTGTGGTATTGTTAAAAATCCTTTCAATTGTCGAAATTTGGGAAGAATTTGAAGTTTTTTCACTATAAAATATATTTGTTGATCCCATTTCAGATGTCTATCTATCATTAGGCCAAGGTATTCAATACAGTCACTATCCATGATTTGTACAGTATTAGTAATTCTAATAGGGCCCCAATTTGGTAGTGAATTTTTGTAAGAAGAAAAGGGAAGATATTTTGTTTTATCGAAATTTATTGTTAATAAATTGTTATCGAGCCATTTTTTAACATTTTCAAAATCTTCTTGTACTATTTTTTTTAACTCTGTCCAACTTTCAGCAGTGTGAAATATAACAGTGTCATCCGCGAACGCATGAATTTTTCCTTTGGATTTGAGTAAAAAAAGATCGTTTAGATGAATATTGAATAACAAGGGACCTGAAACTGTACCCTGTGATACACCATATTTGAAAATTTTTGGATCACTAAATGTGTCATCAATATTAACTTGTTTTCTTTCGTTTAGGTAATTTGCAAATAAATCTTGGATCATTCCGCGAAAACCAATATTCTGCAATTTTTCCAAAAGTAATTCATGACTGACTGTATCAAATGCCTTTGCTAGGTCAAGAAAAACAGATAGTTGGCAATCTATCATCGAGTGAATCATAAATATTACTTGTCAAATAAGTAATAGCATTTTCTGCAGAAATATTTTTCCTGAATCCAAATTGGTTGGGAGATAAAAATTCTTGTTGTGTTAGATAGTCATCAATTCTAGATTTTGAAATTTTTTCAAAAATGTTTGCCAGAGTAGATATAAGTGTGATTGGTCGGTAATTCTTTATATCACTTTTATCTCCGCCTTTGAAAATAGGTTTGATTATACCAATTTTAAAAAGTTTTGGACATATTCCAGTGTGAAAAATACTGTTAATGAGATGTGTTAATGGTTTTATCACTATATAGAGAAGTTGTATTTTGATTCTGAAGTCAGTGGTGTACGGAATAAGGGAGGTAATGTGTGAACTATACTACCCCACTGAAGTTTTGAAAACACTTATTTCAATTTCGCAATTTTGAAGCCCTCTAATGATTTTAATGATGAATAAAGCTCTTTCTCTCTCTCTATTGCTGAAAGAGCTATATTTTCGGATAAGTGACAGAGCCACTTAGAGCCGCTTAGACTGTGCTTTTATATATTGAAATCATGGGCGCCGTTACAAAAAATGTTAGGGGGGGTCAAATTCTTGAAAAAATGAAAGTATTGCACTAAAATGAAATGAAACTACTTTTGAACAATACTAACAAGTGTGGTTTGAAAAAAATTGCAGAATTAAGTCGATGTCGTGTCTTACGCGGCATATGGACTGAAAAAATTTTTTCACTCATAGCGACAAATATCTCCAAAATGTCCTAATTCCTCACAATTAGTCCAGAAAATTAAGCTGGAAAAATAGTAAAACCTCGCAATTTTTTCGTCCAACACCGATTTGTACAAAAATTTGGGATTAGGCTTATTTCACCCTCTAGTTCATTTTCTATATAGTGCCGTTGTACGCTTTTTGTTTTTTAGGGGTGAAAACTACCCCTTATTGTCAAAAATTATAAAATAACATTAAAAACTTAAATGTGGGTAAAAATAGTTAAATAATGATTGTTTCATGCTTTAGGATACAATTTGATAATGTTTCAACCTACCTCTGTTAAAAAATACCCTTGAAAACATTGAAATTTTTATAATATGTCTTCGAACTTTAGAATGCACTGGTGAGAAATCAACGAAATATACACTCACACACGCATACACGTGAGCAGATGCTTCTTTTGCTCTGTCTTCCAATATGAATGAAAAAAGTGGAACGTATAACAACCGAATATACGGATTATTCAAATTAAAAAAAATAAAAATGGTAGGTTTTTCAAGCATAGCTCCTTCATTTTAGGTGACAGAAATTTTTTTCGAATACGATTTTGTAGGGTTTCTCAAGAGCTATAAGACTATGTGAATCGAATTACTTATGATCCCTCAATTTTCAAATGAAGAGAGTTTAAAGCGTTTGGATAAGAATGTTCTATCGTAAATGTAGGTGTTAAACGGCTATATCTTGCCGAATATTCACTGTACAGAAAATCTGCATACAGGAACATTTTTGTCATTAAAAAAAGCTTCAATTTAGTACAATATCGTTTTTTTCGTTTCTTTAGTATTTTGGGAGATATTTTTAAGGAAAGGGTTGAAAACACGAAATTGAAAAAAATCGTTTTCTCTTTAAACTCTCCAATTTTTCTGAAATTAGGCATTTGGAATTCGTCAAACTTCGTGGGTGTATTGATAGTACATATATAAGGAGAATCACACAAGGGTGGCGATCAATTTTATTTAGGGGGTACCTTGGGGGTTGTTTTCACAGATTTTTTCGTAGAAAAAAGCGGGTACCGATCTTATTTTGATCATAAGTCGGTCAATTTTTATGCTAGAGACAGTTTTTTTTGTTTGAAAGCTTTAATTGAAAACTTTTGAATAAAACGTTTTTATGAGCTCTCTTCGAAAAATGCAAATTTTTCTCGTTATTTCGCTTTAAATCTTCCAATTTATACATTTGACGAAAAAATCTAAGCATTAATTTGCTGTATCTCAGTTCGTATTTGTTGTAGAAAAATTATAAAAAGAATTGTTTTTTTTAAAGCTACAATTTGGCTCTCTACACTTTTTTTGATAAAATACATATTTTTAGAGTCGATTATATTATAAAAGTCGATTTTTTCGTCGAAAAACTGTTACTTTCAACTACGAATAACTCAAAAGATATGACTTTTACGAAAAACACGTATGAAACATTTTTTTCTCAGAATTTCTTTCTCCGTCGATTCCTACAGTTAAAATGTAATAAGAAAATTCCACCTTCTTGAGCTATTCCCTACCTTCTGTGAAAATTTCACGTAAATCCATGGCGGACGAAAAAATTGCGAAACAAAATGCTTCATTTCCTGGACTGAATCGGAAGCTTTCGTTCTCAACGAAAGTACCTTCCGAATCTTGGATTGCGACATCGATTTTGATGTCTCTAGAAAGCGATAATGCCTATCTCTTTCTAACATATGAAATCGACATGAAATGTGAATTTTCACCAATTTTATGGTTCAACCAATTCTACTTCTTACTTTTCCCACAGATGTCAGTTGGCTGATATCAAATTTCAAGAAATACAATCGTATTCATGAAACTTTGACAAGATTTGGAAAAATTGTAATACAACATGAAACTTGAACATCCACATTCGAAATAGACTGACTTTGTTTCCCTTTACTACTTTCTTTATGACAGTTTACACACAGTCACATTTAAGATGTCTAGAAATAACCCTGGTGTAGGGATTTATACCTGGGAAAGTTTGGGGTCTAAGTGGCGACACATGCCTACTATGATAATAGGCATCATGACATCTTGACATCAAATAAGTTCAGATGGCGTTTGCAACGAAAAGAGTTACAAATTTCCTAGGAAATGTATAAACGGCCGACCTGACGGCTGGCTATACTTTTACTTTTTGACGCTGACTGATAATCAATAACCTATATTATTTGTTTAGAATACTGGCCAAATTCCCTATAATTGTGTTCCTTTCATTCGATTTTGTTTTTTATGAGTATGACATTAGATTTTGCTCATTTTGTTGACTGCTCGAATAAAGGAATATAGTTTGTCGATCGATCGGTTGACTATGCACTTCCAATTAGCGTCAACTAGCGATGAAATTGGGAAACACACACGATACCTAAAAATGACACTAATGACAGAAAAGTGTCGCCATAAAATTCTAAACAATATCGCATCAGTCCCAGCACCATCCTTCTAGACATCTTACTCACATTTTAAGCGAATCGCTTCGCTTTAATTTTGAGCTTACAGAGTCCCGCTCTTGGTGTGTAAGTTGACCTAAAGATTAAAGTTGTTGTTTAATCATCCGAAACGGAACAAGGCTTTTTCGAATCTTCGATAGGCAGGGCTATTCACTAAGTAAAGTGGTTATCGCAGTTGCTAACCGTCGTAGGAACTCTGATAATAACTTGCCATAATGACGGTGGTAAGCTGTTTTTCCTCAACAAGATATCTAAAGCATCACTACTCACAGCAACTGGTCATTATAGTAGCAAATTAACTTGAAAAGTGAATACCAATTTCGCGCTTAGCAACTGACCTTGAACATAACGACAATTTTTAGTCGCTATCCATAACAACTCTGCTTAGTGAATAGCCTTCAGAAGGTATCAGTGAGATTGAAAAAATCATCGTATTTACATTCAATATTTCAGTTAATATTGGATTCATCTCTAGTTCGGAATAAAGGAGCAAACAGAGAGGGCGCTGATGTGCTCAATCTGCTCAACAAATGGCGGCATCAAACTCGGAAACACGCTATAAACTGGCAATAACAGGATGGAATCATGACAATGTTTTATTACCAAACTATTGAGTTCTAATATCTCCTTCAGGTGCTAACGTATTAATGAATGTTTCAGTCGCATGATGTTATTGGTGATTAAAGATAATTTGGGCCCAAAAATGAAGAGTCCGTTCGTTGAAGGATTTCTGCCCCTGAATTTCTGATTCTTGACCGGTTGATGTAGAATTTGGTGAGTGGTGAGTGGTGAGTAGCCAGCTGGGCCAAGAAAATTCTTGAAAAACATATGAGCTATATAACTCCAGGTGTACCCACTTATAGAACTGTTATTGACTGCTATTTCTCTTCAAATCAGTTATAGCTGTTGTTCATGTAATCCAAAAGTTTGACTGAAATCCCGAGAAATATCTTTTCGAAATGGAAGCTTCATTTTCCATTATTAAATGAGATGTGAATCCATAAAATAATTTTCAGAAAGGGGTATAAAACGAGAGGGTGAGATGAGCTCAATTCCAAATTTACAGTGAAAGTGTGGAGATTTAAAAGAATTCGGAGGTAATGTAGCCTATATATACTTTCAAGTAAAAAGACAAAGAACGGAAATAAAAGGTATAGTCAGCGAACTACCAAATATATTTGTACAAAAAATTAATATGAATAAGCGGTCATTGTATCTAGATAACCACACGGTAGAATACTATATCATGGAGGAATGGTTTGGTTCAACTTCATCTATATCTAATACATTGCATCTGTTCGATAATTTTTTTACGAACATACTTCTATCTGGAATCTGGACATTTCAATTTTTTCACCCATGCTAACGAAACGTTTTGAAAAGTATCCTCTCCAGATAGTGGTATATTCGATAATAATTTAGACTAATTTCAATGATTTAGTAGTGCCCATAGTTATTATAACGGGTACTGTAGCCAACGCCTTGCCCACCACCATTGTTATTATTATTACTAGAACCTCCTTGCCCTTGGTTTTGATTGGATTGGCCCTGCCCACTGTATCCTCCTTGTCCACCATATCCTCCTTGTCCTTGTCCTTGTCCACCATAACTTCCTTGTCCACTCTGACCTTGACCATTTTGACCTTGCCCAAAACCATATGTCCCATATGCTAGGACGCTCGGGTTATTTATCGTCTCGTAGCCATAATTATATCCCCCTCTACCTTGACCCTGGCCATTTTGACCACCCTGATTCTGACGTCCCGAATATCCATAGGCAACTGTCGGGTGGAATGTGGATATGGATGACTGTACTTGTGCTGGAGAAGAAACTGTTTGGGAGGACTGAGAGGAAGAATAGGCCCCGTTTGTTGGTCCGCCTCCTACTGCTCCTGATATGATGGTCCTGGATATGACGGCAGGGTATGGATGATGACCGGTTAGGAAACCTCCGTCGACTAGGGTTGTGGCAACCAAGAGTAACAATGACACCTGAAATGAATTTATGTGTTATTCAAATTTGATACCACTAAATTAAAATGATAATATTTTTCAAAAATTTTTTTGGCTTTCCCTCACCAACTGAGAGGAAAGAGACACAACAATTCCTCAAAACTTCATTGAATTCTCTCCAAAAACGTAATCACGTTTTTGAATATCAGTACCGTAGGCTCTGCATATTTCATTTCATGGTTTTCTGTGTGATTAAATGTAAATTCATTCAGAACAGATGAGCAGCTCACAATCGACTATTTCGGTAATGTTAGGTGTGAATCAATATTTCTATAATTCACCCATGAACAAAAGCTTGTCCGGGCTGAGAATGAAATATTATGGTGATTGGAATTCTATTACGAACTATACTATATATTTTTTTCTTGTTCTTTATACAATTTGAGTGAGAAAAAGTGACTTTCATATGATCACCGACCGTCAAGGGAGTAGCTGTTTCAGATAGACTGTTGTTTTTTGTATCAAAGGAAGTGTCTGCTAAATTTTTTATTAATTCTCTCATAAAAATCTAATAGAATATTTCCTTCAAATGAAATCTGGATACTTACCATTGGAAAATCATTGTGAAGTTGAAATGAAAATAATTTCCGAATACTTGCTTGTGAATTTGTTCTTGTCAATTCAGTAAAACATTGATTGCATTTTGTTATAAATATAATTTTTTTCTTGTTATCATTTAACACTACAATTCACTGAATAATATTTATTCAAACACTTTACTTAATTTCAGTTATTGTTCACAGTTACATGTACTTATACTTTGTGAAAGCTGTACCTGTTTGGGCAATAAATGTGTTTTTTTTAAACAAAATAAAATAGCAGATCTTCAAGTGGTTATGACTTCATTACAGTACTAGCCGACCCGTGCCAACTTCGTTGGCGTTAATTATTCTTAGAACTTAGTTTTATCAGGTTTATCACAGCTCTGCCATCTAGGTGCACTTGAAAGAGCGTTTGAAAGAAGTCGCAGATGATATAAACCCCTTTTATCTACACCCGTACTCTAATAATATGCTTAACTATATGCCCACAACCCGTTTTATAATGAAATCCATTATGATACAGATTTTCATTACGATACAGATTTTCAACCAATAGAAACCCATTATTTTTCAATCAAGCATGATGTGCAAGCTTCGCATTTTGATGTTTGTCAAGTCAAAATCAGTAGGTATTGAATTTTTGAAGAATTTAGTCAATTTTCGATAATCGTATGAAAATGTCTTATAGCAGTGATATAGAAGAATTATCAGCGACCCTCCACAGATGTTTTAGACAAGAAAAAAATTCAATCGAAAGGATTATATTTTTCATTTGACAAATGGAACACATATGCTTTTATTTCCAAATGAACTACACGGGCTCCAATGTCCGAGTGGTCAAAGGCGCCGGCAGTGGAAAATTACGTCCAGGTTCAAATCCTGACCTCGGCAGAGTTTTTTTTTCTTTTTTTTTCTTTTCATTTCTCATTCTTGTATTTTCCGTGGTTATACCATTATAATTTTGTAGAATTTTCCAAAGAAATACGATTGATTACCTACTATTATTGTGTTCAATATAAATAACTAATAATATTATATTTTTATTTCTTCATTATTTATTGGGTGTAGATAAAATAGCGTATGCAACTCTCATGTAATGGTTATTAATACACTCGCATAAACCATACGAAACTCACCTTCGGCTCGTTTCGTATCCCGGTTTATGCTCATGTATTAATAACCATCATTACACGATCGTTTCATAATATACTATTTTACCCCGTTATCAATTCTGTTGAAAACTATTTCTTCAAAATTTGAAGTAGATTGGACCTAGAAATCACGTTGTTCCATGCAAATTTTGCCCCCCTTAGGGGTGGAATTTCGGAAAACCCTTTCTTATCGGATGCCTATGTCATACAAAGAACAAGTTTCACGTCTCTACGATCAGCGTTTTAGGCCGTACGTTAATTCACCCCCAAAATAATTTTCTCTCCTTTTTTACCCCGTGAGGCGATTAATTTCAATAAAATGCAAAACACGTCTCCCATCTATTCTGTTAAAGAATGTTTATGCAAAATTTGAAGTAGATTTAAACTATAGGAGGCACGTTGTCCCATACAAACTTTGACCCCGTTTTTCACCCCACCAATGGTGGAATTCCGAATAACTTTCTCATCATGCCTAAGGGCCCTTTTATCAATGCCGGGATAAATGAGTTATCTGATAGATAGAGACAGAAAGTGAGATGATGCGCTCAACTATTTTTTGATGATGACAAGGATAGAACTTCCAGTTAATTTTATCTCTGCATCGATGAACGCTCCCTAAGTCATACAAGAAACACAACCTGCACGTTTTAGGTCTCTACGATCAGCGGTTTAGGCTAGCTATATAGTACCACGGACTTTTTTTATAGAACTGATGAAATAAACGATGAGATTGGAATCGTTGGTGTAAAAGTTGAAACTTTTCCTAGAGATCGATTACCCTAACACCAAACTGATATTTTTGCACTCGACGCGCATTTCGCTAACAAGTTTAGCATCTTCAGGAGAAGAAAATTGATACTAAATGTAAATCTAGGGTTAGTTAGTTAGTTTTGTGGTCATTGTCAAATTGGTGAAAGCAATCTTAAACTGATGAGGCATGTGCATGACACAAGACTCCTCGACTACACAAAGTATACCGAAAACCCACGCACACGGATAGGTACCTGCACGCACTATCGAACCACCATCCCAGTCAAAAGAGAGGAGTCATATCTACCCTAACTGAACGTGCCCGAAGAATTTGTGAACCAGAACATCTAGAGCAGGAACTGGAACATCTTCAAGTGACCTTGAGGTCGAATGGGTACAGTGTAACTGAGATCAACAGGGCCATGAAACCGAAGAGTCCCACGGTTCATAACAGGGAGGACCCTCAGGTAGTTGCGAATGCATATCTGCCATACATCCCGAGGGTCACTGACAGAATTGGAAAACTCTTGGGGAAATATAACATAAAAACAGTTTTCAAGCCGACCAAGAAGATCCAGCAAAGCCTCAGGTCGGCTAAAGACAAAAGAGACCCACTGTCAGCGGCAGGGGTTTATCGCATTCCATGCACCTGTGGGAAGGTTTACATCGGTACCACGAAAAGATCCATGGGCACAAGGCTCAAAGAGCATCAAAGGAACTGCAGGCTGGGGCAAAGCCCCACAAATCGGCGGTGGCGGAACACGCATTGAGTGAGGGCGACCACAAGATTCTGTTCGAAAATGCCACACTGATTGCCCCCAACCAGGGTTACCATGGCCGACTGGTGCGGGAGGCAATAGAGATCCAAAAACATGCGGACAATTTTAACAGAAAGGAAGAAGCGTTGACTCTAAACAGAATTTGGAATCCGATTCTGAAGAAAACAAGAATACCTAATGAAATCACAGCAGGTAGTGCGGCAACTAATAATGATGATTATTCCCCGAACCCGACAGAAGTAATTAACACTCCAGACTACCTGCATCAATATAAATACGCCTTGAGAAATCGAACTGTTTAGTCATCGGAGATGAATAAGCCTCTGAAGAAGCTGGCCACTCGCGCTAGCGAAACGTCAGGAAGAAATTCCGAAGAACGACGGCCTTCAAGCCCGAAGAGAAGTAGTTATACTAGAAATGAACCTCTTTCTAATATTAGTATAGATCGAATATACCTATGTCTTGATTTAAATTTCTTAACAGCTTGGGTATTTCAACAATATAATAATATGAATAATAATATCACACGCAACAATATGAAAATCGCTCCCAGAGAAAGCATTATTATTTTCTCTAAAGTCCTCTACACACCGATCGACTATATTGAGAACGAGTTGTAAAAATTTGAGTTTGAAACTGTTTGACTACCTTGCCCGTGTAGGAGCAGAAACTCAACACGGGTCGACAGAAACTCAACTTTGATTTCAAACAGTTGATTATCCTTTAGTTATGAAATAGTATATTACGTAACGAGAAGGATAAGTAGCCTATTACACAGGAGCGAGAATTGTGAGCACGAGGCTTTAGCAGAGAGTGCGGCAATCCGCAAGTGCACGTAATTAGCCTTATCCTCGAGTTGCGTACTGTACTTTTTCTACCCTCACCTTGCTTGTGCGGTAATTTCTACTGGTGTAGCACACATTTCTTGGTTATCTCTCATTTTCAATGGTCAACGAAACACTGGATAACAGCAAGTAGGTAAAGCAATTGCTTGCCTCATGGATATAACTAGATACAGTACCAGTCCACAAAATATTAAACCCAAATTTTCTGAAAATATTATTTTTCAATTTTACAAAGAATTTGAAAAGAAAATTCGCTGAATTCGGTTGTAGGGCAATTGGATGTAGTCGTGAGATCAAATTTATCAGGTCAAATGTTATAATATCCCATCATATTCAATTTTTTTTGCCGCAAGCAGCCGCCATTAATTCAGAATACACTTGTAATTTAATAGTATATTATGCAACGATCGTGTAATGATGGTTATTAATACATGAGCATGAACCGGCATACGAAAAGGGCCGAAGGTGAGTTTCGTATGGTTTATGCGAGTGTATTAATAACCATTACATGAGAGTTGCGTACGCTATTTTATCTACACCCAATAAATAATGAAGAACTAAAAATATTATATTATTAGGTATTTATATTGAACAAAATAATAGTAGGTAATCAATCGTATTTCTTTGATAAATTCTACAAAACTTTAAATAATGGTATAACTACGGAAAATGCAACGAAAAATGAAAATAAAAAAAATAAAAAAAATCTCTGCTGAGTTCAGGATTGGAACCAGGACGTTTCTGGTCACCGCCCTCGCGGTTGACCACTTGGCTATTACAGCTCATTCGATTTGCTCGAAAATAAAAACATATGTCTCGCATTTGTCAAATGAAGAATAGAATCCTTTCGATTGTATTTTTTTCCTGTCTAATACATCTGTGAAGGAGTCGCTGGTAATTCTTCTATATCACTCAGACATTTTCATTCGATTATCGAAAATTGACTAAATTCTTCAAAAATTCAATACCTACTAATTTTGACTTGACAAACGTCAAAATGCAAAACTTGACCATCATGCTTGATTGAAAAATAATGGGTTTCTATTGGTTGAAAATCTGTATCGTAATGGATTTCATTATAAAACGGGTTGTGGGCATATAAGTGTATTATTAGAGTACGGGCGTAGATAAAGAGTCATTACCTAACAGCTGTCAAATACGTAAAGTTTCAAAATAATGGGAGTAGAAAATTTTTTTTTTACCATTTACTACTAATATTGTTACTGGTGATGTGAGTCAAAAGCTTATGAGAGTCAAAATATTCTGAAAAATTACTGGCCGAATGCGCCTTGGAGGAAGCAAAGGCCAATAATCTAGAGAGAGAGAGAGAAAATTACAAATTGAGTTTTTCTGTTCAGAGATAGGTTAGGTTAGTCTGGGTATCAATCCAGGATTTGTCAATAGGCCATTGCCATATAGGCCGTGGCCTAGGGGCGACAGCGTCCTAGGGGCAACAGATTTTAGACGAAGCTTACTAATTTTCAGAGGATGAAAATTAAAAGTCAAGTTCACCGGTTGTATCATGTTTTTCATACTATAAGCAGATATAGTGAACACCATAAACTATGATATGATATTATAGATTATTCTGCTGTTAGAAAGTCCCGTCAAAAAGTGTAATTAATTTTTCTTTAGTGCCCTCATTGACTAATTCATTCTCTCAATTAAGTTAGTTCCATTCTCACTACATACGGAAATTATTATTTCAGAAAAGTACATGGGGCGGCGGAAATGAAATGGCCTACACCTACACTCGTAAAAATATAAATCCGCCACTGCTGGGTATAAGTTAGGTGAGATACTAGAAATCACGCGTCGAAAGGAGTGAGACCTCGTTAATCTTTTAGCTCACACAAGTTTCGACTTCTGAGGTTTGTAGGGATTCGTAGTGGATATCAAATTGGTTCCCCAAAAATCTATTTCTATTTTTTAGTTGCTTATGCATAGATCGCAATAGACACCGCTTCTATGGGCTACCCATAGGTGGCCGGTCTCTGTTTATGTATTTTCCAAAAAAAATCGCCTTTGAGCTTCATACACTATTTAGGCTAGGAATCGCACGTTAAAAATTAGGACCTGGTTGATTTTTAGTTTTGTATAGAGGGCGTCATCTGATCAGTAAAAAAAAACCCATTAAATACTCAGAAACTGCTATTTGTAGCGACCTGTGAATATGTGGAAAGCACCAACCATTGTCAAAACCATAATTGGTATATTTCGAAAATTTAATGGTTGTTGAAAATCTCTATTGAAAAATACGCGATTGTGAAGTTTCCTGTAATATCTTCACTCTAATAATAAGGATTACAAAACCGCGACTGTTTCGCTATAACAGAGTAATTTTTTCAAAATTTAATGTATTTACTCACCGCTCTCTTCATTTTTCTTGGACTAGATGATGGCTTCTGGAAACTACTTCGATACTGGTAGAGATTTTATCGTTCTATTTATACCCAATATTTCGTATACACATTTTTGAAACATTATCATTATGACCCATTTATCAACTGAACGATTGAAATCAACGTACCACAGAGATATATCAGTTTACTTGCAGATGTAATAACATGAGTTATTCACCTTTGAAAGTCTTAATGAAGAACTTCTACTGGGTAATAAACTGATGTAATTCAAATTCAACGTTTTTTAACATTGTAACGAGAATGTTCCGAAACGAATAATGTTCATTTTTCATTAAGAAAAACAGTTTCTCCAAAGAATTATCTTTGAATTTTGGCATCTGTAATGAATTTAAAGAGCGAAGGTGTTATTTTTGAAATATATCTTGTACATGCATTTGAGTGTTTGTCATGTGAGTAAAATCCTTTCTGTTTTATTCATCGTTGGTTCTGATGAGGATTCATTGAGAATTCTTTCTTACCTTACTCAAAATCAACTTGATGAGATCAAATTATTGTTATCTATTAACATTTTGATTAGAATTCAGCTCTTTTATTATCTGCAATGACTAAATGAATTTGTATTCACCTTAAATTTTTGAAAATCGTAAACCTCAGGAAATGCTTCCCACGGTGTGACGCCTCAGAGCTTTCCGTTAGAAAACGAAAACTTGAGAGGAGAAGAGAGAATTTCAATCGTTTTCCAGGCTCAGAACGAAAGAGTATAAGCTAGGTTAAGTTGGGATAGACCTTACTCATCAGGAAAACCGCGATGGAATTGTCGAAGGTGAAACGATTTATAGAAGTGAGGGATGATGAGTCTTCGACTTTTCTGCAATGTTTCAGAGATGTACGGATGTAACTAGTTCAAAGACATTTGATTTTTTATATCGAACGCGGTTTCTGTGAGTAAGAATGTCTAATCCACGAAATTTTCCAACAATCAAGCTTGTTCATCATATCGCTTTAAATTGTAACTTCTTCCACAAGTTCATGAAAATCGACTGATAATCATGTTTGAAAACAGACCAGATTAACCGAATGTTACCTACAAGACATCATTATAAAACTGAAAATTCTATAGGAAAGTATGATAGTTTACCTTACAAATGCAGAAAAGTCACTTTACGAGTTTGATATACGATTTTTTCTACTAACGTGCGGAAGAAACCCAAGATAACATAAAGAATACATATCGACAAATTCGTTTTTATTAATATTAATATTGAACGTGCAATTTATTGCATTCTTCAAATTAATTGCAAAGGCTGAAATGTTTCCCATATGGTCTTCAGAATAATATTGCGTTGATCCGTGCAGAGAACCGTAGTGAATCTCATATAGTTACACGAATATTATAAAGACAAAACGAATGAGCCTACACTCAGAAATGGCACTTCGAAAATAAAATTTTAACGGAGCAAGACATCAAGTTCGAATATGCGCGAAAGGATATCCATCAGATAGGAAACGATACTCAGATACTTGTTACTTGATGTCTCTCAACTTTTTTTTCATTTTTTTCTTCAATGGCATGACATCACCATAAAAATGGGCTGCGTGATCGGAGCGTTCCACATAATGAGTGAAAAATTAAAAAAAAAGTTGATGTCATGCCATCGAAAAAAAAATATTTCCATAAGGTCTTCAGAATAATATTGCGTTGATCCGTGCAGAGAACCGTAGTGAATCTCATATAGTTACACGAATATTATAAAGACAAAACGAATGAGCCTACACTCAAAGGTT
>JAVJAQ010004196.1:3748605-3857903 GCA_032362365.1 Zygogramma bicolorata
GATCGCCCTGTATATTTCACAGGTAGGCAATCAATCCTACTAGACATCCACCTTGTACATAGCACCTCAATATTCCACCTCAGAATTCCAGGGATTATGGGATTCCAATAACCAATGGAAAAAAAAACCCTGTCAGAAGGGGGAGTTTAAATTAGTAAAAATCTATGAAACTGAAAAATGGAATCCCCCGCTTTGAATAACCCAGTACAAGTAGTAAAAGTGGTAAACCCCCAATGAAACATTGAAAGACAAAATATGTTTTATCCACTACGAAACATAAGTCACTCACTGTAAAGTGAATAAATGGAAATGATAATCAAAAATTCTCACCCATGGAGACAAACATAATAAAAAAAAATCAACGTGAACCCAGTTTTAGGAATTGGCTCCAAAATCTACGACTAAATTCGAGATCTGGCAACGTTGTAAAATTAATTCTGAATAACTGAAATCTCACTTCAACAGCTGTTCTGATTTCATCATTTTCATGAAATACTCACTCGAAATAATAATGAAAGAGGGAAAATATACATTAACTTACCCTGGCCGTAAGGGTTTTTTTTTCACAAACTGCGATTTCCACTAGAAAGGATGTTACTTCGCTGGTGGACTACATTAAGGGAAATTCGGCCTTATCGCATCTGACAATAAAGAAAAATTTGGTGAATACCAAAAATACGAATAAATTCGTGGAAACAAAACTTAAGACGAATGAAAATGTGCATTCGAACCTGAAAGATGCATACACATACCTGATAAATGATTCCAATAGAACTGCTTTCACTTTCAATGTTAGGTGTGATACTCTAAAAATCCTCTAACGAGTATAACTGTGGTTATATAACAAAAATACGCCAAATCGCAACACCAGTACAACCTCAGTTTGAAAATTTGTCTCGTAGAATATAACCCAATGAAGGATGATAGAAATATCATGAAATTTTACGAGTCAACGAATACCGACACCTTTCTTTTCTAGCTCAGTACAGAAAAATGGACAAGTGACAGTTGACAGTCTCGGGTGGAACGGCCTTCCTGTCGGTTGACACAGAAGAGCCACCTACTCTGCCAGTCATTGACCTTCAACGGAATACTTATCCTAAGTTTGTTCCGTGAACACAACTGGAGTTGCAGATCAGATGAAGGTTAAAGGATCCATCCGATTGCAATATTACATGACAAGTACTATATACAACCCAATCAAAATGTACAAAATTTACAATAAATAGCTATTTTCCAAATCAACTCTCGAGCAGGATGTTCCGTAGCCGAACCCGGTTCTAGAGAATTTCGACTTAAATAGTTGGCAACATAGACAAGATAAATACCGATGGAATGTTTCTAACCTACCAATTCTACACTCAGACAAACTGTAAACAAATCGATAAAATAAATATGTTAGATCTTCCAACCGAATTTGAATCGATTCAGAGACGAGGTGAAGAACTAAACCACAGCGATTGACGAATAGAAAGGTAAGCATGCATATTTATACTGTTGGAAATACTTAGAGAACGACTGATTGACAATATTTCTAATAATTCGCATTCTATTTCAGCTCAACTCGATCCGGTGGTTATTATTTCATCAAGTATCCAAGAAATATTCCCTCAGAGCCGTTTTCAACGTTTACTAGAGGAAGAAGAGTCAATATACGGAGTATTTGTTACAAGTATTTACAAAAAGACATGATATGACCAAGCAACATATTAGAGAGCTGTTGGGTACGATAATCTGAAGTTCACAGACTCTCTGCAAGGCTAGAACAAATCATCGTATCGTTGAAATGACTATCTACAATAGTTTGAAGAATGATAAGAAGGTAAAAACATATCTTTCACCAATTTAACGAATATTATGATGCAAATTGACCTGTTTTCAGGTGTTCCTCTAGGCAGTGCCAAAATACTAGACTCATCCTCAAGGTACAGGGTGTCCTAATGAAATATTCTGTGTAGATAATCTTTATAATTGTCTTGGTGGAATTAGTAAATAAATATGGGAATTATAGTAAGGTAGCGTTTTAATACTAATGTATCTAAGGTTCAAAATGAACGTAACAATTCCCCCCCTTACTCGAAGAAATTTACCCCGTAAATTACTCTTCGACTGACAAACTTTTTTTTTTTACTTGAAATCATCAGGACCCGGCTTCAAGTCCTTAGCATGCCATACTCCTTTCGATATGCCTTTTTCATCTCTTAGCTCATATGTCCATGGAGACAGCCTTTTTTTAATATAAAATGGACCAACAAACCTAGGAGCTAATTTACGACTGAAATAGTTAGCAGCGTTAGATAATACATAGTTTTTCTTCCAGACCAATTGGTTTGGAAGGTATTCCACATGTCTACAACGAAGATTATACCTAGAACAAGCCTTCTCCCCAGCTACTTCCAATCTTTTCCGGACATCCATAAACATTTTTCGAAAACACTCATTACGACTCACCTCGCCGGTCTGAGTCCCATCTTCTACCTCAGGTTTTTCTACCTGACTATAATCAGCACCAGACAACATCATATTTCTTCCAAAATTAACAAAGTAGGGCGTTAATTTGGTCACCTCATGTTTAGCGGTACGAATAGCGCAAGCGATCTGATCAATATTATTATCCCAAGTTCTATGATTTTCGGACACATAAATCGACAGCATAGTTTTTATTGTTCTGTTTACTCTTTCGGTCGGATTGGCTCTTGGATGATACGAAGCATTGAATTTTAAGACACATTGATATTTTTCCGCGAAGTGTCGAAATTTCGAACCACTATATTGCCTACCATTATCACAGATTATCACTCTGGGGACCCCAAACACCATGAAAACTTCAGATTCAATCTTACGAATAATCGCGTCTGCCGAAGCAGTTCTCAGAGGGAAAAGTAGAGAAAATTTACTCAGGTAGTCCGTCACTACTAAAATATATTGGTTACCCTTCGTGGACTTCGGGAGAGGTCCAATCAAATCTGTGGATACCATTTCCCAGGGTCTATCAACTTTCGGATGTGAGACCATTTTGTCAGAAGGTTTTTCGTGCGATACTTTATATGCAGCGCATACCCTACAATGTCGAACGAACTTGGCAATATCATGCCGCATTTTCGGCCAATAGAACCTACTAGCTACTCTCGAGAAGGTTTTAAATACCCCCATGTGTCCAGAGGTGGCGGGTTCGTGAGCTGCTATAACGATCTTTTGACGTTCCCCCTTCGGAACTACCAGCTTCCATGAATCACTTGAACTTGCGAAGGCAGAATGATCTGTAAGTACATGTTTCCAGAGACGACCTTCGTGTACCCTCCAAGAAGGATATTTCAACGGATTCCTACGAGTGTTCTCGACTAAAGACTGATACCATTTGTCATTATTGGCACTGTCCAATATTGGTGACTCATCCGAATCAACTTCTACAGAATCAACATGTGGCACCGACCTAGAGAGTGCATCGGGCACTACATTATCCTTGCCCTTCCTATGTACCACCTTAAAATTATACTGTTGGAGTCTGACCGCCCAACGTGCTAATCGACCAGTCAGATCCTTCAGGTTATGAAGCCAAAGAAGGCTGTAGTGGTCTGTTTGGACCGTGAATTCAACCATTTCAAGATACGGACGAAGTTTCTCAACAGCCCACAACACAGCTAGGCACTCACGCTCAGTGGTTGAGTAATTTCGTTCTTGTCTTGTGAGTGATCTGCTGAGGTAAGCAATCACTTTTTCTCCCTCCGGATATGGTTGTGTTAAGATGGCCCCAATGCCGAACCCTGAGGCATCAGTTTGGACCGTAAAAGGCCTGGAATAATCCGGGCAACTCAAAATTGGAGCAGCAACCAGGCACTCCTTTATTTTCCTGAACGATTCAGAACATTCTTCCGACCATTTAAACTTCGCGTTCTTACGAATGAGAGCGGTTATCGGAGCTATAATGGTAGAAAAATTCGGGATGAACCGACGGTACCAGGAGAATGTCCCTACCACTCTACGAACCTCACTCACATTTGCTGGTATAGGCAATTTCAGCATTGCCTCCACCTTCTCTGGATCAACATGTAAACCATTGCGGTCCACTACGTATCCTAAGTATCTCATTTCTGGACGACAGAATTGACATTTTTCTAAACTGACCGTGATGTTAGCATCTCGAAGCCTACGAAATACTTCTTCCAAGAGGGACAGATGGTGCTCGAATGTTTGGCTAACTATGACAACGTCGTCAAGATATACGAACAAGTTAGGCTCCAGGTCATGCCCAAGAACATTATCCATGAGCCGCTGCCAGGTGGCCGGGGCGTTATGTAACCCGAACGGCATCCTTCTGAAGTGGAAGAGGCCACGGTTGGGAACAGTGAAGGCTGTAAACTGTTTTGAATCCTCAGCCATTTTCACCTGCCAATACGCGGATTTTACATCCAGACTGGAAAGATACCTCGCATCGCGGAGTTTGTCAAGTGTATCGGACACCAACGGTAGTGGATAGCTGTCCCTAACTGTTACCGAATTCAATTTTCGGAAATCGACGCAAAACCTAAATGAATTATCCTTCTTTTCAACAAGGAGTATAGGGGATGACCAAGGACTATTCGATGGCTCAACAATACCCAACCTGAGCATTTCGTCTAGTTCTTTGTCGATCTGTTGTTGGACTACCGGATTCACCCGGTAATACCGTTGCTTTATGGGTGGGCTATTTGTCACTATCACATGCTCCGCCTTCGTGGTACAACCTAACTCATCTCCCATCAAAGCCACATTCCTATTAATTACTGCCTGAAGTCGATCCTTCTCCAATTCAGTCAACAACGTCTGATTATTGAGATGTTCAACGGCATTAGCAACAATGGGTTCATCTGAAAAGTGCCATTCGTTATGACGAAGATCAGGAACGATCCCCATGGATCTCCAAAAATCTGCACCCAGTATCAATAAGTGAGGAAGCTCTGGCACAACGATCACTTCCACCAATCGAAGTCTTCCCCTCAAAGAGATCGGAAGATCTACAACACCAATACTTCGACAACTAACCCCATTAGCAACGGTATTACCGGGTGAATCCGGTAGTCCAACAACAGATCGACAAAGAACTAGACGAAATGCTCAGGTTGGGCGATTTCCACTAGAAAGGATGTTACTTCGCTGGTGGACTACATTAAGGGAAATTCGGCCTTATCGCATCTGACAATAAAGAAAAATTTGGTGAATACCAAAAATACGAATAAATTCGTGGAAACAAAACTTAAGACGAATGAAAATGTGCATTCGAACCTGAAAGATGCATACACATACCTGATAAATGATTCCAATAGAACTGCTTTCACTTTCAATGTTAGGTGTGATACTCTAAAAATCCTCTAACGAGTATAACTGTGGTTATATAACAAAAATACGCCAAATCGCAACACCAGTACAACCTCAGTTTGAAAATTTGTCTCGTAGAATATAACCCAATGAAGGATGATAGAAATATCATGAAATTTTACGAGTCAACGAATACCGACACCTTTCTTTTCTAGCTCAGTACAGAAAAATGGACAACTGACAGTTGACAGTCTCGGGTGGAACGGCCTTCCTGTCGGTTGACACAGAAGAGCCACCTACTCTGCCAGTCATTGACCTTCAACGGAATACTTATCCTAAGTTTGTTCCGTGAACACAACTGGAGTTGCAGATCAGATGAAGGTTAAAGGATCCATCCGATTGCAATATTACATGACAAGTACTATATACAACCCAATCAAAATGTACAAAATTTACAATAAATAGCTATTTTCCAAATCAACTCTCGAGCAGGATGTTCCGTAGCCGAACCCGGTTCTAGAGAATTTCGACTTAAATAGTTGGCAACATAGACAAGATAAATACCGATGGAATGTTTCTAACCTACCAATTCTACACTCAGACAAACTGTAAACAAATCGATAAAATAAATATGTTAGATCTTCCAACCGAATTTGAATCGATTCAGAGACGAGGTGAAGAACTAAACCACAGCGATTGACGAATAGAAAGGTAAGCATGCATATTTATACTGTTGGAAATACTTAAGAGAACGACTGATTGACAATATTTCTAATAATTCGCATTCTATTTCAGCTCAACTCGATCCGGTGGTTATTATTTCATCAAGTATCCAAGAAATATTCCCTCAGAGCCGTTTTCAACGTTTACTAGAGGAAGAAGAGTCAATATACGGAGTATTTGTTACAAGTATTTACAAAAAGACATGACATGACCAAGCAACATATTAGAGAGCTGTTGGGTACGATAATCTGAAGTTCACAGACTCTCTGCAAGGCTAGAACAAATCATCGTATCGTTGAAATGACTATCTACAATAGTTTGAAGAATGATAAGAAGGTAAAAACATATCTTTCACCAATTTAACGAATATTATGATGCAAATTGACCTGTTTTCAGGTGTTCCTCTAGGCAGTGCCAAAATACTAGACTCATCCTCAAGGTACAGGGTGTCCTAATGAAATATTCTGTGTAGATAATCTTTATAATTGTCTTGGTGGAATTAGTAAATAAATATGGGAATTATAGTAAGGTAGCGTTTTAATACTAATGTATCTAAGGTTCAAAATGAACGTAACAACTTGAACTAGTTTTTTCATAGTTCCATATTAAAAATTTTCATTTTGAATAATCGCAGAATTATGTGATTTGGTTGTTTAACCTTATTATTTGACGAGTTGTCATTCTTATTATTGTTTCTTGATCAACTTCTGTTCATTTCATTTGAAAGTTTGACAGTTATATATTTGATTCGTTTTCTATTGTATCAGTTTATATTTTCCTAACACAAGACTACTCGATGCATGTGAGAGTCTCGAAATAGCAAAATGTAAAAACAGCATAAATAGTGACAAGGGACCTATCCCTCTCAGCCCGCTTTTCAATTTATTGTTGAGAAAGTCATCAGAATAATCAATACTAACAGATGACGGAACTTGCAGGTAGTGAATTCATTATCGAGAAATTAATTAGAATAATTAACAGTAACAAAGTCCATATCGGATCAAAAAACTTAAGGTATATAAACAACTAACCCTAGCTTTAGATTAAGTATCAATTTTCTTCTCCTGAAGATGCTAACCTTGTTAGCGAAACGCGCGTCGAGTGCAAAAATATCAGTTTGGTGTTAAGGTAATTGATCATAGGAAAAGTTTTGAGATTTCCATGGTAAAACTGGTATTTGCCCCTCAGACATTACGTAATCTGGAATGCTTACTACGAAACAACCAACCAACTGTTAGAATTCTTATCTTAGCGTTAAACAAATAAATGACTTGATGTTGAAAAACAAGCAAAAAATGAATTGTGAAAAGAGCTAGTCTGCATAATAAATATTGTGTAATAGATATTGCCATGAAATAGTGTTATTTACATGTCATTTTTCAATCTTCCATATTATACTTCACGAGGGGGATACAAAAAGTTTTTTTATAAAATTTCAATTATATTAGCAGATCAACAAGAAGTATAATTGTGATATATTATTGGAAAGGTGATTTCATACGAAATCGTAATTTTCGAAAAAATTATAGATTTCACTTGAAATATAAAAATCGGATGCGCCTCTGGCCAAACCGGAAGTTCAATTGTACAAAATTGTACAATCATGACATTGTATTCATTTGAAACTGTCTGTACAAATATTTGATGAATGCTCAGTGTCCCGATGATTTGGCGAAGGGAACGTCGACGCCTGTGTGCTACGCGGACATTGAAAAATTTTGGTGAAGTCGACAATAGCCCTAAAAGGGTCTGATCTGTCAATCAAGTCTTTCTGAGAATATAGTTTTCTCTTCCAATTGTGTGAAATCTTTTCCAGAAATCTATATATGCAGTATGACAGAATATTGTATATTATAACTAGATCAAATTTGATATTAGAAATAGAATAGAATAGTTAGTGAGGCGAAAATTTTAAATAAATTCCTGTATATTTTTCTAGATTCGAAATTGAAATCTTCTTTCAATGAAATCACACAAGTGGCCATTTCTATCCAAAATTGTTCGTAGGAGCCATTTTGCCTCAATTTCATGTAGAAAAACTATCACGTCATGTATTTATTGTGAAAAGACTTTTGCTTTTTTCTGAAATTAAATTTTTCACGTAAAATTTCTATAAATCTTTAATAGATTAGATATTAGATGGTCTCAACTGTAACCTAGAAGTGAACTGCTAATAATAATACTGAAGTTGTGAAATTTCATAATAGAATAGAAGGTATATTCATCACATTTAACTCATTGATTAATAGATTTAAAAAAGTTTATAATGAGGTATAACTGAAACGTAATTCATTATATGCAAAACATGCATTTAGTCTTTGATGCTTTTCCTCGAATATTTGTTTTTTTTTGTTTCAGATACCATGAAGCAAAACATGAGTAAGAAAATATTCTATATTTAATGAGGCCCTGGAGGAGGTAATAGAAATTGTTTAAAAAAAGGAGCGTACCATTTATGCTGCTGCTAAAAGAACTAGGCTTGACGATTGACTTCTGATTTCAGAATGTCAGGTACGACCCATCATCAATATAAACAAAATGATGATACGAAAGAGTTATTCACTGTAAAAGATCTTCATTTGAAATACATTCTTGATGCATCTAGTCTTCATAACGGTTCAGCCCTAAAAATGTAAGAGTATTGCCTTGTCAAGAAAAATCTCCTATTTCAACCATTATTTCTGAAAAAGAAAGGAAATGAAATATGGATTTGTTTACAACTCTAGGTATTATGAAATCGTGTAATACATTACCGCATTATTGCAAAAGTCTACATAAAGTCAACGAACGAATATGCACCCCATCACACATTGGTGAAATGAGTTGAGAAACCAGGCATACCAACATGGGCGTCGTTAGAAAAAATGTTAGGGGGGCACATTTTTCGAAACCAAAGTAATGCATTAAATTGAAATGAAAACCCTTTTGGATAATACTTAGTGTGGTAAAAAAAATTGGTTATACTTCGGTCGCTATGAGCACCTTTTTTATTTTTTTTGTGGAACTCACGTAATTCGGTCTCCTTTACAGAAAATCCAAAAAAAATTTTCGGTGGTTTCGTATATTTTCGGAGATACAGGTTCATTTTGTTGTAAAACTTCACAATTTTTTTCAATCAAAAGTCTGTTGTTTGAACAAACAAAATCCGTCCTTCTTCTGATCAAACACCACTTACGCTCTTATTCACTCGTTTTCAACATTTTCAAGCAGAAAAAATCATTAGTTTTTCAAAAAATGCATTTATTTTCAAACCATAACCAATTTGTTGTGATTTCATAGTGCAATGACAGTCGAAAGTGATGTATTTGCTCTGTTGCCGCTACCATTGTTATTGTTGAGAACTGTATGTATTAATTTGACTTTTGGACTTTTGGAGAGAGTTGAATTTTTTGATAAAAAATGTTGAAAACGAGTGAATAAGAGAGTTAGTGGTGTTTGATCAGAACGAATTTTGTGTATTCAAATAACAGATATTTGATGTGCATCTCCGAAAATATACGAAACCGCCAAAAATTTCATTGGGATTTTTTGTAGAGAAGACCGAATTACGTAAGTTCCACAATAAATTCAAAATAGAAGGTGTTCATAGCGACCGAAGTATTACTGAAAAGTCAAAATTAAGTCGATATCGTGTATTGACTGAAAAATCTAAAATCCAGGGAGGGGCGCCCGCCCCCCCTTGCCCTTGAGAAACGGCGCCCTTGCATACTAACCTCCCATTTGGTGTGCTGGTTGTTTGCCCATCTTACCTAGTCGAAAATCATTTCTCTGCTCTTTAACGAATTGAAAGTCCCACCCTGGAGTTGACACATCAATTAACCGATTCAAACATTTGAATTGCTAACGAATTATATATTCAAAATAAACAAAAGCATTAAGAGTCACCCGGAAACTACGTGTTTCCTTCGGTTACGCTACGAGTTTCGGAATATATGCCTGCAAACTTTGCATTCATTTAGGCGAACTCAAGTCACGGGTTGTATCTCTCCCCGCAGTAAATTTAAATCGTGCATTAGGGCGAGATCACGAACTGGGGTGAAAAAATGAAAAGGGAAAACAAACAGCGAGCATTTTCCACTCTGTAGTCTGAGCTGAGCAAGTTAGTATCTCAAATAGTTCGAGACCGACTTACAGGAAGGATCAGAGGTAGCCATGAAATATTCATACCGAGTTCTCGACAGTGCTGTCGGCTTTATGCAAGTTTCACGCGTTTGTTTTTCTTCCGTAGTACGGGGAATTATTCAAAATCACAATCCTGATATTGGACCGGGCGGTAGTGACAGATTTTCCAGACCAATTTTTTACAGTCTGCCTTAGGAATAGGCAATACTTGAATCTGAAACGAATCATAATCTGTAAAAAAAATTACGCGCTGCATGGTACTTCATGGCAAACCCAGAATTTTTTCCTGAAGGAACACACTGTATGCTTTCAAAGAGTATGCCTCATAAATTCTCGTTATTCTCACGATGAGACTTGTTGTCAGTTGTGAAAGGCGTACTGGAAAAAGTTGGTTTTCATTAAATTTTTTATCAATACATCCAAATAATTTGTAATTCACCCTGTATCATTTAAAACAGTATATCTTCATGATGTTTGTACTTTGATAGATGTTTTTATGTCTAACAAGTACCTCGCAGCGCGTAATTTTTTTTGCGGATTACAATTAGTTTTATTTTCAAATACTTTCCTTTCCAAAGACAGACTGTGAAAAAATGGTCCAAGAAATCTGTCACTGCTGCCCGGTCTATATGAAATATCGCGTTTTTCCAAAGAAAATGGGGGATGGACTGAAAAAGTGATGAATGAATTCTGACTGGGGAACACCCGAAAAGATTCGAAAGAATATTTCCCTATATATAAAATGTCCTATAAGAGCAATGCAATTATCGAAAACTTACAGCGGTAATTGCATTGTACCGAAAACTTACAGCGGTAATTGCATTGTATCAAGTCACCATAACAACACATTTGAAACCGTAACGCTAGACGTTAGTAAACAACACAAATAAATGTCAGGTAGACTTCAAAAATAGAAAAACATATCGCGTTTAGGTGAGTACTCCATACAATCTATAGAGAAAAGTGAAAATGAACAAAAAAAAAACATTCCCTTGAGAATTTCTTTATTCGTGAAATATTCCAATGAATAACATTCGTGCATAAAAATGACCAGATAATTTTGCATTCAAGCGTGATATCTCATACAAATTGCAAGAGTTTATTTTCATATTTTGTATTTCGCCAAAATATGAAAATTTTTCGCCAATTTTTAGATATCACGCTTTCTTGCAAAATTATCGGTAATTTTCATGCACTCGTGTAATTATAACCGATGAGAGTGACTCATCAGAACAGGAAATGATACGAATTGCCTCTTGAGCTGAAGGCTTTCTGGCCTTGAATCTCAGATTCCTGCCACTGTGAATGTATGAATGAAACACATTCTGAATCATGTTATGTACACGAAATATTGGAAAGTGGGTTTTTTTTTCTTCACCCGTACTATAATAATACACTTATAGGCACATACTGAGGTCCATTATGAAACGGATTGAAAATCTGTACCTTAATGAAAAATATGTATCATAATGAGCTTGTAATGAATGGTATTACTTTAAGGAATAAAATGATGAGAAATTAAGAGAAGATAAAAAAAAATATTTCTCGAGGCCGGAATCGAACCCATGTCTCTTCAATATAATCTCAGCGCATAAAACCGCCCGCCTACGGAGAAATCAGAAAAATTGATTGAAAAAATAAAGAAATAAATCATGCATTTGTCAAATGAAAAATTTAATCATTCTGACTGTATGTCTGCCGGTGAAGGTGTCGAAGGTGATTCTCCCATATCGCTGGTATCAGACATTTTGTTATGATTATCGAAGTTTGGCTATATTCTTCAAAAAATCAATGCCCATACCGATTTTGACTTGACAAACGTCAAATGCTAATCATGCTTGATTGAAAAATAATGGGTTTCTATTGGTTGAAAATTTGAATCGTAATGGATTTTCCATTATAAAACGGGTTAGGGGCATATAAGTGTATTATTGAAGTACAGGTGTAGATAAATATAATATTCATTGTTCTTCATCATTTATTGGGTGTAGAGAAAGTAGCGCATGCGACTCTCATGTAATTGTCATTAATACACCCTCATGAATTATACGAAACTCGTGTATCAATAACCAGAATTACATGATCTTTGCATTATAAAGTATTTTGAGGAATCCCATTCTACGAAGTCATTAGATACAATATTTTATATACTTGCCACATCTCTTATTACATTACAAGTAAGTTCCAGCGAGGTGGAAAAATGTACTTATACCATACTTTTTATTTCCCCTTTGTCCATTCGTATGAAGAAAAGCGTTGAAAATATGACCAAGACAGAGAAGGTCAATTTAATTCCCTTTCTCAAAATCGATGAGGTACCTAAGAGAAGAAACCTACTACGACGATTTCAATTTCATATGGATCGTACGTTGCTAAACTTTCACTTCGCTTTTTCAAATGAAGTAACACATGGAAATGAGAGCTCAATTTATAGCAGGTGAGTTAATTACCGGGATTTCTGAATGATTAAAAATCTGTCATCGTAATGGAAAATATCTATCATAATGAGCTCATTATGATACAGATTTGTCATTACGATGACAGATTTTTAATCAATTAAAAATCCAATTCAGTGACAGAAGGTGACATTGAGAAATCGGTTCAGAATGAAATCAGCATCTTCAATACAATGTTGAAACTCTATTGAGACTAGCAATAATGAAATAAATGTGAATATCCCCTCCACTTCCAGATCAGTGGGACCCACATCACAAATATGAATATAATTTATAATTTTCATTATTGTGTAAAAAATAGCGTATGCAACTTTCTTCGGCTCGTTTCGTATCCCGATTAATGCTCATGTATTAATGACCATCATTACATGATCGTTGCATAATATACTATTATGGTTGTTCTTGTTTATTTTTATTATACACGGTGGATGCCGATGGCGGAAATGTATCACTGTAAATACTACCGAAGATGAATGTGAGGTTTCTAGTGGAAAACATATTTTTCTGTTGATTCACGCTTCTGCTTCTGGGCACTTTTAGGGGAATAATCCAAGAACTTTATATAGCTTCATATAGCTCAACTTAAACCATTGTTATACATTAATATTATTGGGATCCACTGAACAGGTATAGCAAACCCAGTGTTTCGACAGGTTGGGATGAAAACTTCTGTTTATAGTTTTGTTTTGCTCTCTCGTCATACAAATAGCCATTGCATCCATATTAGGAAAGATCTAGGATTTAGTAGAGAACATCTCATAAAATCAGATTTTGAATAGCCCATTTTGTGATATCCTGTTAAGCTCGTACACTGAAATCAAATATTACTGAACACTCATTTTTTCAACATATTGCAGAGGAGATTTCATCCGCCACATACTCGAAAATATTCATGATGGAAAATGATTGAAAGTATAAATCAAGAATGTGGTAATCACAAAATCGGACGTCGTCAAATCGATGCATTTCAGTTATATGACTAGAAAAAAGCAGTAGTTACTTTGCCCGGCAATATGACAGATTGCTTGTTTGTATATTGATGATCTTGCGGAGATCAGGCATGTTGTTAACACAAAATACAACCACGTAAAATCGACGTAGCTCTGTCGACGAACTCGTTGATTGCAGTAGTTTTTCATCCGACAAATGTTAGAACGCAATTTCTATTGATATAACTTCCATTTCTGCAGCAAAAAAATGTATGCTACTCATAAAACATCACAATCGGCATGTTCAGATGACGCTTATTAGAAAAACCAGCAGTTTGATTTTCAATCATGAAACGCCATCGACTTCATGTTGATGATGGCACTACCTTGTGCTGAAGAGGGCCAAATAGCTCGAAACCGATCTGCAAGTGTGCCCGTCCCAATAAATGAAAATCAATATCTTCATGTGTATCGCCGAAGGCATATGCGGGATTTTCTGAAAGAACTCCGTGAAACAACCCGCACTGGCACCGGTCAGATAAAATACAATGCCCTTCGTGGTATCAGCCATGGGAGTAGCTATTTTCTAACAGGTGTCAGCCCAGAAACCTACTGAGTAGGTATTTGAGACTGAACGATTTGTTTGAAACTGTTGGAAACTTTAACAGGGGTTCGTGGAGCCGAGAGTTTGAAAAACCCTGCTCGAATGTATTCCGCATCCTTCAATATGGAGAACTGGACCATTATTCGAAATGTCTATAGTTTATCACCTCAGATTTGTTTTGCCCATTTGCAGGAAGATGGCCCGATAATTAACACAACTGCTATAATTTGAGCTCTCATTTCCATGTGTTACTTCATTTGAAAAAGCGAAGTGAAAGTTTAGCAACGTACGATCCATATGAAATTGAAATCGTCGTAGTAGATTTCTTCTATTAGGAACCTCATCGATATTAAGAAAGGGAATTAAATTGAAATTGAACTTCTCTGTCTTGGTCATATTCTCAACTCTTTTCTTCATACGAATGGACAAAGGGGAAATAAAAAGTATGGTATGCGTACATTTTTCCACCCCGCTGGAGGTTACTTGTAATGTAATAAGAGATGTAGTAAGTATATAAGGTATTGTATCTAAGGACTTCGTAATATAGGATTCCTTAAAATACTTTATAATGCAAAGATCATGAAATTATGGTTATTAATACATGTGTTTCGTATAATTCATGAGAGTGTAATAATAACCATATTATTATTATATTTATCTACACCTGTACTCTAATAATACACTTATATGCCCACCACCCGTTTTATAATGAAATACATTACGATACAGATCTTCAACCAATAGAAACCCATTATTTTTCAATCAAGCATGATGTGCATGCCCTGCATTTGACGTTTGTCAGGTCGAAATCGGTATAGGTATTGATTTCTTGAAGAATATAGCCAAACTTCGATAATCATAACAAAATGTCTGATACCAGTGATATGGGAGAATCACCTTCGACACCTTCACTGGCAGACATACAGTTAGAATGATTAAATTTTCCATTTGACAAATGCATGATTTATTCCTTTATTTTTTCAATCAAATTTTTGGAGCTCTCCGTAGGCGAGCGGTCTAAGGCGCGGAGATTATATTAGCTAGTTGGACTAGTTGGAAGAGACATGGATTTGATTCCGGCCTCGAGATATCTTTTTTTTATCTTGATTGAGGTTTCAATCCAACCTATTATATTCGATATTGTAAATTAGAAATAGATTAATTTTTTAGGTATTAATAAATGTTTGCTCGTTTAATCATGTAAGTCCATCTTGTGTATTTAGTAATTCCAGTTGCCGGTCCCAATTAGGTTTACTAAGTACATGATAAAGTGAGTAGCTGAACTGATTACTACGTAGAATCACCTGGTTTTGTGTGCATTATGACAAGTACAAGATTATTTCATTTGATTAGAAATATATGTATTCTTTCATCAATGTTGTTTGCATTTCATTCTTGGTGAAACCATGTACCTGAGCATGCCATAAGAAATACGTTTGAAAGCAATATCATCGACGGATAGTTTAGGTCGTCCGTCAATATCCATGCTCACCACACGAAAATCACTCTTTCTCCAAATAACAGAATAAAGTGTAGTTTTCTTTTTCATTATTTTCCTGTTGTTAACCTACCACAATCTGAATATATATATATATATATATATATATATATATATATATATATATATATATATATATATATATATTTATATATATATATATATATATATATAAAGAGATACCTATTCTCGCAAAACCGAACTGAATAGGTCAAAAACGATTTCCTTGTGTGCGAGAATAATAATGCAGGAGTTATAGTAAAAATTCTATCAAAACCTGACACTGAATCCAATAGAAAAAATTATTGGAACAAGGGTAGTTTTTGATGGGTAACTCGGGAAAAAAATTGTTCTGCACGCGAGCACGTTTGGAAAGTGGGAAAAATTCCAGAAAAAACTCGGAAAATTTGAATTGGAACAGGTTGAAAATTACGAAACTGTATTGAAACAAACTCATAGAGTGTGAAAATTCTCACAAAAAACGTGTTCACATGTTTTTTCCGAAAATTGCTTCCTATAAGAGATAATTGAAATTGAATTGAATTTCGCTTGTTTCCGCACGAACAACTCGGGATAACATAAGATTTACCACGACGTTCGACTGAAATCTCTGTATTTCCCTTGTCTTCGGTCGGAAATTCATGAAGTAAACGGTATTTCAAAGAATATTTCTCCAACAATTTTCACCTCTGGAACCGAGTATATATGCGCCACGGTCTACTGGATCACATAATGCCTGATTCGCACGGCGTGTTGTGAAAGGAGAGATATTGCCGCTTGGATTTTCAGAATGGAACCGGCCTGAGATTTTCAATAGAAAAAAAGTCACTGCAAGGAAAAGCAGGTTCCCAACAAAACGTAAAAAAATGTGAAAAATGCATTGTTTGTTCATCATAGATCATTATTCAACACCCAAATATCAAATAGACCACTTAAGGTAGTTTTTTGAGAATTTTTACGTTCCATGAGTTTGCTGACTGACATACAATACAGGGTGTAATATAAGAACGTTGAAATATTCATATGACGTATTCCTGAGACAATTTTAAGAAAAAAAGTCTATATGAACTTGTGTCCGAAAATGCCTCGTTTCGGAGATACAGCGTGTTAAAATTGCATTTTTTTGTTCGCTTGATAAAGAATTATGCAAGAAATAAGTTATTTGCACAAAATTCATTTTTTTTTGACTTGGGAAATTATAATTTCGTATTATATTCATGTAACATCTGGAGGGTGCTGCGTACGCTGTCATTATTTATTTCAAATTGCCCTAACTTATTGACGGTAAACTTTTGGTACTTTCCATGGAAAAACCAAATTCCCACACCTTTTCCAAGTAAAAAAAGGTACACCTACTCAACAACCCTGAAGGTGATCGTTTTCGAGATATTTACAATTTCCTATATCGATGTTTACTTAGCTCCTAGGGCGCTAAGTGGAGTTGCTGAGAATCGACGAAAGCAAATGCAGGATTTACTTCTGTGAAGGAACCTGCACCTGCACCGGTCGGATATAATTCAATGCCCTTCGTGGTATTAGCCAGGGGAGTAGTTGTTTTCTGACAGGTGTCAGCCGAGACTGGTCTGAATAGATTGTTCGAGAGATGATTTTACAAATACAGTTTCTGTGATGTTCAACTTCACTTAGCGCCCTAGGAGCTAAGTATTATGGATCGATATAGAAAATTGTAAATATCTCGAAAACGGTCATCTCCAACGTTGTTGAGTAGGTGTACCTTTTTTACTTGAAAAAGGTGTGGGAATTGGGTTTTTTCATGGAAAGAACCAGGAGTTTACTGTCAAAAAAGTTACGGCAATTTGAAATGAATACTGACAGCGTACGCAGCGCCCTATAGATGTTACATGAAAATAATACGAAATTATGATTTCCCACGTCAAAAAAACCCCGGGTACCGGATTTCGTTCGAATTACTAACTTTTTGCAAGAGTTATTTTCGAAAAGCCAACAAAAAAATTCAATTTCAACACCCTATATCTCAGAAACGAAGCATTTTCGGATACAAGTTCATATAGACTTTTTTACTTAAAATTGTCTCGGGAATACGTCACTTGAATATTTCAACGTACTTATATTACACCCTGTATATCGAAATTTTCGACCCCTTTGAAGTTATTGATGCAATACCGATTTTTCCGGAATTTTCACCTTTTTCCATAGGTGCTCGCACGCATAACTAGTTTTTTAAATTGCCCTTCGAAGGCTGCCAATGTACCAAAAATCATTTTTATTCTATTCAGTGTCAGGTTCAAACTCCTGGTTATTGGATTATAATATGAATCAGAACATCGAAAAGAAAACCTTCTAGATAAAATGGAAAATCACGTTCTGGAAAAGTGGTAGAGTTTCAGAAGAACCTGAAGGAAGGCATCCTGAATATTCAGCACCAGAAAATTCTGAAAAACGGAATAGGTTCAAGGAGGTTTTTCTGTTAACCACCAGACTCAGTCCTACAGACGTTAACCCTTAAGAGTCGAAACTTGTTCAAAGTGAGGATTACTGAGGTCTTACTTTTTTATGTGTGATTCTCAGCATGCATAAAATCAAAGAACTCCGAGCTCTGCTGTACAACAAGATATGAAATCTACCGAGAAGCTGGAGGCATTTCCAGGATTACCCTTTGTTTCATTGAGATTATATTCAAACGATAGATCAGGTCGTTCCCCTTCTGTCTGAACCAATCAAAAAGATGATATGTCAGCATAAGTTTTAATGCCTAACCAGTTTTTCACACTCTTTGAAAGAATAGTGACATGAAATGTGGATGAGAAAATGAATGATATGTATGAAGTTTATGAAAGTGGTTGTCTTCTGTTCTTCGTTGTTGGGGATTTTTCTCTGGTGGTCTGTTTTTCCCTGGTTGTCTGTTTTTCTCTGAGGGTCTGCTTCTCTTTGGAGGTCTGTTTCTCTTTGGGGGTCTGTTTCTCTTTGGGGGTCTGTTTCTCTTTGGGGGCCTGTTTTTCAGTTGCGGGTTTTGAATCGGCTGAACGCTGTTTGGAAATCTGTTCAGTTTTCGATTTGGGATTGGATGAAGATGGCTTCATCTGGGATGAATTCTGTCGAACAATATTAGAGTCTACTTTGCTCCTTGTAACTGATGACGTCCTCGCATTTGCTGAATTTGGTCTGGAAGAATTTCGTTTTCCCAGTGGACTGCTAATGGTGTATTTATTTCGAAGAACTTTCTCTTCAGCAACACCCAATTGCTTCTCGGATTTTTCAGAATTTGGCTCTGATTGATGATCAGATTTCTGCTTCGGAAACTTCTGATTGGGTTTCTTCACATTTTTTTTACTTTTAACCACTACATCATTGTGATTTTCTGATTCACCTGGGGTTTCAGTTTTTATTGCTGCTGTCAACACCCCACTCGCCTTCAATTCAGAATTCTCTGTGATCTCACCAGCCTTATGCTCACTGATTTTTGAACCACCCATTATCAGTTTTTTCACTACGCTTTCGACTGAAGCAAAACGATTGGACACTCGATGTTTTTTCTTCTCAACGTGGTCATCTTTCTGTGGTGGCCCTCTGTATGATATTTTCGCGGTGAAGACAGTATAGTTCATGTTTTTCGACTTGCTCGCATCATCACATGGATTTTTCTCTTCAGAAGAACGTTTATCCACCGTTCTTGTAGAATTTTTACAAAATCCGGATCTACTCATTGAAGTCAACTGTTTCTTGAGTTCATCGATATTTTTGGGAACTATATCGGAATAATTTCTCTTGGGTATTCTTTTAGTTGTTTGAAGACTATACTGAGAATTTTTGTCATCATGAAAAACAGGAATTTTCACAGATTTTCCGTCTGTTTTGCAAGATTTCCTACTGAAATCACTACTCAAACGGCCAAGAATGCATATATTTTCCGCCTGAAGTTTTCTTGTGGGTGAATCGTGCTTGCACTTACTTGGCTTGTGACAATTTGGGCAGTTGTTCACTTCAACTCTTGGATTCTGCAAATCCAGTGAGGAACTTTGAATTACCTCTTTTCCAGCACAAAAACCAATTTGTTCTTTCGTAGATTTTTCACTAACTACTCCTCTCAAATTCACGGGTTGAGCATCAAGATTTTTATCAGGAATTGTACACATCTGCAGCGTTGCTTTTCTATCCATATCTTCTAGAGATTCGTAGGCACTTTGCAAGTTGACAGAGTCTATGGTTTGCTCGGAGTCACTGAAATCTTGGAAGTAGCAACTATCGTCTGAACCTAGTTCTTTCACGGTTTCGTCTCGATTAGGTATCACTGTTTCGTCATCAGTAAGACTATCTTGGCTGTCATCGTCTCGATCCGAATTTTTTTCATTCTTTCTGAAGTTTGTATCATTCGTTAACGTACGAAGTGCTTTCTCTTCATTATCCAAATAACTTTGAATGATCATTTGTTCCATTGCGTGCATACCCCGCAATTCTTTTTCAATATCGAAAGTTTTACAATAATTGTTTTGTACGGAGAGTGGTTTTTGCTGACGTTCGAGAGAAGGTTCAGCAGTTCTTTTATCTTCGATGTTATTTACGACTTCAGAGATTCCTTCCAGACCCATGTTATAATAGTAACGTACTTTATCAGACAATCCGGGTTCATCATTCAACATCTGTAAAAACCAAGGAAAATCTTCAAGGAATGCAATTTCTGGTTCTTCACGGGGGCCTTTGATCAAAAGAGGAGATGCACGCATATTGGTTGGTAGATTGGCATACTTTCTGTCTAGAGTTTGGGCGAGGTTTGTCGACGCACTCAGGAAATTGTAGACGGATGAAATCATGGTCCACCAAGCATCCATGTCATTGCAAGGATTGATATCACGAATTGGGAGGCCACATTGGTTAGACATCACTTGAATTTTGTGAAAGAAAATGGGAGTATGGTTGATTTTTCTATGACACTGACTTTGATGACTTGTGTTGCGTGATGTGAAATGAGCCTGCTATTTTCATTCTGACATTTGATGATTATCGATGTTATTGATACAGACTCAAATTTCATAATCAAAAATGACAAAAAAATCCTATTTCTGTAGACATCGATGGGTAGTTGATTATCATGGGAATTCGTGCTTGTTTCTCACTCAAGGAGCTCAATTGTTGAGTACAAATGATGAGACCATACAAAATTGTATAGTAGTTGATTTGATTGCTTTGAAATGAGGAAGTCCACCTGAAGATTGCTTGGAAGTTTCATTTCTTGAGCTACGTACGATATTGATCGAAATTGACTTGAGCTTAGTGACAGTAAACTGAGATGAACTTCAAAGTAGTGAGCTAGATTCACGTTGACATAAACCATTCAAAGAAAAATGTATGTCATGTTCCGATATTGCTGGTATTACTGGCCACAGTAAGCATTCTCGGAACGCTACTGCTGATGATATCGGAACGGATCGCCATCGGACATCCGTCAAAGGAACTGTCAGCGGTGACAGGTGTAACGTACCCTATCTTATTTCAAAATGAATTATAGTCCAGTCAAGATGTACATCCGTGCTTGCAAAAGGTTAGGTCATTACGAATTTTTTATATGTTGTTCGTACCTAAGCAGACATTAAAAATTCAGATTTGCAATTTTCAAAATGTTGTGCGAGCGGCGGTGTGCCCAAAAAACCTTGAATTTTTTTGACTATTTTCAGATTTTGCTCAATATCTCAGTGAAAGAGGGGTCTGACCGGTTTAGAAACTCTATACAACTTTAGAGAACAGTAAATTTGCTATAATTTGAGACGAAATGCAGCTCCGTACAACCAGCGGTTCTCAAGATATGGGCCTTGGAAAAAAAGCTATTTTTCCTGAAAACTGAATTTTTTTCGAAATGAACCTTCATTTCATAGAATATCTTGAAAAATACTAAGCCCACACACATGTTATGGAGAATGAAGTTGTAGAAAATGTTAGTAGCTTTCATTTGAGACCAAACTGGTTCATATGAGCTTAGCAGTTCTCTCAAAAACGGCAGAAAACCAAAAACAGTCAAAAGTGGGTTTTTAGGGGAATTACATATAAACCGTTCTCACGTCTTTTTATAGTTTGAATGGACAAATTATATCCAGTGGAATTGCAAATGAACTGTTCTTACGTGTTTGTATAGTTTTATTAATAAGAAGTTCACAAAAATTATATTCACAAAAAAAGAAGAACCAATATTATCATGTAGTTAATTGAGATTTGGTTGCCAAATCATGGCTTTCTCTTTATTTTAGAGGGCCCGGGTTTGGGATCGCATGAAGATGGTGTTTCGATGGACTCTGGCAGAGGAGCCCAGTCTGTTGTTGGATCGTCCTCGTCGTCTGAGCATCTTATCTCTACATCCGGGATGTTATTGCACGTTTGTCCTCCGCATGATTAGCACAGGACCGAGCAATGCAGACCTGCCTTCCTACACGAGCAGCCTCCAGAGCACCCTTTCTTGCATTTACAAGAAATTTCACAGTTCAAGCACTTTTGGTGCGTTACATCACCTACGTCCGTGGACACTTTGGGAAGAACGTCTCCATCGTTTTCGACGGCTACCCCGAAGATGCTACCAACAAAAACACCAAAACAGCTGAACGACTCCGGCGTTACGCAACTCATTCCAGCTACGAATTGACGTTTGAAGAATCCACAGTGATTCAAATTGCTCAAGAACATGTATTGGGCAATGATAACAACAAGCGCCGCCTGATAACTCTTCTTTGTGACGCCTTTCAGAAGGAGGGAGTAGAAGTTGCCGTTGGAGGAGAAGATGCGGATCAAGAGATAGTCATGACGGCGCTTTCAAAAGCAGCAGTATCCGATCGAGTCGTCATAGTCGGAGAAGATGTTGACCTTCTCGTTCTTCTCAATGGTTTAGGCGCTGAAAAGAAAAACGTCTACCTTCAGAAGAGCTCGAAGGGCGAAACTGGATTCTGTTATTATTCTACGACCTCCTACAACCACCAGACATCACCAGGGACAATACTGTTCACCCACGCATTCACCGGTTGCGATACCACCTCAGCACTGTTTGGTCAAGGAAAAACCAAAATCTTTTTTTGTGAATATAATTTTTGTAAACTTCTTATTAATAAAACTATACAAACACGTAAGAACAGTTCATTTGCAATTCCACTAGATATAATTTGTCCATTTAAACTATAAAAAGACGTGAGAACGGTTTATATGTAATTCCCCTAAAAACCCACTTTTGACTGTTTTTGGTTTTCTGCCGTTTTTGAGAGAACTGCTAAGCTCATATGAACCAGTTTGGTCTCAAATGAAAGCTACTAACATTTTCTACAATTTCATTTTGCATAACATGTGTGTGGGCTTAGTATTTTTCAAGATATTCTATAAAATGAAGGTTCATTTCGAAAAAAATTCAGTTTTCAGGAAAAATAGCTTTTTTTCCAAGGCCCATATCTTGAGAACCGCTGGTTGTACGGAGCTGCATTTGGTCTCAAATTATAGCAAATTTACTGTTCTCTAAAGTTGTATAGAGTTTCTAAACCGGTCAGACCTCTCTTTCACTGAGATATTGAGCCAAATCTGAAAATAGTCAAAAAAATTCAAGGTTTTTTGGGCACACCGCCGCTCGCACAGCACTTTGAAAATTGCAAATCTGGATTTTTAATGTCGGATTAGGTACGAACAACATATAAAAAATTCGTAATGACCTAACCTTTTGCAAGCACGACCCCCTTCTCATGTTTAACTTGGCTGGACTATTAGATATTGGAAGGAATATTAAGCAATAGCGATACGGAAATGAAAAATTCAGAGAGCTCAAGCTCTGATAATGAGTCCTTAGAGAATATAATGACTGAAATTATGGGACCTCGACAAAATTAGAGGTCCCATAGAAAAAATACCAAGAATAGAAAAGGTACATTCAAAATGTAGTGGGTTTCTACACCCCTAATATTTTCAAACAACATTTCAGGTGAGTGAGTAAGGCTTGCAATCTCGAAAAAGGGGATTTCATTGCCAGGGAAATAATTGCCAGTGAATGTCCGTAAAATCGGAACGACTGAATTAACTGGGCAATACTGTTCAGGATATCGGAACATGAAAATTGTAGTTAGATTTGAGAAGTCATTTTTGGCCTCCTTCTTGTTCGAATCAAAAAATAGAAATCAAAACTCCTATGAAGAAGGTAAAATCAAATAACTCTACAAACAGTCTGAATGAATCTTTGAAAGAAATATACGTACTCATCAACAGAGAATGTTTGTGAACTTTTTTGATTTTACTTCTCCCATAGGCGTTGAAATTCATATTTTGTCATTCCGGTTCAACTGGAAGTTCCAGTCAACAACATCGATTCTTAAAATGCCGCTAGGATCGAAAGGACGTTGAAATGAAATAATGAAATGCTCATTGATTAAAACTTGAACGGAGGCCATTAGTTTCGAAGCGTTTGAAATATAATTTCTATTCAATAGATTGGAATTTCGGATAGCAACGGGGGATACTATAATGAAAATGAACAAAGGTTCTTTATTGTTTTCTGGCAGGTTGAAAAATTGATAAACATCATGATATTCTCCTACGCAGGAGTGAAAATTGGTTCGAGCTCGTCATTGAAGCTGTTCGGAGTGTTGCTAGACACCAGGAGATGTATTTCTTGAGATGAATCCGTATATGACCGTGTTTTGTGTCTCGATTCAACAGTGAAATCAGTTAACATATGTCATCTGATCGAACACAACCAATCAGAACAAAATTATACTGAATATTTCCCTCATATATAAAATGTCCCATAAGGGCAATGCAATTATCGAAAACTTATAGCGGTAATTGCATTGTATCAAGTCACCATAACAACACATTCGAAACCGTATCGCTAGACGTCAGTAAACAACACAAATAAATGTCAGATGGGCTTCAAAAATAGAAAAACATTTCGCGTTTAGGTGAGTACTCCATAAAATCTATAGATGAAAGTATAAATGAACAAAAAATAACATTTCCTTGAGAATTTCTTTATTCGTAAAATATTCCAATGAATTACATTCGTGCATGAGAATGACCAGATAATTTTGCATTCAAGCGTGATATCTTATACAAATTGCATTCGGTTATTTTCATATTCTGTAAAAAGCCCTCGTCCTTCGGACTCGAGCACTTTCGCCAAAATATGAAAATAAACTCTTGCAATTTTTAGATATCACGCTAACTCGCAAAATTATCGGTAATTTTTATGCACTCGTGCAATTATAACCGAAAAGATCCCATGGGCTCTTTTCACTTTATTATGTTATTGTCATGGTTACATGTAAATTGATTTATTTCGATGTTGACGTATCAAATATTTCATATTTCAAAATGTCACCACTTGGTTGTAATACTATATTATCAATGAAATTATAGAATCACCAAAAATTACAGTTTACAGTCAAGAATTCGTATAAAAAGCATTTATCTGATGGCATGTCATAATGACAACGTTATGTCACTCAATTTTGATGACATAAGAAAGCTCATTATGGGACTAAGTACCATAATGAATTCATTATGGTACTAAGTACCATAATGGAATTCTATAAGGAAAACATGTAATGGTTTGATCAAAAATTTATTTATATTTCTCGACATTTCTTCCAAATCAGAAGGTAAACTATCAGCTTCAGAATCACTCATTTTTTAAATTATATTAAATTCTACCTGACAATAATTATTGAGTTTGACAGCGATAAATAAATATTGCCGTTACAACCTGATGACGTTGTCAAAAAAATGGCAAAGCACAGCTCACTCACCAACTAATATTTTAAACTACACAATACTTACTCCTTTAAAAATAGTTGTCATTGTGACATGTCGAAAATGCAGTTTTTAATTTTTCGAAAATGTATTGATATAAAAAATGCCATCAGATAAAATTTTGTATGTAATACGAATCATAAACAATCATTATGGCACACGCCGTGTTATCGGACTCGGCTACGCCTCGCCCGATAACATTCACGACTTGTACCATAATGATCGTCTTTATGATCCTTATTACATAAATAACTATTATGAACTTTTGCAATGATAGAAAGTATCATTCAGATGGAAATCTAGAGGCGGAAGAATTGGCGTCATTTTAATGAATTGCGTTGTGAACATGAGGACAAAAGATGGTAGAGAGTTTACGGTCGAAAAAATTTGGACCTTAGCAGGATGAATTGGTTTTTTTCCTAATTTTTATCAAAAATTAGCAAAAAAAATTCTATCCGAATGAGCCTCGAACATTGATATATGCTCAAGAATTTTATAACAACTTTCTCAAGCTTGCTGCTCAAGGAAACAGACCGACGCCGTCATCATCAATTGACTCGCTTCTGTATGGTGGTTTAATTATTCTGTGCTAACAATATACCATTGTATCACTCACACTGAAATCGTTTTCATCATACAAAATGGAACTTTTCCTAATTGGTTACATGAATAACTCTCTTTAAACTCATATATCCTGATTAACACAAGAATAGTTGAGCTACTTATCCCCAAGGAAGGTTCCAATTTATTTTTCCCTTCCCGATCATTAGGATTCGAAAATATTTCACGCTGACAGAGTTTCGATGAGAAAGAAAGTCCCAAAACAGTAACTATTTGTCATGTACTTTCGAAGTTTGAAATTCAGTTCCACAATTCGGCCCCTGATTTTCATATAAAATGTTCCATCAAAATATTTCTTGCTTGAAGTTGGGTGTCATTCGAAGTTTTGTGGTTTTCAATTAAAACCTCAACAAAATTAGCTTAATCAATCTTGACTTTTCGCTCTGAAAACCAAGAAGCGAACAGTATTGCAAAGATTTCAGAGTGTTGTTCCCCTTTGTTAAACTTCGACAAACTTTCCTGAACTCCAAATGACTTGCTAAATTCGTCCAACAATGAGTAATACTCGGGGAAGTTGTATGAAGAATGCTTTCCGATAATATTTTGAACAAATCATTATCTCAACTGACAAAGGAAATGAAAATAATAAATCATTAGGAAGATGTTACGTGAAAGATCGTTACTCTGACTCTCGCGGTGATAAAATTGTTTCTCTAATGTCTTCCGTACAATTATTGAGGGTTATAACAACAGGCCTACATGAATAAACTTTATTACGCTATAAGGTAGAATTAAATTTCCACAAAATTTATTGTCTTCGTGACATGTTTCGATACACTGTATCTTTATCGAGCGAATGTATTTAAATACTAAATTATTCTTTGTTAAAAGCTCCTTAAATACATCAGAGCCTACTCTAATTATCCCTGATTCCTAGAATAATACAACTGATACTGATGATGATTCCTAAACTTATGAACTGATACTGATTCCTGAAATTATACAACTGATACTGATTCCTAGAATTGAAAATGATAATGATTATGATATCTGAACATAGTTACTACTTATTAATTGAATAAGTTCAACAAAGGGGAACTATTGAGATCCAATTGATCATTTAGCAAACAATTTGAATTTTTCAGTTTATTGATTTCCGAAAATTCTAAATAATTAAGTCTAATGCCCTTATTTTCAACATGCAGAATTTCGAAATTTTTATCGAAGTCATAGCCTTCCTTCAAAATGTGGTTGGCATATGATGAATGAGTTGTTTTCTTTTCATAATTCATACGGATTCCGCTGAGTCCTCTACTGGCAGGAATTTCCATGGACAATCTGGAAAATATAAGTCATAAGCATCCACTCTCGCAACAGTTTTTGTATTGGTACAGATATGTAGATGACGTTATAGTTTGTTTTAAAGGCACCAACGGGCAATTAGATACATTTCATAAATATATTAACACTATTCATCCGAATATTCAATTCACAATAGAGATGGAAGCAGAAAATTCAATTAATTCTTTAGACTTGACAATAGGTAAAGCCAACAGCAAACACCACTTTGTTATTTTTCATAAACCTTCCCACACTGATATCACCATTCATAATAATTCGGTACATCCATATAAACATAAAATATCAGCATACCATAGTATGATACACAGATTGATAAACATTCCTCTTTCTGTGGACAATTTTAACAAAGAATTAAATATCATAAAACAAATTGCAGTTAACAATGGATATCAAGTCAAATTAATAGAAAATATTCTTGCTAAAAAACTACATAGAAAAGCTATCCAAGAAGTGTACCCCACTCTGAGCATGACAATAATTATAGAATTTTAACTTATTCAGGACCTGCTACGGAAAAAATAGCTTAATTTTTGCACAAGCAAAATTTAAGAGTAGCATATAGAACAGATAACACGTTGGGAAGGTTTATCAAGAACAACAAAGATAAAACAATAAAAGATGAAAAATCGGGAGTTTATAAATTGAATTGTGGATCTTGCTCCAAAGTATACATTGGCCAGACAGGTAGACCATTCAAAAGCCGCATACGTGAACATCGTATGAATTATGAAAAGAAAACAACTCATTCATCAAATGCCAATCACATTTTGGAGGAAGGCCATGACTTCGATAAAAATTTCGAAATTCTGCATATTGAAAATAAGGGCATTAGACTTAATTATTCAGAATTTTTGGAAATCAATAAACTGAAAAATTCAAATTGTTTGCTAAATGATCAATTGTATCTCAATAGTTCCCCTCTGTTGAACTTATTCAATTAATAAGTAGTAACTATGTTCAGATATCATAATCATTATCAGTTGTAATTCTAGGAATCAGTATCAGTTGTATAATTCTAGGAATCAGGGATAATTAGAGTAGGCCCTGATGTATTTAAGGAGCTTTTAACAAAGAATAATTTAGTGTTTAAATACATTCGCTTGATGAAGATACAGTGTATCGAAACATGTCGCGAAGACAATAAATTTTGTGGAAATTTAAAAAAAAAAGAAAAAAAAGCGGAGACAATAAATTTTGTGGAAATTTAATCGTGTTATACCTTATAGCGTAATAAATATGGATTTCCATCAAGTAAAGGCCACCTCAATCCAAAAAATGAATGAACTTTGACACAATATCAACGATATGTTTTGGAAAAATTAATCGAATGAAATAAACTCAATTGAAGATGATTCAGGTAACATAACCACTAATATTAAAATCATTGTAGAACGATTCAGTGATAACTATACTAATATGGGAAAATGCTTCTGGCATGGACAGCATGAAATCAGAAACCCTAAAAAAATGCAGGACACATATCAAACCATTCAACATTCATATTCGATAAATCTATAGAAATGGGAACATATTATTCAAAAATTCAAAAACTATGTAGTAATCCCCATTTACAAAAGCAATGATGAAACAGAAATAATAAAACTGTAGAACCATCTCACGATCCTCAGTGAATATTCGAAAAAAATCTTTAAAGCAAGACTAACAAGCTATCTCAATTAAAATACCATATTTTCCAACAAATAATCGGACTGAGGACGCCATATTAGAATCAACATAAGAAATCTATGGAACCCTAGATCAAAGTGAGCCATGCAAAACTGTATTTTTAGATCCCGCAAACGCTTTTGATACCGTAAGCCACCCTACAATGTTATGCTTCTCAAAACATACCTCAAAGATCGACAACAACCTATGAGGATTAATGGTAAAATGAGCAATTACGAGACGGTGTTCCGCAGTGATCAGTATTGGGATCATTTTTCCTGACATCAAGGGGCAAAATAATCAGCTACGCAGATGAAACTGCAATATTTTATAGGGGAGATAACTGAGATGAAGTCAGAAACAATGCCTCAAGCAGAATAAATACGAATATATTTAAATATAACCACATCGCTCAGAGGTTTTCAACATGTAGCATTCCATTATTGAAATTAATATCTCTTGGCTGAAATATTTTTATCGATTATCTTCAGTCGTTCAATTTTTCTCGATGTGAGAAGTATTATACCATTCAAGAAATATATCCATCTCATTGCACAGTTCATGATGCCGTTTTTTTTGCAGATTCCATCTATGTGTGTAGTGAAAAGAACCTACTGAAGGACACGGCATACTCAGGCTTGAAAACTGTGCTGACACCCCAAAAACCAATAGTCACTCAACCCCTGCAGAAGTATATAACAATCAACAGTTGAGTAAGTGCCTTGTAGCTAATAAGCATTTCTATTGGATTTCGAAACGGATATTCCAGTAGTTGTATGTACCAACTGAAACTTAGGAGCATACCTACTATCTGCCATTTTATTACCACAGATTTCAGGATGAAATGCAATGGTATTCGATAGGAACTTTGGAGTTGCTGATCTAGTTATAGAGTAGGGAATGTTGGTACATTCAATTTCAGGAATTAGGTGGCAAGTAATTATGATATATTTATATCAGTTATAGTGATTCTGACCATCATCCATTTCAATCTTCTTGTCAAGATTTCAATGCCTCATTTGTTTACATTCTTCTGGACCAGTTATTTGGATAGATTTTACCATCCTTATATTTTGATTTTCACTTTATTTCTGCCCATTTATTGGAGTTGAAGAGTTCTACATTTTTTTATATTGTTGGGACAAGTTTCGACTTCCGAGAATTCACTTTCGTAAAGGGACTTCAGTTGGATAACGGAAATAGTTATTTGTTGGCTGAGTTGAACATATAATTTTCCTCCGATTGTTTATTATGATATATGTAGGATATTGTATTTTCAAATTGTTACAATTCTCACAATCTTCTCATTTTTCCTGTAGTTATAAATCGGTACAAAATTTGATAGAGATAGCAAGTGTTGGAATGGTTGTTTGCTATGAAAATGTATATGTTCATATTAATCATAGTTTGATAATATTGTGGACAGTGATAGCGACTTAGAAGTACTTTCTCTTCCATACACAATCAATCGGCAATGTATTACTTTGCTGTCTAGACAGGAAAGTCCGTACTCTGCTTCCCAGGCAGGAAAAGTATTACCTTGCTGATTGATACGTGTCTGCAAAATTAATATTTGCTGTCAATCGGAGAAAAAACCCATTTCAACCCACCCATTTTATTTTTCTCCTGTCGAACATTTTGGAAAATAGCCTAAGAGCCAGCTTAAATCTGACAACACATTCTTTACGGTATCTGAAATTTCGTCCAGTGAGACTTCTATACCCAGTAAACAAGCAATGGGTACTAGCTAAGCCCGGCCGCGGTAGGTTTGGGGTCCCTCAGGTGAGTCAGGTATGAAAATTTACTTAAATTTTCAAAGTATTTTACGGCGTCTGCCGTTTCAATATGTCATAACGTACCTCTGGAGAAATTGAAGAATAACTATGGCTGTTGATTGAAACAGCCACTTTTCAGAATCCGAAAAAAAATGTTTTTAAGTGTTTTACGGCGTCTGCTATTTTGATATATTACTTATTGAACTTTTTAAGCTTATATTGAAAATGGCTGACATTTTTCCGGTTGTAACTATACAGCGAAAAATTACCTGCAGTCTATGCTTAGAAAACACATGGTACAGTAAGAGTAGTAGTTGATGCTCTCTCTCTCTCTATCTCTTTAGTCAAATATTTCCTTCTTATGTTAGGGCTGAATGGTGGGGTTTTAGTTCCTTTTACGAACACGAAGGCACACCTGGCCCAACCGTTTACAGACAAATATATTTCAGCAGTGTTGCCAATAAGGCGCAAAAAGCGCGAAATCTGCGCATTTTGAAAATCTTCGCGGATTTTTTGCGCTTTGAAGTTTTTTCGGATTTTCTGCGGATTTTAGATATTGTCACTTCTTCAGCAGAAAAGAGTGGCTTTCTGACCATTACACACATGATAACCAATAAGTGATACACTTTTAAAGTGGCGGATTCCGAGATTTCATGTTCCTTTTATCAAAACACACTGTTTTATGGCCGAAGCTAGCGTGCTGCCCCAAAACTTCTATTTCCAGCTGATGGCAAATCTAGAATCGGAAGATCAGAGAAACACTGTCAGCCAAGGGTTTGATAAGCATCCATAACTTATGAATCATCTGAGGAAATTATTGGAAGTCGAGGGTTCATTCCTTTAAAAAAAACAAAACTTTTTCTTCTGAAACACGAAGAAAATATTTTCAGATTCATGGATTATATCAGACTCGAACACAATTTTCATTTCATAGCAATTCAAGTTTTCAAACAGATGTAGATTAATATATTTTTTTGAGGTTTAAAAATTAATCGGCGCTTTTTTATCATATTTTGCGGATTTTCCATATCAGCTTCGCGTAAAACGACTTCATTGGATTGGCAACACTGTATTTTAGTTGCATGTTGAAAGTATAGAGACATAATACTGTAAATATATACATAACTTGGTTCACTTCTGGCTAAAAGCTTAAGGGGCTTCCACGCTTTCACTGGTTGTGACTTCAATTCAGCTTTATATAATCGGGGCAAAAAAACCTTTGACGTTAGTAAAAAATAACGTTGAATTTCAAAAATATTCACTGCTTTCGGTGGCATTGGCCTGACTGAGGATACCTAACATGAACTGTTTAATGTTATCCAAAAGTACACTTGCAGTATGTACAATGCTAAAAAATCCATCGATGTTGATGACGGGAGAATTCAGCTGTTCGTTGATTCTTACAAGGCTGTAGATATGACCGAAAATTTCAATGAAAAAGTCCGGAGCTTTGATGCAAGCTTGATCCCTCCTTGTGAATTTGAACTGTACCAACAAGTTTTAAGGACGCATTATATTTCCAGCACTAGGAAAAATGCTCATCGAAAGAGCCCACATCACAATATTAGCTTTAAATAGTTTAATAAATAATATACCAAAATAGCAGACGCCGTAAAATACTTCAGAATTTTTTTCTCGAATTTTGAAAAGTGGCTGTTGCAACCTTAAAAATCAGCAGCCATAGCTATTTTTCAATTTCTCTAGAGGTACGTTATAACATATTAAAACGGCAGACGCCGTGAAATACTTTAAAAATTTACTTAAATTTCATACCTGACTCACCTGAGAGACCCCAAACCTACCGCGGTCGGGTTTAGCTAGTACCCATTGCTTGTTTACTGGGTATAGAAGTCTCACTGGACGAAATTTCAGATACCGTAAAGAATGTGTTGTCAGATTTAAGCTGGCTCTTACATTAAAAATGTATGTCACTATATGATTTTCGTTTCCTAATGAGGTCGATAACGGATGACTATTCTAACGATTCTGGAAAATTACTATCCGCTCCTCTATAGGGCCAAAGTGATTTGATTCGCCTGATCACTTCTGATTGCATCCACTCTAAGATGGCGGTTTGATTGATTGAGACGAACCAAATGCATTGTTGGGAGAGTGCCTCTAATGGAATTCGCCAATCACTGATCCGTCAACGTGAACAGCGAGGGGAAATTATAACTATCGAATCCACGCGGGGAAACACCTATGAGTTCTTTTTTTTTAGTTTTTTGAGTTGAACTTCATGAAATCAGTATTGAAAGAAAATGGATATCCAGAAAAATCCAAAGAAAAAACTTTTACAGAAATTGAAAATCCGAACACAGTCCACAATGAAGACATACAACCTATACAAAATACACAACCTGTATCAAACATTATACCTTATGTCCCCTCTTGTTGGTCTGAAATGCTAAAACGGATCGGCAACAGGTATAATGTTAATACAACATTAAAACAACAAATACTTCAAGGTTGATACGAACTCATAGTTATGCATTCTTTACCAGATAGCACGATAAAAGCAGATTCCTTTAATTTTCGTTCCCTGCCATTGCTCTCTTTCGTCATAATTTTAGTGTCGTTCCATTCTCATGTGTGATCTCCATCGGCAATAAGAATGTGTTCTTATAATTTAGAACCACTTATCTGTCTGTTCCTGATGTACATCTTGTGTTCACTCTTTCGCACTTCCAATGGTCGAGACGTTTCACCGATATATTTCTGACCGCACGAACAAGGAATTTGATAAATACAATTTTTTGTGTTTTCCGTTGGGTTATTTGGTTTGGTATGTGTCAGTATTGACCTTGAAGTATTTGTTGTTCTAACATTATACCTGTTGCCGATCCGTTTAATCTTTTGATAATGTTTGATACAGGTTGTGTATTTTGTGTTGTATGTATTCATTGTAGAATGTGTTCGGATTTTCAATTTCTGTGAAAGTTTTTTCTATGAATTTTCCTGGATATCCATTTTCTTTCAATACTGATTTTATGAAGTTTAGGTATCTCATCATTGATTTTTTCTTGTGAGTTACATACAATTTTTGTTTTATCATAAAGACATTTTACTATACCTTTCTTGGGTGGTGGTTTGAGGAGTAGTGAAGATATCTGTTGGTTTCTGTTTTCTTTCGATATACACTTGTACCTACATGGCATGTCGATTTTTTTATCATTACATCTAGAAATGGAAGTTCATTGTTATTTTCTGCTTCTAATGTGAATATTATTATTGGTTCTTGTTTGTTAATATGTTCCAAAGAGATGTCAAGTTCATTTTGACCGTGACTCCATGTAGCAAAAACATCGTCAACATATCTCCACCACACCTTTGGGCCATTTGGATAACTTTTAATGGAAGAATCCTCAAAAAACTCCATAAAAATATTACCAAATTTTTGTTGATAAAAATCATTTTTGAATGGAAGATACGTATTTTCTGTACAAAGTTTCAAGATATCCATGATCGCATTTTTTTTTTGAGAACGGACGCGGATCTAGTTTACGAAACGTTAACGATAAGTATTTTCATATATCTATTCAGTGGCGGATTTAAGGAAAAAGGCCCAGTCGGCAAAATTTCTTCAGCCCCCCCCCCCCCCCAGAAAATCATGTTGTGTCAGGTGTTCTATGGAAAGTGAAACATATATGTTTCAGGAATTTAATGAATATAAATTTTTTTTCATTTATTCATCGAGCATTATAAAAGTTATATTCTTTTTTACATCAAGAAACCAGGATTAGCATCAAAGTTACTCGTAGAAATTACTCATCCAGTACAGTAACTTGCAGTAACTAAAGTGATAGTTCCCGCGCATGTTCAGTGAATTCTCATTATTGGGCGCGACAATTCCAACTTTCGAAAGTGATGGTCAATTGACTGTCAACTGAATTAAGATGCGCGGGGGCACCCGGGGGCCCCTCTAGAACGTTTTTGAAAAGTCATAAATATTCGACAAACTTTGAGAAAATCGTAGACGTTTTAAATAAGTGATTGAATACAAAAGTTATTTTATTTTATATTTAATTTACGATAGTTATCCAGCAATTATTCTGATAACAGGGGGCCCCTGATTGAAAATTGAACTTGTGCTGTTCACAAGGGACTCACCACAACATTTTTTCAACAAAAAAATAACAAAAAGAAATCGAAGGTGTATTTTTCAGCAAGAGGGGCCCTGAAAGCTTTTCGTCGGGGGGGCCAGTCGGCAAGCGCGCTTTTGCCGACCTGTTAAATCCGCCACTGTATCTATTTGTTCTTATTTTTTTTATGATAGGCAATATTTGAGTTATACGAGAAGTTGCTGACTAATTGGACTTGTTCTATCCGGAGAGAACTGTTTTTCAATAGACGCAGCAAATTTCGGGGTAGATTGAAAAGCTGTCCTTCTACACTTGTAAAGATTCCAATATCAGTTTTAATCTTTTCAGATTGTGGTAGGTTACAAACCCAGTAAACTACGGAACAAATACTGATCCACCACAAAATAATGACGTTCAAACATTTGTAGACATTGTTGAAATCACCCATTCGAGTTTTCCATCTGTGACTACGAGTTGTTAAGTGTCACTTAGGGGGCGACTCGTGCAACCATCCCAACAAAGCTATTTGTTACTTCTGCGTTATTAAAGTTGGCCCTGATGGGGCGACACGATGTTCGGAGCTCTACCTTAACGACCTTTCACATCTCCGTTTTCAGGCCGAGCTTCCGAGTGATCACGCACTTTTCAGCTTATTATGAATGAGGGACTCGGCAATTTCATTCGGAATTCATCTACAATTTTCCCAGAAATTTCTTGAATGCGCAAAATTTAACCGTTTTTGTTCCTACGAGTACAATTAATTTGCGAGATAAGATTAAATACAACAGTAAAAAGAAATGATATCAGCTGCTCTGTTTGATATGAATGCAGAGTTTGCTGGTAGCCTCGATAAGTAATTTTTCGTGGGCGTTAAAAAAATAAATATTGCTGTAAAAACTCTCTAGGATATTCTCTGTGTATTTCAGCTGAGTTGGGTTAATTTTTGTGTACATGAAAACTGGGAATTTTCAGATTCGATTTTCCACTCTTTGAACTGAAATGATTGTACTCCTCGCGTGGCTTGCGTACCAAGTTAGCAAGATCATGAAGTTAGTAACTGTAAACTTAGAGAAGACGTGTTATATGCCATTCAGTTGCAATACATCGAACACCCCATCTTTCGAAAGTCTAACGGTGAACACAACTGGACATCAGCACAAAATTCTGCCAGAGAGGATAGTGAAATATTTGGGTGTTATTATGGATCAAATGGAACGCACACCTTGATTATATATACAGCAAACTAAGATGCATCATACACAAATTCAAGTATTTGAAAAATATCCTTCCATTCTACTAACTGAAATTTTGTGCGACAACATTCAATCTGAGGTCCCAACGAATCGGGAAGATCAATATTTTCACGGACAAGCCAAGCTTCACTCAGGGCACAGAAAAATCCCAGAGTGACATCTAGACTGGTATGGGAATGCCGCGAGGAACTGAAACATCTGGCCGACCATAATAGACTGACTCTACAATGGGTCCCAGGTCACTAAGGTATCGTAGGCAATGATGAAGCCGATGAGCTTGCAGGACAAGAATCATCAACACCATACACTGGACCCGAGCCAGCAGTGGGGGTATCCAAAAAACGGTACGGAATAACAGAGGAAATTGGGTGAGAACACAAAACAGAGATTACTGGGTAAATCTACCCAGTAGCGCTCACGGGAGAACTTTCATAAAAGAACCGTCGAGGAAAAAGACTGGAGACCTGCTTCAGTGGAACAGGAATCAGATAACAGGGCTGTTGACTGGACACTGTCCACTCGAAGGACACCTGAATGAGGGCTGTATAACGGCGACCTCAGCTGCAGACAATGTAACAGAGGGACAGAGATAGCTCGACATATACTATGTGAATCTGAGGCTCTGGATCATAAAAGACAAAGAGTTATATGGAAAACCAATTTTGGATCTCGGAGAATAAGACAAACACCCAGCAATCCATCTGCACAAATTTATGCAGGGAACAAGGTTGTTGGAAAAGGTGTCATGAAGTATAGGGAAGCAAAGCGCAATGAGCCCTAGAGACTGAGGTGCTTCCCGGAGACCCGGCAGTGGAGGACAGGTCACAGAGAAGAAAATACTTAGTCACCAAGGACGAAATGGAAATTATTCAAGAAAATGGTCTCGAAAATCAATGATTTCAGCGAATTATCTTCTTTTTCTTGGTTTTTTCTTCTTCAGAAACAAAAATTAATCGCAAGAATGGATGTTAGTAATAAATGTAATATCTCGATTATCGCATCGTATTTAGGAATAAAATTTCCTCTTCAAAATCTTAGCTTCCTTTGCGAATTCTAAACCTAACTTTCTATCAAACTGTCATCAATTTCCTTGTTATTATCAGTGTATCACTGTTTTCTGTATCAAATCAATTCACGAAAATTAGTCCACCAATAATTAATTGAATTAGTACGGTCCAAATGGCCACCTTGGTTGAGGCATACATCCTCTGTGACGGACCACTCTTGTATTTTTTTTCAACGATTGACTTTTAAGTTTAACTTTTCAGGTACTAATAATTCTTGGAATTTCCGGAGGATGTCGTCGACAAGAATTAATGATCGAATTCAATCAAGTTTCTTTCCTTTCAGTTTTTCCTAAATATCGAAAAATTTCTTATATCTGAAATTCATTATCGATATGGTACTTGAAAGACTGTTACGGAGTATTTACTTGGTCGAAAAAAAAATTAACTCGTGCGATATGGCCATCATATCCATTCTTGTTGTACAAACTACCATTCCAATAGATTGTTCTATTTACTTTTCTCTATCGTTCTGAATTAACATATGTAATGAGCATAATGGAATTCTCTGTTCCCTTCCACTGTTCAACTCTCAAGTAAATAAATGAATGTAACGACTTACCTCATGACTTCCAATATTCCTCAAATATTTTCTATTATTATTATAATGTTGCATCTAGATTTGATTTACGACTATCACTCTATCGAAGACTCTATTCGAACAGGAATTCTGGAGCTACAACAAATACACTCAGACTGATGAAAAGAAAACGTCAGCTCGCTATCCGACAACCCCATCTCGAGCAGCATATCAAAGAACTGAAATGCGATTCCCAAGTATCCTGTCACAAATATGAATATTTGACATCGAAGGAGCACATATGTAACACATTATTCATCACGTATCGATCTCACTTCAAACAATCCAATTCCATATGTGAACATGAGGGCGGAAATAGAAAATACCTACAGATAGTTATTGGTAGGAGCAATGATAGGCAACGGCGAATTATTTGTGGTGGATTCTCAACTATGATTGATATGGAAAACAATAGAAATAAATCCATTCATATTTCATATGTAGTATGGGTTGCACCCAATTTCATGTTGGACCTAAATGAATATATCGTGAATGGAAAAATCAATGTTGAAATATTTTATTTATTTATTTATTCATTTATTCATTCACTTTCAGAAACAGGATGATAACATACTGCTAAGAAATGTCGTCAAAGTAAGACAGATTAAAAATATATAAGAACAAACTGGACTAATGAAACTAACAACTAACAGACGAAACAACATTCAAGTACATGCATAAAATTCACTAACTGTGTAACAATTTTTCTCTATCAGAAGCATTTCCACTTCTTTCTTGAAAGTATTCAAATTCCTACTACTCTTGATAATATCAGGTATCTTATTGTAAAACATACATCCCATATAAAATAAACCTTTCTGGTATAGCAATGTGTCATGTTTGTTTGGTAAGAGCTGATTTTTTTTCCTTGTATTATATGAGTGCTGAGCTCTCACTCCATTGAACATATCCCTATTCTTAAAAACATAACAAACGACTTCATATATATACACAGATACAAGAGTTAATATTTTAGAGGATTTGAAAATATCTCTGCATGAAACACGGAAACCAAGATTACCCAAAATTTGTATCGCACGTTTTTGTAATTCGAAAACTCTATCAGCATCTGAGGCATATCCCCAGTGCATTATAGCATATTTCATAGATGAATGAAAACAGGCGAAGTAAAGTTGTCTGACTATATTCTGACTGCAATGCTTAAATGTTACTGCTAAGGCGTAACAAGTTTTAGACAACTTAACACAAACTTCCTGAATGTGGTCTGACCATTTGAGGTGATAATCTATTCTCAATCCTAGCATTTTTGTTTCTCTTGTGTAGATGACAGTAGTTTTATCCGACAAAACTATTTCGTTGCTCCACCCGCGACTGTGAACTTTTGAACATAATACATGTTGTTTTAGCATTATTAAGACTCGATTCATTTTTTTCAACCCACAGTGACATTTTTGTAAAAATTGATCGTGCTATATTTTCGGCATCATTCACAGTATCACTTTCAATTAGAAAGTTTGTATCATCAGCATACGAGACAATCAATGAAGATGATTGCTGAAGCCATTTCAACATATCATTAATATATACTATGAAGAGTGTAGGGCCCAGTATCGACCCTTGAGGCACCCCGGATTTGATATGCTTTATGCTGGAGGTGGTACTGTTTGTCGAAACTTGTTGTGATCGATCCGAGAGGTACGAGGTGAACCTGTCCAAAGACACCCCTCTCACTCCATACTTCTCCGGTTTCTTCAGAAGAATGTTATGATTAACACAATCAAAAGCTTTTGTGAAGTCTACAAACATTCCTAATGCAACCCGAGATTTATTCAGTGTACAAACAATATCACTCACAAACTTTTCCAGAGCAGTATCTAGACTTTTTGTTTAGTGAAACCATGTTGGCAATCTGATAGCAATTTATGAAATGCAAGGAAAGCCACTGATTGTTGATAAGATATCATCAACAGCAGATTCAAATACTTTGGAGAAACTAGATAACAGGCTAATCCCACGATAATTTTCCAATACAGTTTTCTCACCTTTTTCATACAGTGGGATCACTTTCGCAGATTTTAACATCGATGGAAATATACCCTGTTGCAACGACAAATTTATTATATAAGTAAGTGGTTTTATGATATAAGGTGCAATACGTTTCACTAGAATATTTTAAATGTCGTCAGTGCCTGCGGACCACGAGTTTTTCAAGGAACGTATCAATTCAGAAACATCACTTTCTATTACTGGTTGGAGAAACATTGAACGACAATTACTCTCAATTGAACTCGAAGTGAAATCATGATCAATATCACCTGTAAGAGAATTGGTAACAGCACTGGCAGAGTTAACGAAAAAGTGGTTGAAGCTTTCTGCACATTCTTGTGCGTTGAATGTACGACCGTTAACTTCGATATTTATTTCGGTATTTGATTTCTTTCTTCCTAGAGTGTCGTTTATTAATTTCCACATTGCTTTATTTTTATTACCAGAGTTTTCTACAAATTTATCATTACTGGCTTTATGAAATTGAGATGAAATGGTTTTATATCTATCATTAGCAAAATGAATAATATGATTCTTACTGAAGATACATCATTTTAATGAACATATTCTTTCAATTTTGTTTCTAATATTCCAACTGTATATTTTTAGTTGCAATCCCGATACAATAGCGGTTTGATAGCTTGTTATCGATATCAGAATGACTACATCTGCTAGTAAAATGTTCATATCGATATTTTCAATATTGGCATTCAAATATCTGTCTCCCTTCGTGTGGAAAAGTACATAAACATATCCAAGTATCAAATTTATTCGCATTTCGACGTGATGAAGAGATACGAATTCCAATAATGGATATTTATGAATATTCACACTTTACCGTGAATATCGAAAAAAAAATATTTGACTGGTATTGTAATTTCAATGGCGATCACATGTCGTTTATAAATTGAGATGTCAATATCGGTAATGTAATATTCATTATGAATTGTCACTAGAAACGATGTGGAATTTGAAAATTAGAATATCGATATATAGTGGATGTCTACAACAAAAGTCACATCACGATTTTTTTAAACAGCTATTTTTCCATTTGAACCCGCCTTCAGAGAGAACTATGATATTTCAAAAACAATTTCCACATGAGCGTATACGATCTGAAATAGTTCTCTAATATCCAATGATCTGGTGCTGTGTTTTTCTCCATTAATCATTAGGTTCGTCCCTTTTTCCTTCACACTAAAAATAAAGCCCTGTAATGTTCAAAGAACACCGCGTGAATCAAGGACAGTAGATAAGAATTAACATTCACTTTGAATTTCTGAAGTTTGTAAGCCTCAGGAAAAACCACTTCTGGCAGGGAGTTTCAATGCTCAGCTGTTCTATTGAAAAAAGAGCCCTGAGCAAGAGAGGTTCGACAGGTTTCCAAATTCACAACAAGGGGGGAACGATTGACACCAATTCGGAAGAGCATCGACCGTGGAAGTATCTATGGAAGAGAGACAAGTCTCTGACCCTTCTACGATGTTCCAATGAAGTGAGCGAGTCTGTGAGCGAAGAATCACCAACAAGACGAATTGCCTTTCTCTGAATAGAATAGAGAAGCCTCAATGAATGGTTTGGTGCGAACTCCACACATGAGAACTGTATTCTGAGACAGGTCGTATCTGAGCCATTATAGAACATTAGGAGCTGAAGAGAAGTGACGTATTTCTTAGCACGAAATGAAAATCCAAGTTTCTGGAAAGCACTTTTAGCGATCGATCTCACATGGTTTTTCCAGAGAGATTATCACTGATCGTATTATTGATTTATTTTACCATTACATGGAGAAGCAATATCTTAATGAATATATTTGAGCTTTCTGATCTGAAAACTGAACAACTCACAAGATTCTGTCACATACATGAGTATGTTGAAGAGGTATTGCTTCGGACTTCCATTTTCTATATTAATAACTATATTGAAACCTGTTACTGAGCAAAAAAACAAAAAACTTTTATAAAAATACAAATCTAATAAGGCAAGCGAAATTAAAGATTTTATTGATCGAAGAAATTAATATTAATGTTATCAATCAACTTTATTCTATCCTGTATTTGTAAACAAAATAATGTTTGGCAATATTATAGATACTTCACGTTATTTCAAACCCTATTGTACACAAAATATTCATTTTTACATGAACAATGACATACTGATCCCGTAAATTCAAATTTACCGCCACAACCTGACATTACACACCACGACCACAGAAATTTGACATTTGAGTGTCTCAACTGTATGGCTGTGGTATACTGTAACTTTATATTTATTACTAAGAGCATCATGCGAACTGCAAAATCATTGCATACGTTTCCTAACAGAAGTCCCCCCGCCAGTCCAGATAACCCCTTTCATCGGAGAACTACAACTTATGAAACTGGATAAAACGCGTTTCGTCTACTTTGCTTGCCTCGTCAACAAGATCTTAGCTACTGGAGTACCTAGATACCTTGCTTCAAAGATAATTCAAAGAGATGAAACCCACAATAGATCATTGAGGAACATATTTAGATTCAGTATTCCTACCCATCGTTCTTCTCTTTTTGAAGGATCATTTTCATATTTGGTGGCTTATCTGCTTAATCACTTGCCCGCAGAATCACTGAATTTGGCTGCTTTCACTTTGAAGAAGTATCTCAAACAGGCTATCTTGAATGTGCATCTAAATATAATTGATTTTAGTAAATTTCAATCCTGTCAGTTTGTCTGTCATTATATGTTTTTAGTTGTTCCTTGGGCTTAGTTAGTATCATTTTAAATGTACTTGGTCCATTTGTGTGTAATTGTCAATTTTATGTATATTATGACACAATGAATGCTTTATTATTATTATCATTATCAGGGATACATCCTTGAATAATCGATGAAAATGACATTTTTCATCAGAAGTCATTTGTCACGCTTTGCCCGCTATATGCTTCGAATATGAACATTATAACTGATGGACTGGCCCTAAAAGAGAGAGGATTGCAAAGTGAGCAAGATAAAATACAAGTATGACCTCTAAGTAAATTGCTTCCTCAATATAGCAGATAAAGATGGGTTAAGAAGGATAGAGTAATTCAAGTGAGGAATTATCATTCTGTTCTCCACAATATAACTCCAATGTACATATCCTTTCTCTCTCTATCATATTCCGCATCGTGTTATATGAAAAACTGCCAGTCCATTAGTTATAATGTCTATGTCATCGAAGAGGATTGCTCGGTGAGGTAATAAATTGAAACAAGCAATTGAAAAAAATGGATCAGCTGAACGAAAAACTCGAAAATATAAAACACGAAATGCATTAAATTCAGTTCCAGCAATACCATTGTTTATAAAGATATAGTTAGTCAATGACTGTGTAAAAATGATTTGGAGCATTTTTGATACGTTATTCATAGTATAATGACGATATTTTCGTTACTTGACAATGCACTACAAAGTATCCTGCTCCGAAGGGACGAATGGGTGCAGAATTATGTTTGTCAGCTTGACAGTTGACAATAAAAGTTTGTGAAGGAGATGAAAGCTTATAATTCAGAAAATGAAGCTAAAAAAATGGTAAAACCTCGCAATTTTTTCGTCCAGCACTGATTCGTACAAAAATTTGGGATCAGGCTTATTACACCCTCTAGTTCATTTTTATAGTGTGCCGTTGTAGGCTTTTTGTTTTTTAGGGGTGAAAACTACCCCTTATTGTCAAAAATTATAAAATAACATTTGAAACCTAAATATGGGTGGAAATAGTTAAATAATGATTGTTTCAAGCTTTAGGATACAATTTCATAATCTTTCAACCTACCCTTGTTATGAACTACCCTTGAAAACATTGAAATTTTTATAATAGTTCAGGAAATGAAGCATTTTGGCTCGCAATTTTTTCGTCCACCATGGATTTACCTGAAATTTTCACAAAAGGTAGGGAATAGCTCTAGGATCATTTTCTATATTATGACGCTGTACGCTAGAGCTTTGGGGGTGGTTGCCACCCCATCACGGGGGTGGAATTTTTTTTATCACATTTCAACTGTAGGAATCGACGGAAAAAGTAATTTTAAGAAAAAATGTTCCATACGTTTTTTTCGTAGAAGTAATATTTTTTGAGTTATTCGAAGTTGAAAGTAACAGTTTTTCGACGAAAAAATCGACTTTTTTGAATGGTTTTTTGCAAATAATTCTAAAATTAAGCATTTCATCAAAAAAAGTGGGGAAAGGCAAATTGTAGCTTTTGAAAAAACAAAAACAATGCTCTCTTTATAATTTCCTCACGACACATACGAACTGAGATACAGCAAATTAATGCTTAGCTTTTTTCGTCAAATGTATAAATTGGAAGATTTAAAGCGAAATAACGAGGAAAATTTGCATTTTTCGAAGACAGTTCATAGAAGCGCTTGACTAAGGTGATGTTCGATCGTAAACGGCTATATCTCGCCGAATATTCACTTTAAAAAAAATCTACACACAGCGAAATTTTTTTCATTGAAAAATCTACAATTTAGTACTGTATCGTTTTTTTCGTATCTTTAGTATTTTGAGAGATATTTTTAAGAATAGGGTTGAAAACACGAAATTGAAAAAATCGTTTTCTCTTTAAACTCCAATTTTTCTAACATTAGACATTTTAAATTGGTTAAACTCCGTGGGTGTATCAATAGTACATATATAAGGAGAATCGCAGAAGTGTGGCGATGAATTTTAGTTAGGGGGTACTTTGGAGGTTGTTTTCACAGTTTTTTTTCGTAGAAAAAAAGCGGGTACCAATTTTATTTTGATTATAAGTCGGTCAATTTTCATGCTAGGAAGGCATTTTTTATTTGTTTGGAAGCTCTAATTGAATAATTTTAAAGATTTTATATGAGCTTTCCTCGAAAAATGCAAATTTTTCTCGTTCTTTCGCTTTAAATCTTCCAATTTAAACATTTGACGAAAAAAGCTAAGCATTAATTTGCTGTATTTCAGTTCGTATGTCTCGTAGGAAAATTATAAAGGAAGCAATGTTCTTGTTTTTTGAAAAGCTACGATTTGCCCCTCCACACTTCATTTGATAAAATGCATAGTTTTAGAGTTATTTGCAAAAAAACATTTGAAAAAGTCGATTTCTTCGTCAAAAAACTGTTACTTTCAACTTCGAATAACTCAAAAAATATTATAAAACGTGTGGAACATTTTTTTCTTAGAATTACTTTTTCCGTCGATTCCTACAGTTGAAGTGTGAACAAAAGTTTCCACCCCCGTGATGGAGTGGCAACTACCCCCAAGGCTCTAGCGTACAGCGACATGATATAGAAAATGATCCTTGTGCTATTTCCTACCTTCTGTTGGAATTTCAGGTAAATCCATGGTGGACGAAAGAATTGCGAGCCAAAAAGCTACATATCAGGCATTGAAATAATCTTAAAAACATAAATTATCTACGACATTGGCGAAAATTCTCCACTTCTGTTTCTGAATTGATTGACATATTTTGGTATAATGAGTAATCAAGACAATGTGTGATTCAGGCTACGACGTCCGTGAAAAGTTCAGAAGAAAAGACATGACTTGGAAACGAAATCACAAGTGCCATCTTTCCGTAGAGTCCATCCCTTCAAATGATATTCCCCCAAGGTTGACTAACTATATCTTTATGAACAATGGCGATACGCCCCCTGAACAAAAGTTTCAGGCAATGTCAAAGTGGCGCTAAACCTCCACGGTTTTGAAGTATTCGAGCACTTTCAAGTCCCAACCTCAATTGAAAATGGTTGTCAAAGTAGTGCAAATTAGTAGAATGTTCCGCTGAATTAGCGCTGAGAACTCAAATTCAAAATACATATGAGACTTATTTCAGTATAGAAATTCTCTACCAACACATTCTTTTTCCTTCTCTGTATTGGAGAAAATAGGTATATATATATATATATATATATATATATATATATATATATATAAAAAATTTCCAGGTACATTGAATAATTAGCAAGCTAAACACAAGATTACTCACTGAAGTTTACACTTGTTAGTGAGAAGGTACACGTGAATTATAAATAAACATATAAATATAAATATATACCAAATTCAACAACAACAATAGCACTGGATGAGATCATGAAATTTGACTTAATAATAAACATCATACTAAACATTAAACAAAACATATGTTATTGGGTTTATAGGATGCATAGGTCTGGCACAAGTGAACAAAATATAGATACTTGTGGGTATTTCAATTGAATAAATTATCGATTAAATTCCGTGAATTATTTTTTATGTATTTTTCCAATTCTTTCCTGAATGAATATCGGGACATTAGTCCAGTCTATGACCATTTTCCCGTGTATTTATCCCATACAGCACCGATTCGCATAAAAATTTGGATTCAGGATCTACATACACTCTTTTCCAAAATCTACCCTGCGCCGAGGGTTGCTTTCTCCCTGGGGGTGGATGCCATCCCTTCTTGGGGGTAAATTTTTTTTTATTGGAAATAAGTACGGAAATCAATAGATTGACTAATTCTAAGCACTTTTTGTTCAATGAAGTTTTATCTGAAAAGCAATACTTTTCGACTTATTCGCGAGTGAAATTGTCGGTTTTCAGGCAGAGAAAACACGTTTTCAGGTCCTTTTTCGCGAATAACTGGAAAATAAGGCATCTAATCGTAAAACCTGCAGAGAGCAAAATCAAAGCTTTTGAAAAAACAAAGGCGATTGTTCATTTGTGATGTATGCAAACCCACTACAAACTGAATAATTGCTTGTTGAAAGTTGATTGGTATTCTCAAACGCCAAAATGGAAAGTTTCTACGTACAATAACCAAAAAACAATGCATTTTTCGAGAAAAATTAATTCGACCTTTTTTTAAGTCCTTCAAAAATCATTCGTTTTTGTTATTTATAAAAGTTTCTGGCATCAAAACTGACCGAGGTATGAAGGAAATAATGTTGAATCCTATTTTTTCCTTGAAAAAAAATTGTGAATCACTCATCCTCTCTTTCCCCCCTCTTTGGAAAAAATCGTTGCCTAGTGGAACTATATGTATATATACTTATATAATATACATATAGTTCCACTAGGCCTAAAATATAGTTACTATGTGTATTCTTAAATATAATAATGTACACACTCCAATTTCTTCAAAAAATTGTTTTTGGTTTTTTCCCATAACTCGCTTAGTCTTCAAGCAATCAAATCCACCAAAGGGGTATTTTGTAGCTTCTTTCATGAGCTATAAGCTCATTCACATTATTTTTTGTTTCAGATTATATTTTTGAAGAAGTTCATGCTGAAAGGGCTCAAAAAAGGTACTTTGCGCGAACCCTCACAATATTTAACTGGCCATATCTTACTCTATTTTCATCCTGCAGAAAAAATGAAACACCGAAATTTTCAGAGAAGAATAGCCTTCAATTCTGTACTCTAGAAAGTTTTGCATGTGATCAATAGTTTTCGAGTTATTTCGAAGAAATTGTAATTTTTCGCTGAATTACGTATATGATTTTTTCTCTTCAATCTCAATTTTTTCCGAAACTACGTACTTTCGATTGATGAAAAACTCAGAACTTATTGGAAGAACATGAATGAAGTGAATTATGGAGTAACAACAATTTTTTTCAAAGGGGGGAGAAGAGAGGATGAGTTATTCACAATTTTTTTTCAACGAAAAAATAGGATTCAACATTATTTCCTTCATACCTCGGTCAGTTTTGATGCTAAAAACTTTCATAAATAAAAAAATGAAGGATTTTCGAAGGACTTCAGAAAAGGTTTTATAAGTTTTTCCCGAAAAATGCATTGTTTTTTGGTTATTGTACGTAGAAACTTTCCATTTTGGCGGTTGAAAATACCAATCAACTTTCAACAAGCAATTATTCAGTTTGTAGTGGGTTTGCATACATCACGAATGAACAATCACCTTTGTTTTTTCAAAAGCTATAATTTTGCCTTCTGCAGGTTTTTCGATTAGATGCCTTATTTTCCAGTTATTCGCGAAAAAGGATCTGAAAACGTGTTTTTCTGCCTGAAAACCGACAATTTCACTCGCGAATAAGTCGAAAAGTATTGCTTTTCAGAAAAAACTTCATAGAACAAAAAGTGCTTATAATTAGTCACTCTATTGATTTCCGCACTTATTTCCAATAAAAAAAATTCACCCCCAAGAATGGGTGGCATCCACCCCCAGGGAGAAAGCAACCCTCGGCACGGGGTAGATTTTGGAATAGAGGGTAAGTAGAACCTATATCCAAATTTTCATACGAATTGGTGCTGTATGGGATAAATACACAGTTTACACTTTTTTCACCGTCATAGACTGGAGTACATATCACATTGAATGTTTGCGGGTAGACTGTTGAACAATTTAACCCCCAAATAATTATAACTTCTTCGTCCAATCGATTTGAATGTTCGATGGCATTGAAACTGATTATGATTTCTGGTATTATAGGTATGTGCAAGTTTTTGTAATTCATTTCTATTTTGATGTTGTCTTATGTTGCTGTGCTTGTAATAAAGTTGCCTTATATCTAAAATGCCACTTTCTTCGTACAAACGATCACTTGGAAATCTTGAACCTTTTGACAGCATCAATTTCAAAAAACGTCTTTGTAATACCACTAATAGGCGCAGATGAGTTTTAGATAATCCCCCCCATCCCAGTAGTCTATAAGATAAATGGCTTTTCACTAAGCTATGGCAAATAGTTTTTTTCTGACTAAGATCAAGAATATCATTCATTTGCCTGAACTTATAGAGGACAAATACCAGATATCAATAATGTGTATCAATAATACCAGATATTTTATATGGTTTACCGAATATATTTTCAGATCGTCCACAACTGTAAGGTCTCATAAATTGTGAATGGGAGAAAGAATGTTTTTTCTGCATTTATGGTCAATAACCGATTATCAAAATATTTTTTTATCAAAGAGAAATCACTTTCCACTTCAGTTTTCAACTCCTCCCATGTTTCGCCCTTGTAAAAAACCACAGTGTCATCAGCAGAACTAATTATTTCGCCCCTACTTTCAATCGAAAACAGGCCGTTTATATTAATCGCGAAAAGTAAAGGACCCAAAACTGTACCTTGAGGTACACCACACTCTATTACTTTCCAACTACTAGAACTGTCATTTATTTTGACACATTGTTTCCGATTTTGCAGATAACTCTTGAAAAGTTTAAGGCAGTTGTTTCTTATTCCAATATTTTCTAGTGATTTTAGCAATATCGTATATATATATATATATATATATATATATATTATATATATATATATATATATATATTCTCCCACCGTAGGTAGTGAGCCACTTCTATAGGAAAAGTACGGTTGAAGTGAGGTCCGAGACAAAGTGAGGACCAATATACGGACCTCACTTTGTTAACTGACCCAGATATTATAAATACGTTTACGTCAACATAATCTTTCATTTCCCAAAAAAAAAAGTTGGACCTCATTCAGTAGGATATGTCGTTATTCCTGTATATTTTGGTTTGGAATTTGGCCGCATGAGGTCGTGTTTCCTACAGTATATTATCAACTGTGTATACCCACTCTAGTGTCAATAACATTGCCGCGCAAAGCTACACACAGAGTGAGCACAGGTGATATTGCAACCCAGCACTGTCCTCTCTTTGTCGCCGACATATAAAATGTATATTGGATATAGATTCACAGTTACCCTGCATGTGTTGAAATGCTTCTCAAGGCAGAAAAAGTATTTTCATTCGATTCTGACATTTCAGTCTTGCTTTCTGTCGGACTCGCGAATTATATTTGCCATTATTGGCCAGTTTTTTGCTGTTGTTCCAAATGAGAAAAAAGAATCTGTTTCAGATTGAGTGACTTGTGTAGCACGAATTCGATTATTTGTCGGTCTTGCTTTCCATTGCTTGTCTATGTCAGTCGGATGAACATGAATGGTACTCTGTAATGGTCTGCTTCTTGTTACCCTTTCGTGTAAGACTAATGGTTAGGCGGACAACTTACAATGTTTCATTGCAATCAGATGAATGGTTTACAAAATTCCATATTGGTTTTTGAAGTTGGACTCTATGTTAACAAGCATTTAGTAGTATTCATTATGCTCATTAGAAAATGAGTTGTTGAATGGAATGGCGCCGTTCAAAATAGCTGTTCTTCCATGTCACCATTGCTCTTTAGCATGATAGGTGAATTCTGAACGGAAGCGAATGAATATCCAGAGTCGCGACATTGACAGAATATTATTGAAATCAAAGATTGAATTTTGACAAAGTTGGGGGGGGGGCGTTATTACCACCAAGCCCTCCTATAAATCCGTCCTTGCTATCGATGACTTCCGTACCAATGTAGTGTTCAGTTTTCAATATTAGTTACATTCGGCATTGTACGAAAGTTGAATCTAAATCACAAAAAAGCTTTGGAAAGAGCGAATTAATAAGCAGAAGTCACCGAGTCGACCTGCATTTTGGATATTAGCTCGACTATTTTTTGTCCAAATATATTTTTTTGATCGCTGTGTAAATACATATTCTGCAAGTTATGGAGATGAATTATCAACAAACGATACTGAGTGAGTGGGGTGTTTCTGAAGAATATATTGAGAACTAGTTCAGAAAATGAAGCTAAAAAAATGGTAAAACCTCGCAATTTTTTCGTCCAGCACCGACTCATGCAAAAATTTGGGATTAGGCTTATTACACCCTCAAGTTCATTTTCTATATTGTGCCGTTGAACGCTTTTTGTTTTTTAGTGGTGAAAACTACCCCTAATTGTCAAAAATTATAAAATAACATTTAAAACCTGAATATGGGTAAAAATAGTTAAATAATGATTGTTTCATGCTTTAGGATACAATTTCATAATCTTCCAACCTACCCTTGAAACTACCCTTGAAAACATTGAAATTTTTATAATATATCTTTTAGAATACACTGCTGAGAAATCAACGAAATATACACTCACACACGCGAGCAGATTTTTCTTCTTCTCTCTCTTCCAATATGAATGGAAAAAGTGGTAGATATAATTTAACGGCCGAGTATACCGTTTATGTAGATTACTACGCTCCGAAGAGGATAATTCAAATTTTTCAAAAAAAAATTTATCGGTTTTTAAGCATAGCTTCCTCGTTTTAGGTGATAGAAAAATTTTTTCCGGGACGATTTTGTAGAGCTTTTCAAGAGCAATAAGACTATGTGAATACTACTTAAAATCGCTTAGTTTTCAAATGGGGAGAGTTCAAAGCTCTTGACTAAGGTGATGTTCGATCGTAAATGTAGGTGTTAAACGGCTATATCTCGCCGAATATTCACTTTACAAAAAATCTACACATAGGGAAATTTTTATCATTGAAACAGCTTCAATTTAGTGCCGAATCGTTTTTTTTCGTATCTTTAGTATTTTGAGAGATATTTATAAGAAAAGCGTTAAAAACACGAAATTGAAAAAAATCGTTTTCTCTTCAAGTTCCAATTTTTCTAAAATTAGGCATTTTGAACTGGTTAAACTTCGTGGATGTATTGATAGTACATATATAAAGAAAATCACCGTAGGGTGGCGATCAATTTGAGTTAGGGGGTACTTTGGAGGTTGTTCTCACAGATTTTTTTCGTAGAAAAAAGCGGGTACCGATCTTATTTTGATCATAAGTCGGTCAATTTTCATGCTAGGAAGACATTTTTTTATTTGCTCGAAAGCTCTAATTGAATACTTCAAAAAATATCCTATGAGCTTTCTTCGGAGAATGCAAATTTTTTTCGTTATTTTGCTTTAAATCTTCCAATTTATACATTTGACGAAAAAAAGCTAAGCATTAATTTGCTGTATCTCAGTTCGTATGTGTCGTCAGATAATTATAAAAAAAGCATTGTTTTTGTTTTTTCAAAAGCTACAATTTGCATCTTCACACTTTTTTTGATAAAATGAACAGTTTTAGAGTTATTTGCAAAAAATATTTGAAAAAGTCGATTTTTTCGTCAAAAAACTGTTACTTTCAACTTCGAATAACTCAAAAAATATTACTTTTACGAAAAACATGTATGGAACATTTTTTCTTAGAATTACTTCTTCCGTCAATTCCTAAAGTAGAAAAGTAATAAAAAATTTCCACCCCCGTGATGGGGTGACAACCACCCCCTAGGCTCTAGCGTACAGCGGCATGATATAGAAAATGATTCTTGAGCTATTCCCTACCTTCTGTGAAAATTTCAGGTAAATCCATGGTGGACGAAAAAATTGCGAGCCAAAATGCTTCATTTCCTGAACTAAACTTCAAACGTGAGTGCTATACAAAATTATCCTTTGGAGAAAATCTTTGGTGGAAATTTCTTCGTTTTTCGACTGATAATTGTAAAAAGACAATGCAGTGATGCATACGAAACTCACTGAACAACTTCTCGATACAAAGAAGTAGTACATACCACGTGAAATGAAGCTCGTGAAAAGACCACAATACGTGTATTGCATGATTGAAATAATCTTGTGCTTGAGGGTGGAGGCAAATCTCTACGAGAAATAAAAAAATTAATGGATTCATCTATAAAAAGCCCGTGTGTTTTGAGTTTATTTTTCTGTGAAACAATACTCAGAAAACACATATTTTTTCCGTATATGAAAGACAGATATTATACAGAGTGGCCCACCACATTCGCCTCGGTATTTCTACGAGAAATGAAGAGAGTTAGGGAAAAAATTTCAGCACAGTCATATGTGGGTTCATAGGGAGCATATTCCAATATTATTTTGAATTATATAGGGTGACCCACAAAAAAATTACATACCAAAGTTATATTTCTTCTTATGGAACACCCTATATTTTTTCATATTTTTCGATACTATAGACAAAATAAAGGTGGGTTACTATTATATTTCCTTAACCTAAAACTAACCGTTTCTGAGAAATTTTGAGAAATTTGAAAATACAGACCGTAATTTAAAGATTGTTTTCACCCTGTAACGTGTAACAAGATGCTCGTGATTAAATGTACTGCTTAGCTCAATGGTTAAAGTTAACGACTACATGCAATTTTCAATGCAATATTATACAGAGTGGTGAAAAAAATTGCCTCAAAATTTGGACACACATTTAATTGAATAACTTCTTAAAGTTGAATGGAACACCCCGTATTTAGTGGCGTAATCTGACGCATAATTAGATTCCCTTCAAAACTAAATTAGGGTTCCCTATACCTATCTCTTTTGATTTTTACACAAAAAGCGTTTTTATATTTTACTTATGAGTAATTTTTTCATCTTGAAAATGAAACACACTGTATTATAATAAAAAGCTTAGAATGCGTTTAATAAACATTTATATTAAGGAATACGTAGATTCGCTAAAAGCACAAGTTTAAATTTTCGAAAATGAGCTGTGTCTGAAGTAAAATGCAGCCAAATGTAAAAACTCAAATGAATTGCCATTTCTGAAATATTACAGCATTCTTTGAAATAAGATGCGTCTCAATTATTGAGGCGAAATATGTTGAATTCGCTTGTTTCTTAGCAAATATATTAGACTTCATATTGAAATAAATAACAAAATTACAATATGAGGTAAATAAAATAGTGGTTTGTACAACAAAAGTGGATATTGTGGCCATATCGCACGAGGACGAAGTTTGGGCACGATGCCATAGGCGAGTACCCTAGCAACAAGTATTTTGTTCTCTGTGCTTGTGGAATTCATTTTCCAACCAATGTGGATATGAACTCAAATCCGTACAGTTGATTGGAATTGCCAACTTATCCGTTTAGGAAACTATCAAGAAATCAGCATTTTTACGGGTGGGAGTGAAAGAACATACATTTACGATTTTCTATAAAACCTATTATACTATATTTTCGATAAAAGTAAGCTCTGGCCTAGATGACGTTAATTATTATTATGAAACAGAAAATATTTGACAGCGACAACTTGTTAATCAAACCATTATCATTGTCTCAAACTGGTTTAAAGTTGTCTTTTTGAAATATTATAAAATGAGAACTTATCCCCAACAAGAACGAATTGATATTATTTTAACAATCGGTGAGGGTGAAGAAATATGTTTATTGGCCCGAAGGTATCCTTACAGGAGTCATCCTAACAAGCGTTCATTGCAAAAATTGTTGCATCTTTTCCAAAGAACAGGCAGTGTATCTTATAATATGCAAGAACGGCAAAAACCAGTTACTGGAAATGAGGAAAATCAATTTAGTGATGTTATCTCTAGTTGAACAGCCTCACACAAGTCAGCGAAAAATATGCGAAACAACTGGATTAAGCAGACAGAGTATCCAAAGAATAATTAAAAAGTACAAATTCCACCCGTATCGCATTGAACTACATCAACAGCTTTTTGAAGAAGATTGTGATCGACGACTGGAATTTTGTTTATGGGTTTTAGAAAAGTTTGGTGATGAAGAAAATTTTTTTTATTATGTGCTTTTTTCCGATGAGTCAACTTTTCATAATAACGGATCAGTTAACAGAAATAACTTTCACTATTACAGTGACGAAAACCCTAATATTTTCAGAACACTCGATCACCAGCACAGATGATCTGTTAATGTGTGGGGTGGAATAATTGGAACGCAAGTAGTAAGTCCTTACTTTTTTGATAGTCACTTAAACGGCGTCATGTTTCTCGGATTCATTAGGGATAATTTGCCTGTGCTGTTGGAAAGTATGCCTATTAATATTCGTCAACGGATGTGGATGCAGCTAGATGGTGCTCCTGCACACTTTGATAGACGTGTTAAAAACGAGCTAGATCGACAATATCCAAATAGATGGATAGGACGAGGAGGTCCACAGAACTGGCCAGGCAGGTCTCCGGACCTTACAAGTCCCGACTATTTTTTATGGGGATATATCAAAAGTATTGTTTACGATACAGAGCCAACGACACCTCAGGATATGAAAGTACGAATAAGAACAGCGTTCGGTTCAATACCGCAAAATATGTTACCCACAGTTCAGCACTCATTTCAAGAAAGAGTTCGCCTAGGCATCGGGAATAATGGACATCATTTTGAACACTTATTGAAATAATAAACTATTTAAGATTCTTAATTTTTCGATAAAATGACTTCAAAAATGCTTTTTTGCTTTTCATCACAATACGGTGTGTTTCATTTTTAAGATAAAAAAAATACTCATAAATAAAATATAAAAACGCCTTTTGTGTGAAAATCAAAAGAGATAGGTATAGGGAACTCTAATATAGTTTCGAAGGGAATCTAATTATGCATCAAATTACGCCACTAAATACGGGGTATTCCATTCAACTTTAAGAAGTTATTTAATTGAATGTGTGTCCAAATTTTGAGGCAATTTTTTCACCACTCTGTATAATATTGCATTGAAAATTGCATGTAGTCGTTAACTTTAACCTTTGAGCTAAGCAGTACATTTAATTACGAGCATCTCGTTACACGTTACAGGGTAGGTATAGGAAATATAATAGTAACTAACCTTTATTTTGTCTATAGTTTCGAAAATTATGAAAAAATATAGGGTATTTTTTGTGGGTCACCCTATATATTTCAAAATAATTTTGAAATATGCTCCTCATGAACCCACATATGACTGTGCTGAATTTTTTTCCCTATCTCTCTTCATTTCTCGTAGAAATACCGAGGCGAATGTGGTGGGCCACCCTGTATATCATGATGTTTAGAAAAAACGATTCCACATTTCCATAAAAAGTTGATTCACAAAGAGTTTTCGAAAAAAAAATTGAATATTTCTTCAACTAATTACTCTTCAATATATAATTTGATGTGACAAAATAGTATATTATGCAACGATCATGTTATGATGGTTATTAATACACGAGCATTAACCGAGATACGAAACGAGACGAAGGTGAGTTTGGTATGGTTTATGCTATTGTATCAATAACCATTACATGAGAGTTGCATACGCTATTTTATCTACACCCAATAAATAACGAAGAACTGAAAATATTATATTATTAGGTATTTATATTGAACACAATAATACTAGGTGATCAATTGTATCCCTTTGAAAAATTCTACAAAATTATAATTAATGGTATAACCACGGAAAATACAACGATGAGAAATGAAAAGAACAAAAAATGAAAAAAATCTCTGCCGAGGTCAGGATTTGAACCCGGACGTTCCTGATCGCAGCCCTCGCAATTGACCACTAGGCCATGAGAGCTCATTCCATTTGGTCGAAAATAAAAAACATGTGTTGCATTTGTCAAATGAAAAATATAATTCTTTCGATTGTATTTTTTTCTTGTCTGAGACATATGTGGGGGAGTCGCTGGTAATTCTTCTATATCACTGCTATAAGACTTGGAATCGTCAAGCGGTGAAGCACAACCGCATCGTTTTTATTCATCGCCATATTTAAACTTTTTGTTTTTCTGTCCATACTGAAAGAATACCCCAGTTATATAATTGAAATCACTATAAAAAGAGTACGATAACGAATGTTATCTGTTAATATATTTTTCAATTCAATTTCTTGATAAAAGTACCTGAAAACATTGACAATTCATTGCAAAGTGGGTTTCTGAGCTTGATAAAGGCACTATTGCGCATAACACTGTCAAATTTCATTCACGAAACGCGGCAACATCACATGGACCTCACTTGAACCTTGGTATGGTTTGGTATTTGTATAAAGGTCCTCATTTTGTTCGAGTCTTAGAAAAATTTATACGGATCTGACTTGGTTAGATATATGATGCAGACCTCACTTGGTAATGATATATAGCAAATATGAAACTTCGTTCTATCGAAAAAAATAACTGTATATTTGAGATACCTTTGATGCCGCATCAATGAGGGAGCTATACAATCAGTTGTGAGTTCACCAGACCAATCCTTGCACTGGTCCTCATTCGGTGGGGACAATGGTGAGTCCTCACTTTGATAGCGGGCACAGTATATATATATATATATATATATATATATATATATATATATATATATATATATATATATATTATTCATGGTGGATACGTGATTCTTGAATAGTTCCGAATGAGTGCCTTTATTCCATTCAATTCGATAAAAAAAAGCAGCAATTTTTATACAAACCCCTCTAGCAGCCACTAATATCGTTCCCAGAAAACTCGTTATCGGTGCATGCCACTCACACATTCATGAAGTGGATATCAAAGTGTATTTTCGACTCACTGATAGAAAATCAGAGGAACGATCACATTAGGTAATACTGATATCATCTGACACATTTATTAGGGAGATAGAAGCACTTGACGACCATTTTCTGCCTCGGGCTATTACAGGTTTTCGAGAACGATGAATTCCCCCATACCGTACATTTGAGATTATCTCCAGTGCTCGACTGCCGGAATTGTATTTGAATAAAAGAGATTTTGATTTGTTTTTGAATATATCACAGAAAATACTAGGTAGAACCTCTCTCATTATTTTTCAGTTAGATATTGGAAGGAGCACAACTTTGACTACTATTGCTTTCAAGGTTAGGACCTAGACGTTTGAAAATTCCAAACCGTTTAATTTTGTGAGCGACTATTACAATTATTAGTGTTTTACCACTTTTGATATAAACGTTAACCATGAATTATTGTGCTTGATAAGAATTAGTAATAATTGTTATCATATTCCAAAATTATATCGCAGCACCATTTTGACCAAGACCCCAACTAATAAAAAAATTCAAAAATTCAAAATTCATTTATTCATACCTGCAGTAGCAGCCATCTCAAAGATGGATGTATACGTCACAATCCAAATATTCAGGGCCCTTCTTTTCACTTATAGATAAAGTCCTTGATAACTTATCTGTCAGATATCAATATGTATTCCTGTGTAGTTTATGTGATGGATAGTTATCAGAGACCTTATCTGTAAGTGGAAAGACCGGCCCTCAAAGTCATAACCTTTACATAAAACAGAAACTGAAGACAAGCAACAGTACACGATACAAGGCAAGACAGTGTATAAGGTACATTCACTATACTGTATCATTAAGATACTCACGTACAGAGTAGTAGGCTTTCTCGAGAAGAACCTTTTTTATTTTGTTTTTGTAGGTTTTGAGGCTCATGTTCTGTATGCCAACAGGCAACTTGTTGAAAAACCTTGCTCCTGCATATCTAGGACTCTTCTCAAATTTACTCAAATTATGTGGAGCTACAGTCAAAGCACTGGCATTTCGTGTTGAATAATTATGGTAATACGAGTTTCTTCTGAAAGTTTCTAGATTATTTTTGACATAAATGAGTACTTTATAGATGTAAATGCTAGGAAAAGTTAATAAATTATTCAGTAGGAACACAGGCTTGCAACTCTCACCAAACTCCAAGTCAAACATAAGTCTCAAAATCCGTCAGTCACAAAAATCCTTCCGGAACTCACGCAGTCCCCCCACAGAACAACGTTATAAGTGAGATGACAGTATACGAGCGAGAAGTACATGTCAAGCAATACTTTTCTATCTACAGTTTTTTTTAATTTCAAAATAGCATAGTAACTCGAAATCATTATTTTCAATGTATTCTCTATATGTCTATCCCAAGTTAACGTCTCATCCAGGTAGAGGCCCAAAAATTTTGTACATTCGGAAGTCTGTATTTCGTTGAAAGATATGCAAGGGCTACTTCTCCGACACTTGAAATGGAGGTATACTGTCTTTTCTAAATTCAGTATCAAATTATTTGTGTTACACCAGTCATCGAATGTCTTTGTAACCTCTGTCATAATATTTTGTAGTTCCTCAGAAGTCTGTGCCGACACCACTACCGAGGAGTCATCTGCAAACATGGTGATCGATCCATTTTTCACATAATCTGGCATGTCGTTTATAAAAAGTATGAAAATCAGTGGTCCCAACATAGACCCCTGAGGAACGCCAATATCAATATTATATGGTTCAGAACATGCGTTATTTATTTGGACATATGCCTTCCATATGCATAAGCACCACATTGACAATATTTTGACACTTTTCACCAGAGGGCTTATCGTTATCTTAAAATTCGAATAGAGATGAGAATTTGATTCCGTTTATATTTATCATTTCTGCAACAAAGGGACTTTCAGGAGCATTCATTATGAGATATTTACAGAAGGCGATGCGAAATTGAAATTTCCTTTGTTAACTTTATATAGCTGCTCTAAGGTAAATGAGATATTATTAGAGTGAAGCAATGCAAACTGTTGAAGTAGAGAGTAGTATGGGGAGTAGAACCTAATCTCACATTCAAATAAGAAAAAATATCATCATCCAGATCCAGATTTCATCATTTGAGCCACGGTAATAAAAAATGTTATGAAATGATAGAACAGAGAGAACTCAAAACATAAGAAATGAAATTATAATTCTCATTCTTTTACGTTGTAGGGGGTTATTTGTCTATTTCATCACGGAAACCCCTTGTTGAAGCTTGCAGACTGCGTCTTTCCTCACGAAAGAATTGGTGGAGTTCAATATAGTGATTTATTATAGATCAACAAATATCATAATTTGAAGCGGTAAAAAGTGAACATTGCAAAAATTTTTTTTCATTTTGTTTGATCTGTGCATCGGAAAAACTTTTCTAATAACAGGTTCGTAGATTTTGATTTCCTTTTATATGAAGTAAATTACTGTACGATCAATATTATTTTCGAAAATGTAATAACTTGTGTTCAGATACCATCTGCAACAACTATTATTAACCAACATTATAACTATCGAAAAAATTAAATAGTTGTATTAACTATATATTCTGCTTGCTATCACTTTCACAAAGAATCCGAAAAAACGACCCAAAACCATTATAAATAACAGACGCTGAACGAGTGAAATTCCAAAGCCTTCAGAGGCACTCTCGTTCAGCAAAGCTGGAATTTTGGTTATAAATAGTGGGCCGATTTACAGATATTTGCAGGAAAAACTCAATATCCGAGGTTACGTAAATTTTTGTTTTGTTTTTTCTTCGTGAATTTGTTCGTTCCGTTTACCAACTGACGAACGTCAACCCTCAGAAGTCGAAACTCGTGCGAGCAATGGAACAACGAGGCCTTACCTTTGAACGTGCGATTCCCCAGCACGGTGGCCCGGCGAGGCTTCGAACCCCGGCCTTCCGCTTGATAGGCAGATATGCTAACCACTACACTACCGAGAACACACACTAGAGTTTCTCAATTCGTTGACACATCAAACTCTCTTTGGCCAAGAGTATCGATACTCGTTAAATTTCTCACGAAAAACAAAATAGAGTTATTACAGAGCAATGAATTCAAAACACACTGCATATATATTTTTATTCCCATTGCATTGTGAAATGTGAACATAAAAACAGATGAAATGATCTGGAATTGAAGGCTGAAAACACGTTAGATACGTAGAATGCCAGTGAAAGAAAGAGATTTCCGTGCGTATTATACATCTGGCATTTATGCGCAAAGACAATTCCCGCCTACTAATATCGTAAAATGTAATATCTATTTTCCTCTTTCATGTTAGCAAATAAAAGATAGCGCAAAAAACACTGGCGAAAAATGTCACATTAGACCGGAAACCCTCATTTTCGTCCTTGTGCCATGATATACCATTTTGACCGGCTGACCTGAAACTAACTGAAAGAGAAATTTTCCGAGTGGAATGTGAAAGTGACATTGGCCCAAAATAATCTAAGGAAATACCGCAAACACCCTGTCTGTATGAATTGGAAATATTATCTGATCCAGTAGCAATGGGATTTTGAATTATAAGTGAATGAATATTCTAAATAGCAATGATTTTTCCAATCCACTTGTATTTCTTTTTCAATAATATCTCTTGCCACGGGTATTTCTAGTGCATTTTACTTTCTCTCGATTTCGTATGCTACTCTTTGTGAATGGATCATTTCTGATCGGTGTCCAATAAAATGGAATTTAGTTCTCTATTTCAGTAATGAGAATAGTCATATCAAGAATGAACAATGCCCCAAAAGATAGTATTAGGGGTGAAACTATGTTGGATTTGAGTTTTTCCATTACAGTATTCGCCAAAATGAGATAATATCTGATTACTACACTTGAAAACAATCATTCACCTTCGGACATTTGACCAACAGGAAAGAGGTATCATTAAGTCGGAACTCACCTGGAACAAAGAGAAATTATTCAAACACTTGTGCCATTGAGCCACAAGCGTTCGGAAATAGTATATTATGCAACGATCATGTATTAATAACTATTACATGAGAGTTGCATACGCTATTTTATGTACACCCGATAAATAATGAAGAACTATAAATATTATATTTATATTTGTATTGCACACAATAATACTAATTAAACGAAAATCTTTGAAAAATTCCACAAAACTGTTATAAATAGTATCACTTCGAGAAATAAACCGATGAGAAATGAAGAGAAGATCAAAAATTAAAAAAAAAAAGATTACTCGACGCAGGATTAGAACCCATGTCCCTTCCAACTAGCTAATTTATTCTCAGCGCCTTAGACCACTCGCCTACGGAGAGCTTGGAAAATTTGATTGAAAAAGAAAATGAATCATGAATCTGTCAAATGAAAAATTCAATCATTCTAACTGTATGTCTGCCGGTGAAGGTGTCGATATCGTTGTTATGATTATCGAAGTTTGGCTATATTCTTCAAAAATTCAATACCTATACCGATTTTGACTCGACCAACGTCAAAATGCAGAGCATGCACATCATGCTTGATTGAAAAATTATGGGTGTCTATTGGCTTAAAATCTGTATCGTAATGAAAAATTTGTATCGTAATGGATTTCATTATAAAACGGGTTGTGGGCATATAAGTGTATTATTAGAGTACGGGTGTTGATAAAAACCATATATCTTTTTGTCATTGACCTCATGAAATAATTATTAGACTGACTCTCATATAATGCCTCCATTCTAAATGCTTACAACTAAGTGCGGACCACATCAAAGTGAGAGATATTGTAAAAGATAGATTCTCGGTTGGCAAATGACATCATAATTAGAAATGAATGAAGAAAGTAATGGTACCTTCGATAACGTCAGAGATACGAAAATCGTACCACTCGAAAACAGTTTCTCGAATCCGATTTCACACAAGTTCAATAGTCCAAGATGAATGAACCGGAACAGAATTGGTATAGCGTTCCTTCCCCAAGAAAATCTTTGAATTCGTTGACTACACGTGGGATTCATTTTTGAGCCAGAAATGAGACGTTACTGGTATATCAGTCACATTGCCAATCATGGGATAGCATCTTTAGTTAATCTAAAGATCGATGCTGAGCTTTTTTCATTTTTTTTATATGCAGATTCACACGAATGGAAAATCATGTGATGTTCAAAAACATCGCGTGATTCAAAGGACAGGAGATACGAATTTACATCCACTTTGAATTTTTGAAGTTTGTATGCCTCAGGAAAAACCTTTCTCGACAGGGAGTTCCAAAGCTCAGCTGTTCACCTCGTGAATTATACGCTCGTTGAATAATATACTATACGGGTGTAGAGAATAGTTATTCATGATATAAGTGTCAAAAGGTACTCTTAACACGTATATCATACAATATTTCATCTACAAACGTTCAAATGAAATTATTATACAGTTTGAATTAAATTTTAAAAACCTGTATTAATACATCCAAAGGAGATAATTTTAAATTGCATCGTATATTACGGACCTTAGCAACCATTGTTGATTTAATTGTTTACGAATGTTTTGATGCATCTGTCAGACGTTTGTCAGTTTTCTTTAAAACGCAGTTAAGGTTGTAGATTTTCCTTAAAATGGAAGAAAGTAATGAAAATGATCCATTTGAAGACATAGAGGCGGCGGCTAATAGAGCAACCCTCGATTTGTTGCCGAGAAAATCCAGGGTTCACTACGATATAGCCAATAATAAGTTTTAGAAATGGTGTGAAGCGAAAAGCGTTTCTGGAAAATATACTGAAAATGTCTTTCTGGCCTATTTTGAGGAGAAAGCAAAGGTATGGAAGGCATCATCTCTGTGGTCAAATTATTCGATGATCAAATCTATGCTACGTATAAATATCTACCAGCAAATATTTTAAGTTTATAGCGTATTTAAAGCGTCAAGCAGAAGGTTACCGGCCAAAGAAATAAAAAATCTTGACTAGAGTCCAAATTGACCAGTTTTTGAAGTCTGTATTAGACGATGAGTATCTTCTAATGAAAGTAGTTGTGATTGTGGGAATATTTGGTGCTTGCCGCAGGGAGGAGCTTTGTCAATTGACTGTTGACGATGTGGAAGATATGGGTACTTCATTAATTATTAAAATACCAGATACTAAAACCAATGTTTCACGAAGTTTTACTATTATTGAAAAAATTTATTTGGATCTTTATCGAAAATATGTGGCTCTTCGACCAGCAAATGTCGGACACAGGCGATTTTTACTTGAAATACGTGAAAGGTAAATTTACCCGAAATCCGGTTGGAAAAATTCCGTTTGAAAAAATTCCTGCTGCTATAGCAAGATTTCTGGAACTTCCAAATCCGAAACTTTGTACGGGACACTGTTTTCGCCGGTCTTCAGCGACCTTACTTGCCGATGCTGGCGCAAATTTGACGACAATTAAGCGTCATGGGGGGTGGAGATCTTCTACCGTTGCTGAGGGGTACATCAAGAATTTGATTGCCCAAAAACTGCTGACGGTGCAGCGAACATTACCAACAACATCAATCCAACAAAAAACATCCGAAGAAATTGTGGCCTCAACTTCGACTGGAAATTCAATTATTTCTACGCATCATTCTTCCTTAGCCATGGAAAATGGTAAAACAGCAGTGCAAGAAATTAATTTGTCAAATTGCACAAATTGTACTATTAATATTAATGTTAATAAATGGAATCTTAATATTTTGACGCTCGCTTTCAAAATCTGACAATTCACTTTTGACAGCAGTGCCATAAACATTTCAAGGCACTCAGTGCCATAAAATGATTTTAAGGCACTCAATGCCTTAAAGTGACATTTTTAAGGCTTCTATGGAGTGCTAAAAATGGCATTTTTAACACGTTTGTAGAAAAAAAGTATTTTTTTTTCAAAACTTTCATCAAAAATGACATTTTCAATGGTTGTCGAGAGTATTGAAAGATGATGTTCACAAAGTAGCATGTTAAAAATGTTTTTAACACTAATTTTAGAAATATTTTTAACACGATTTTTTTCGATCGCATAGCAATGGATAAAACATAATTATTCAATTTCCAAGGAAATTTCATTTTGAACAATAGCTATAGATAGTATCAAATTCTGTTACAAAAGTAATTTTATCCATTAATTTAATGTCTCCTACTTATAAATGGCACAGATCTTCACGCCGCCAGGCTCCATATATTCCGAAAATAGGAGCAACTTTTATCATTAAATATTTTTCATCTGGCGCCCCATTTATAAACCTCTGGACTTGGTCAAACGTAAGAGTTTTCGATTTTTTCGGACCATAACTTTAATTTTTCCGCTTTAAGAATGCTATTACCTTGAAGTATATGCTTGTATTAGCACAATTCTTAACGAGCGCACTCGACTTTATCATTGAAAACTTGCTCCACAAAGTTGACGAGTTCCATATTTTTGATTTCTCTTCTAGAAAGGCTGAGACTTCGCTGAAATTTCATTCGACGTTTTCGAGTCTACACCAGCTTAGAAAATTAGAATAAGCGATGTCGTACTGCTGAGCCGATTTTTTCGGTAACTATTAAATTGAAGCTCTTTTTGCAATAACGTCAGGAACACACAATTCCCCTCTATTTTTCTCAATTATGCAAGACATTGAACACTAGCAAGAACTTTGAATGTGACTGTAAAGAAAACGCGTGAGCTGTAAACAATACTGTTAGGAGGTGAATCGGCGTAGTTTACTGACAAAAGATGTCAAATTGTGTTTTTATTAAATTTGCCCATTTTATTATGAAAACAGGACAGTTGTACCAAAAAACTTTGTACAATATTTGTGACAAAAGTAGTTTTATTTTGTTCGTAAAATTACTCAATTCGCTACGCTCGTTTCGCAAAATGTTCCACTCACAAAATGAATCCTTACTTTCAAGAATCATATCATGAATAGCTATTCTCCACTCTGCTAAAATGCTTCAACAGAGCTCTCTCAATTGTTCGAAATGATATGTTCTTGCATCTTTTGATCGATTTTATAACAGTCAGGATCGTGCAATTCTCAGTATAATACAAAATACTCCATTGCAGAAAGCAATTCATTCCCATTCAAAAAGGGTGTTTACGAATAGTGTGCTGAATTTTTCAATAACGCTGAGAGCTCGACTACTCGATATTTTTGCAGTTTACTGCCTCTACTGGATCTTATTACTTTTCTCTGCACTCCAAGCCACACCTCGGCTTCTTGGTCGTTGAAATTTTCTGTTGTATTTACGTAGCGGTTAGAAGTTGGAATTTATGTTCAGCAAGAAAAATAGAAAGTGTTTCGGATTATTGTTAGTTCCGAACTATTTACATTCTCACTTCAGCAATCGAAGCTTTTTTCTAGTTGAGCGATTTTAATGGTATTGGGTTTTCAGGTAAGAATATTCATAAACATTGGAAAAAAATCAGTTCCCGTTGAACAATCAGCTTGTATTAGAGAGACGTGGTATATAATGCTATAGAGTTTATATTTCATTCGTTAATTATGAAGACTCGTTGAATATAATTCAATCACCCAACAGGTTGAGTTCATATAGAGTCAGCAGATTTTGAGATTTTATCAAAGGTAAGACCACGAGTCCTTCGAATTTAATCGATAAATTTTCATTTTCCACAAAAACTTCTTTATTTGGCAAAAGTATGAAAACAAACCGATTGATAAAATCACGAGTCCGTAGGACGAGTGATTTTATCTATTTCGGTTTGTTTGAATGCTTTTGCCTCAAAATAAAAAAGTTTGAGTGTTTCGAAAATGAAAATTTATCTTATTAAATTTGAAGAACGAGTTGTATTTGGAGAGATTATTTTTTGAACAAATAGAAGGAAGAACAATTTAATTGATCAGTATGATGCTTACGCAGTGAATATGATAATGCTTGCCGACGATACCAAGAGATGGCGTCACACCTCATTGTACGAGGTTGATAATTGAAAATTTCTTATGAAATCGCGCCAGTAGGAACATAAAATCATTCGTTATGTCGTTGTATCAAAATCTTCATACGACGGTTTCTTCTCATACAACAAAAAATGAATTGTATTTAATAAAAACTAATTGTACGCCATCTTCATTTGAGTTAAGGAAAACTTGAATATTTGAATCGGTCAATCGCTATATCTGTCATAAAGTTGGGGTTATGAGCTATTTACGTGTTTGAGTGTTCACTGAAATGTGTTATGTTATTATCATGCTGAAAAGGTGAATAACTATTAATAATGAGGTGACTCTTCATTCATGATAATTTATATAAATATGAGCCAGTTCAATAGAATCGACGCGGTAAACCGTATAGTTTTGACAGTTCAAAGGTAAACAACGTTTTATCGAAAGGACCAGGCAGTTTTATCAGTATTATACCCAATGATTGGCTAGAATAACCACTGAATAACCTGCTACTTTTAGTTGAAATGCCAAAAACGTCACATTTTGACAAGTGAAAAAAATAATCATCGTTAATCAAGTAGTGCTTGATTTCATAAAATTGCAAGTATAAACGATGAGACTGGAACCTTTGGTGTTGAAGTTGAAACTTTTCCTCGAGATCAACTACGTAACACCTAACTGATATTTTTTGCACCCGACGCGCGTTTCGCTAACAAGGTTAGCATCTTCAGGAGTAGAAAATTGAAACTAAATCTAAAGCTAGGGTTAGTTGTTTATATACCTAAAGTTTTTTGGTTCAATATGGACTTTGTTTATTACTGTTCATTATTCTAATTAATTTGTCGATAATGAACTAGTGCAGTGACTACTTGCAAAGTTTTTTGGTCCATCATCTGTTAATATTGATTATTCTGATTACTGTCTCAACAATAAATTGAAAAGCGGGCTTGTCACCATTCTACTATTTTTACATTTTGCTATTTCTAGACTCTCACATGCATCGAATAGTCTTGTGTCATGCACATGCTTGATCAGTTTGAGATTGTTTTCACCAATTTTGTGGTCATTGTCTAGAGCGTGTTGGGCGACACTGAATTTTTTTACCCTTTCGTATTTCATGTGCGCAGAATGCTCTTTGAATAACTCAATAACTCATCGGCTCTGGCCAATGTATTTGTTGTTGCAATCTTGACAACTGATTTCGTAAATTCCCGACTTCTCTGAGTTTTCTAATTTATCTTTTGGGTTACCAAGAAGCTGTTGTGATCAGTTCGGTGTTAGGTAATTGATCTCTAGGAAAAGTTTTGAGATTGCGAGGCCTACGAGAATAGGTGTTGAGAACAGTAAAATTTGCAAAAAAGTGAATGGAAGTCATTATTTGTTATCATGCACAAGGATAATAGTAGATTTTTGTCTCAGAAACTCCTGAAAAAAACATTTCGTTAAGTTGAATATTTCAACTCTACCACTCAATTCACTACATTTTAAAGGCTCTGTTTCATTCATCAGAAAAATTCACTTCACTCATTCTGTTCTGCTTCAAGAGAATACGACTCTTTTCCAAAAAATTTAAAGTTGGCAAAAAAAGGATGGAAAAAGCATTATTTTAAATGATGCTTGTCAATTATTCTTTTTGAGAACTGCCGTTGGGAAATTTTCATAGGTATCCTTATTCATCACTTATTTTATCATGTTTCAAAGATTTTTGTGTCATGTATTTATAGTAGATGTTTTGTGATATACTATGAAGAAATTGAAAGTAAATTCACTTCATCAAGGGGTATCCCAAAATACCTCATGTATGTTTTCCTATTTTTCAGAGTTTTGGGGTTAAACATTCGTAAATTTGTAAAAAATCAAGAATGAAAGTCCACAATTTCTTTGTGCTTCAAATAATTTACTGAATAATACCAAAAAAGTGGTACATATCTTATAGGACATTATTCGCTGAAACTGCAATCAGTGGAAACAATATCAGTTTGGTGTCAGAGTCATTGATATCTACAAAATCTCATGCGAAAGCCAGAGAAAAATCAGGCGCTGTCCTGATTTCACCAAGTAATTTGCTGGCCTGCCCGTTCACCGGATTTGAACACGATTGCTTTTTCATCGGAGGCTATAACAAAGATTCGGTTCATGCTCCGAAGCAGAATTGGCACAGAAATCAAGGAGTCAACATGAACTTTGAATAGAACTCAAGCGCTTTTTGAATAAAACAATAATTCAATTATTTTTGGAATACTTTCACTCCGTATTACAACTGCCATGATACTTCACTGACATAAAATTTCGTAATGAACAATGAGAATGGAACCTTCGGTGTAAAAGTTGAAACTTTTTCTAGAGATATATTATTCGCACTCAGTGCAAATAATATCAGTTTGGTAATACAAAAAGTTTCACTTTTTATACTACGAGTGCTTGAATTATTTCCAGAACTTTTTCCGAGTTCACGAATATTGTGAAAATTGATATTCGTTAGCAAGAAAAAACTTCCAAGGATTATTTGAGTACGCGTGGTATTTGATAAGAAAATTTCACACCATATTGAACTTCAACGAATTATTTGAAATTCATGTTTGAGCCTTTCAAAAGACGTCGAGATAGGCTTCAGATTACATTACAGATTCAACAACTGAATCGAAAATGCCTAGTTCTGTAACATTCAATTCAGTTCATTGTGTGAGTTTTAATAAAATGAATCGATTCGGTCAAGAAACTACCAAAGTTGATCCTTGTACCGACTTCAGTTGATAGTAAAGTGTCAGTGGCTCGTAAATGAAGATGTGGATGAATATTGTATTCTCATTAGTCTGCTAAATTCCCTTTGATGAATTTGAATCTTACATTTTGTTCACAAACAAAATATCCTCTGCTGATGTCGAAAAATTCGCTGTAGGTTACTTACACGGGAAAAAAATTCCGATAGTTACCAAAAGTAGCCATGGTAACGCGAAACAATAATACACATCTTCAACAAAATTTCAGGTTTTGATGTTTATCAATCTGAATGGACGATTATTTTGATTTATTTTTGGTAGGCTCAGAATATCTTCTATCTAAATTAACCTTGGATGAATGATGAAATGGTATTAATAATTTCTTCGAATTCAACTAGCTAATTAAAAAATTTCCCACTCCGTACTTTAAGAGAGCCAATTTCAGCGAATAATGTCCTAATAGGTACCACTTTTTTGTGTGAATATGGAACCTTAGGGTTTCGCGAAGTTTTCAAAATCACACAAAAACTCTGAATTTTGGAATTTTCATCAAATTAAAAATCTAACTTCGCCTCACCCGAACATAAATTCTTCTCTACTGAATGAAATTGTTGCAACTTGCAACTCATTACCCAAAAATGAATGAATGTTTAAAAAAACTCACTAACGCGATTTGGTGAAAAAAAGAAGTGAAAAGTGAAAATATATATTTTTTAATTTGAATTTTATAGTGTGAATAAAAGAAGCGTGTTCTTTAGTACTTTAGTATTTATTTCTCATTTTTTTAGTTGGATTTTTGATTAAATCTTTTATTCAATATCATTAATTTTTCATTTTTTAGCAACAATTTTCATAAAAACTTTTTTTTTATGTTTTCGAGATATTATTTTTTCAAGATTATGATGCTTTTTTAGATTATTATTATTATGACCATCATAACCAAAATTCGCAACATAAAGAGTGTCTTGAAGTCGCGCAAAAATTCGATAGTATTAAATACTGCATATCTTTCTGTGGATTGTGAATATTCAAGTTCATTTGCTAATGAGTATTACGATAAATTCAAACTGGCCCTTTCGCCAAAAATTTCGTTTTATTCATGGTCTCTAGAAAAACAAATCGTCGATTCTGAAGGTCTTAGTGAAGACATCAGGATGATTTTGCATTGCATTATCATCGGTCCTCCATGAGTATGCAAAAACTGAAATCCATCCGACATTTCGGAATTGGTAAAAACCGCATTCAAAGTTTCCGTTACAGACATACATACAGAGCTAATTAAAGCGTGTTCAAATAATAAAAAATAAAAAGTACAGAAACTTGCATAGCATACGTGCTGTATATTTGGATATCCTTTATAGAGAACGCAATTTTAATTATCTGACGTAATGGTTTGGACCAAACTGTATGTTATTTAAATAATTTTAAGTGTGATAGATTCTTGACAAATATTCCATTGAATTTTCAGTCTATAAGATAAGGTACTGTACACTTAACCTCAATAATTGTTCTATGAAGACACTTTAACGAACTCTTAATGTCCAGTGCTTGTCCTCCTCTTCCATTGCCTAATGGATAAGATAAGGGATAAGAACTTTCGGAAATCGTGTCCAGGATATGAATGAAACTCAAGTGCAAGGAATATTATAAAAAACAACGCTTTTTCACATTGCAATACATTAATTTTTCATTTACACTATTCTTAATTCGATTAAAAAAAAATCACTTTTCAGTTCATTTTTTCACAAAAGCGTGTTCTTTAGGTTTTCAAACTATTATTTTTTAGTTGGATTTTTTATAAGATCGTGTTTCTTGTTTTTTTCAATAGCATCCATTCTTTATTTTTTAGGAACATTTATCATAAAAACGTTTTTTTTCGTACTATTATTTTTTCAAGATTATGATGCTTCTATAGATTATTATTAAAACCATCAGCACCAAACTACGCAACATGATGAGCGTCTAGAAGTCGCAGAAATTTCACAGAAGCATATAATATTATTAAAAACTGCAAATCTTTCTGCGGATTGTAAATATTCAAGTCATATCGAGACGAGATTTGCAAACTGGCGCCTTCGCCAAAAATTTCGTTTTATGCAAGGTCTCTAGAAAAACAAATCTTTAATTCTGAAAGTTCTAGTAAAGACATCGGAATGCTTTTGAATTTCATTTCAATCGGTCGTTGATGAGTATGCAAAAATTCAAATCAATCCGACGTTTCGGAATTGGTGAAAACCGCATTCAAAGTTTCCGTTACAGACATACATATCAAGCTAGTAAAAGCGTGTTGAAATAATAAAAAATGAAAAGTACAAAAAATTGGATAACATACGTGCTGTATTATATTCGAATATCCTTGATACAGAGAATGTAATTTCAGTTACCTGTTTGGACCAAACTGTATGTTATTGAAATAATTTTAAGTGTGACAAATATTCTATAAAATTTACACTATAAGGTACTGTACACTTTCTACGAAACTATAATGTTAATTCATAGTGGCTTATAACTTTTCCTCATGAACATTAACCTCAATTGCTCTATGAAGACACTTCAACGAACTCTGAATGTCCAGTGCTTGTCCTCCTCTCCCATTGCCTAATGGATTAGAAAAGGGATAAGAACTTTCGGAAATCGTGTCCAGGGTATAAATAAACTTAAGTGCAAGGAGTTCTTGCCAGATCTAATAGAAAAAGACACAAAAACGTCGCATGCAATTTCGCCACTTCCTTAACTCACATCAGTTCATCGAGTTGGGAATCAATCGGTTGCTGACCAGACTATCCTCATAAAAATAATTTCGTAGACGTTGAAGTGCAGTTACTTTTGTCGGCAATGTTCCAGTTCGCAGCGGAACTGCCCAGCCATTTTATTTATACACCTTGGAGCGGTGGGTGATTTAGATGATTCAATTGGACCCCGAACTGACGATATTGATTTTGTTCTGGTATTTGAGCATTTAATGAATGATCCATGTGCGAATGATGGAAACAATGATGTGAAGTATTTATTCTGGGTGTTCGAATGATAGTACATTGTTTTAAAATTGTTGTTTTGAAATTGTTCGTTCCGTTAACCAGCCGACAAACGTCAACCCTCAGAAGTCGAAACTTGTGCGAGCAATGGATCAACGAGGCCTTACCATTTAACGTGCGATTACCCAGCACGGTGGCCCGGCGGGGATTCGAACCCCAGCCTTCCGCTTAACAGGCAGATGTGCTAACCACTACACGACCGAGACCAAATTAGCAAATTAGAAAAGAAGAGAAAGGAAGAGTGATCTTGAAGCATAATGGAAACATGTTTGAGATTTGTTCCCTTCTGGAGAGTTGACGGTTTGCCTTTCGTTTCGAGATAGTTTTGTGATCATATTTCTTCATTTTTGAAACATATTCTCACAAAAACTTGTATTCCGATTGGTAGAATACAAATGAGGAAGTAACACGCGGCGCTCTTCTTAGTTCAGAAGTTATCGCCATTCAAATTCTGGAAACACCTTTTCTGTATCATAACACCAAAGAAGCACACCTTCATACATTCCTGCACTTGCTGAAAACTATTCTTCAACCGATCGTTCGACAAACTGTAGTCTTTGATTTGAGCAGTCAACAAAATATGCAAAATTTACTGTCATACTTATCAAAAAGGTAATCGAATGAAAGAAACACAATTATGGGAACTTTGGCCGGTATTCCAAACGAATAATATAGATTGTCGATCGGTCAGCGTCCAGGAGTAAAAGTATAGCCAGCCGACGGGTCGGCTGTTTATACATTTCCTAGGAAATTTGTAACTCTTTTCGTTGCAGACGCCATCTGAACCGAAGAGTACCCCAACTAACAAACGACGAAAAAGAGCATTTTTCGGAATATAAATTTTCAGTACGCATGCGCAAAACGAGTAGTATTTCTTTTGATGTCAATCTATACTTTCTGTTTCAAGAATGTATTGCAGAGTTGCCGATTCTTGATTGATTTCTGGCATTTACTGTAAATTGATCATACTACCAGGAATTATTTGAGCCGAAATTGAAATAAAAATTGTATATGTAATACGTACATGCCAAAATGATGTAGTCAACCTGGTTTTTACGGTAGAACATTTGCTATTTCAACTGTAAACTCATAAACACCCAGTACTATCAGGTCGGTCGGTGTATCAGATCAAGATATTTCACCTTGTAGGATTGGTATCTAGGGAATTTGCCCTGACCGCGGTTCGAACCAGCATTGAAATAGCCTCATCGGATATACGACAACGCCGTAGACCGCTAGACCAGCGACCGACCTTTATTGCAGTTCAGCTTCATTCTTTAGTGTTGGTCAACTATCACCTTATGAATAATAAGCGATTTTATAAAATATGACTAATGTACGATAGCGTATTAGGGTCACTGTGAAATCTGTCATTGACAGATTCCAATCTGTCAATATGTCATTGGCCGATTTTGCTCTGTCAATACGCTATTGACAGATTTCAATATATCAATTCGCCAATGACAGATTATAATCTGTCATTGACATATTTTATATTTGATATTTTATTTACCAATTGATAATTGTAGCCATTCCAATCAAATTCAAAGCACTTCTGATGTGGTTTCAGGAAAACTGTTCAAAGCCATAAATTCATAACTTCAAAAGAATATTTGCGCCTGAATCCATTTACTATGAATAAAAAAACAATTTGTATCAAAGTGGAAGTTTCCTGATGAAATATTAGTGAATTTGAATAACAATTACACCTAAAAAATTCAATAGTAAAATTTTGTCAACTATAAGTCCATCAAAAATATATTGAGTATCATAACGAAAACGGATGTTAATCAACAATGATATTTTCCTTAGTGTAGTGCAGTTTTGTACAAATTTGAATTACCGCCTGTGTTATTTATCTCCGTGTATCGATTAGTATATATGTCAGTGCTGTGACGTACTTCCTACATCAGATGTTCTGACAAAGCATTCGTCTCTTGTTAGTTGGGGTGGTACTTTTTGATCTGAACTGATCTGATGTCAAGCGGTCATCATAGTAGGCATGTGTCGCCATTTATATCCCAGACTTTCAAATGGGGATCATACCTGAGAAGAGTACTGTTGTTCATATACATGCCAAGCAATGAAATAGTGAAACGATAGTCACACCAAATATTCAAAATAAAATATCAGCAAAAACCTCAATCAATACTTATGATTGATGAAGAGTGGAATTGGTCACTTTTGGGTCAGACTCACTTTCATAAATTTTTTTTGTTAGGATATCCCAGCTTGAATGGTAAAAACTGATATTGAAAATACGGAAAATTTCATTGCAATCAATCAACGTATATGTCCTCAGTACGTCGTGTGCTACATGGATGTCAGAAGATGCAATTAATTCATCTCATCGACAGAGATTCTTTGGCATATTTCACCCATTCATTGGTATATGACCACCCCACGAATTTTTTATCGCCGATCATTTCATCACATCGAGATTGGTGAAAAATTCAAAACCACCCTGCCACGAAGATTCATTTCCGATTTTTGGCTATCAATACGTTATCCGGAACAAGAGAATTCATGTGTCTCCCAAGTCTACAGAAGAGTGATGTAAAGCCATATAATAAAATAGAACTGATGTATAGCATGTAAAATTTATGAAATCTGAATTTATGATGTGCTTTTGATGATTTACGATGAAGCACCACCCCCGGCGCGAGATGCACTGGAAGCCGAATCTGAATGCTAAGCGGATAGTTTATGCTTGCTTCATACCTGGCAGGAATGAGTGTAACGTTGATTACATTTCGTTTTATGCTCCACTTTGATTCCGGATTCCTTCAAGTTTATAGTAGAGAGCCCATTCGGTAGTTAATGAAATCAGAGGAATTGAAACAACATGGAGAGGTGATTCACTATCTTTCTGGAACGTGTTCAGATTTTTTGCATTTTTTGCTCTGATAGAAACAAAACTATCCATTTGTTGATATGTAGATATAAATTAATTCATCGAATTCATGGATAGTATAGTATAGTATATGGATGACCTACGCACACACAACTTCGGTTTTAGTGGGACTCTCCATGTTTGTTTGTAAGTTCTTGTCACACTTTCATTTTTTGTTTTATATATTGATATTTACTGAATAAAAATTATATTATTATCATTATTATGAGATTGGAAATGGATGTCAACTAGGTTCAACTGTTATTGAATTATTATGACAGTGTCAAAACATTTTGAAAGTGTTTTTTCATGGAGGATGAATTCTTTCTTCATAGTTTTTTGGGTTACTATCCTACCACAATCTGGAAAAATTGAAATCAATATTGAAATATACACAAGTGTAGAAGGGCAGACTCTCAATATATACCGAAAAGTTGCTACTTTATAAAAAAAAACATTTGTGTTGTTAATGCATTCAATTTTCTGACCTGAGGTTTATCAATTGTTCGAATTGGAAGCTTCAATGAATATATCTTTCTATATTCTGATGATCTGTGAGATATTATTTATTGAGGTAGAGTCTGCTTTGTCAACATTCCCTTGAAAAAAGGACTTTTGAGTAAACTACGCCGACAAAGCACTGAAAGCTCAGCGTCCATATCTCTGTGATGCAAATTTCTCCTCACAAAGGGATTATTATTTGATGAATTTATAATCACATCTATATTTTTTGCCTGTAAAAAGTCAGGAATTATAATATCGAAGTCGTATGAACCATTCTGTTGAATAAGATCTAAATCAGAAAATACGTTAATGGAATATTTCTTAGAAGTATCTGCAACATTGGATAGGATGTAAATTGAATTGTACCTGCTTGATTGACACGGAATTGTTGAAGAATTTCAATCTCCAACCACAGTTACTGGACTACCAATGTAATTATCCATAGAGGATTCAACCATTTCGAGAAGTTTAATAAGATCATTCAATTCCACAGGTATCCTCATGTCTTCAACTCTGAGCCTTTTGTACATGGATTTTGATAAATCGCTCTCAACACCTATCAACATACCTTAATTATAATTTTGCCTACTTAGCACTTAATGACGATCAGTTCTGTGAAAGGTATATAATATAAAGAAAAGTTCAGAGCTCAAAATCTCCCTATTCAGCCATTTTTCGGAAAAAAATATCACCTGAAAGTACACTTCTTCTGATGCTGGTAAAGTCAATGATTTTTTTCCTTAGACTTCTCGTATTTTGGCAATATACATTTGACTTGTCGAAGATGGTGGAGTTTTTTTACGAGAGAATTGTTTGGTGACATGACTGAAATTTATTTCTGATGTCGACGGTTTGTTGAGGATTGATTAATTTGTTACAGATATAGCTTTATCCGATTCGATTGGGCGTCTCGAATCTGCTTCAAATTGTTGCAGACTCTCATCCGATTTTTGGAAAGCGAAACTGTTATGCAGAATTCATATTCTCATATTCATGTTGCTGTTCGATGCTAATCATCTGCAACGTACCCAAAGCTGGCCCTTTCAAATCTACTATGAATTCCGTGGCAACTGCTCATCAAAAGTCGGTAATTTTACAGAAATTCATGATGTTGCAATTCTGTAGCGGCGATCTTGGTTCTTGAGAAGAATCCTCTTTTTTTCTAGTTTACCCCTTTTGATTGAACACTTCGTCGATTTTATTGGTGCCTTTCTTCAGTTCTCCTAGCTTTTTTTCAGTTCTTCTTGATGTTATAGAACCTTCTGAAAATCTACTTTCCATTGTTTCTCTATTCGTTACGATTCATTGTTTTGTTCTTTGACTTCCTACTGTTCTCCTAAAATTTCTTGGAGTGTTTCTTCTCATTCTTTCTTTTCACCTTCTCGTCCTTTATTTGGTCTAACGCACTGAGACTGCTCAACTGACTTCTGACTGAAGTTTTCAACACTTTTACTCGAATGCTTTTTTCTAAACTCTTCGCGGAACCCTGCTATTTCGATGAAATGCGACCCTTATATAGCCCATTCGAACAAGAAATATATTTCTGGAACCCGCTGTTCTGATTCTAGAGGTCAGAAACGTTCGAACGCGTCTAGAATCGTCCAGACAGGAATTCTCCCGTCGAAGTGGCCTGGTTCCATTGTTATGCAAATGAGCGACGCTCTATTCATGAGCGCGACTCAGTGGCGGCGTAGCGGAATTTGATTTCAGTTTGATCAAAGATTTCCAAGAAAAACTGAAAAATATCAATTGTGATAGATTGAGGAATAGGCCAAAAGATAATCTTCGCGAAAACTACTTGATTAATTATTTTTCATTACATACATTGAGTAGTAATTTTTAAGCAATGCCAATCGAAAAACCCATGTTAGATGAAACCACTTGCCCTACGATACGATACTGGTTGCTGTTATGCCACTGCTGAATATTAAAGGTTTCATTAATTTTCGGGGTCTCGTGGTACTACTTATACTGTAAATTGTCCAAATATATGCCACCTACAAATCAAATCTTTATCACCCCTTACGCACGGTATGCTCACAGGTTTACGGTAAATCCAATTTCTACGCGATATTAACCCGAATTCACGTTTCACAACCCTAGCCCTACATAGTCCAGCTCATGTTATCTACTGGAGTTATTTCACTGGCTCACACTACTCTAAAGCCATAAATAAAGCTGTATTAAGAGAGAAACGGGTGTTTATGTCTCAACAGGATCCACTATGTTGTGATTTCACTTGCTAATGCGGATGTGCTATCGGTTTCCATCGGAATTTATTCGAAATTGATACGTATCAGGAAGCGCTGAGATATATGTGTGTGCGTATCTTCGTATTGTGCAGGAAATTCGCTCAATTATTCTCCCATTCCATTCGAACTATTAAACGTTCGAAGCGTTCCCCTCTTTCTCTCAACTGCGATAACTACGTATTGATGGTAATCATACTACTCTTTCCTCGTTCAACGATTTAACTAAATGCACGCGGGGTATTAGGATTGGTATCTGAGAACTCATATATCACATGATCATTATGAAAGGCGTGTGGGAGGTTGTCTAACTGTCGTAGAATCTGGGAGTCACTTAAATATTTGGAGAAACTACATTCAACAAAGATGCCGGTTACGCTCTACCTATACACTTAAGCATTTTACTTGAATACATTAGCAACTGAATTGTGGTCGAAAAAAATGGTAGAATATAACTCAGCTATAGCCAAGCTCATTTTTCCAAGATAGGCTCATTCAGGTTGATGATCTCATCTGTGGGTATTTGTCTTTTGTCGATTGAGTCGAGTTGGTAGAATGGAAAGAAGATCAATCTTTGATTTTTATTCTTATGCAGAGTAGTCACATACGACATGCTATAGGCTTGGAACTGAGGCATGACAGATATCCTCACTCTGGAGAGGTTCTGTAACTAGCAGTATCCTGTCAAAACAGCTGTAGTCACCCGGATATTCTTACTCAGATATTGCTAGATCTTTTTTGTCCATTTTTGCATCAACTATGCTCACTAGCTCTCAGGAGAGATTGCATTTGGCGGTTTTATCCCAGAATCTTTTGGTTTAACGATAAGAGTTAAATGTATCGCAATTGCCAATGCTGTGCTAATGAAAAATTAGGTTTGATATGAGATTTCTAGAAACCCTGGTGCTTCAACACATATCTGCGAGAATTTGGGATAAGGTTGGCAATAAGCTTGGCATCAATTGGAAAACGGCCTTAAGAATAATCTGAAGGTTAGACAAATTTCTATTAATCATTTGGAAAACGGCCTTAAGAATAATCTGAAGGTTAGACAAATTTCTATTAATCGATTTTTCCTCAGCTTTCGGAAATCTATTACCCTCTGTAAATGCCATTGAGCATAAACGTTGTAATACTTTGCCACCGAATTAAACTCATCATCACCATGGTCATGTTGCATTTCTACTGAAAACTAAAATTAATCACTGTTTCCGCCTAGTTAGTGAGAAGAACTATATGCAAGTTCGATTCGATATTCCAAATATTATTATTCTTCATGTTTGAAAAGATGATACCATACGTCATACCCACAAAAAAAGTTTGGATCGCATAGTTGAGGATTTCTTGAATGGGTTGTCCCCACGTTCACCACACAAAATTTCATTTCCAACATCAGAAATTTCACTGGATTCATTTTTCAATAGAATATGGGCGTCATTTGTTACACGTCTGATCCAGCACGTTTCTGAAGACCATTGCCACAGGTTCATTTAGATTTAAAAAGCATTACTGAGTGTAAATTGGACAGATAGTTCATCAGTTTGTAATAATACAGTTTCATAGAGGGATATTTACGGTCAATATGAATATGTACGGACTAACGTTTTGCAGAGCGAAGATTAAAATTTTCGAGAAATTTCCTACAAAATCGATTGGTAGCTTTTCTTTTCCAGGGTCACAATATTTTCTACTCTAGCCCGTGAAGGCGCATCTCCTTCTGTGGGGTAGCGAAAGCAAGTATAATGACATCCATAAATTCATGGATGCAAAACGAGTCGAAAGATTGGTGGAATAAGCTCCCTGGAATGAGACAGGCGAAAGAGTTCATAAAGGAACCAGCGCCCAGATTCACGGAAGAGCTGCTGAACCACAACCGAAAGGTTTAAAGGGTAGTGGTGGGTCTACTAACGGCTCAGAAAACATATGAACAACCTTGGTCTGACAGAAGAAACCCAATGCAGGTTCTGTCAAGGAAGAGGAAGAAACCGCACTGCATGTGCTCTGTGAATGCGGAGCGATAGCAAGGCTGAGACACGAAAGATGCGGGGAGGAGATACCAGAGGCTGCAAGCTATTTGAAGGGGTCAGTGTCAAGGCTATGGAGTCTCATCAAAGAGATCAAGCTAGACAACGAGCTCTAACGGCCAAGGAGCATCACAATAGATCTGAAAAGGTCGCGGTGAATCAGGCCACGGGCCAGCTCCCCGATAATCTAATCTAATCTAGATATTCAATTCGCTTTGAGCACGATCGGATGCGTTGACCGATCCAGATAAAAATTCGTTTGTTGAATTATGTAAAATTTCCTTTTTATGATGTTCAGCGGCGCCGTTTGGAAAATTATTTCGATTTCGTAACATTGTCTATAAAATTATCTATATTGGAACCTATTACCGAGCAAAAAAGACGAAAAACATATAAGAAATTCGAATTGTCAGTCAATCAAATCCAAAAGAAAGTGTTGAAATCGATTATTTGATAAAAAAATGAAGGTTTGATTGATCGAAGATAATAATATTGTGACAAAGAATTGAGATATCGAAAATAAAAAACAGCAGTAAAGCTACACCAAAAGGTACCTGTCATAGGGATGGGAACAGTATACAAAAACAGCTAAGTTCCTGAAACCGATTTGGTTTATCCGAGATCTATATGGGGAACCACACTATAGTGTTGAGATAACTCCTTCGTACAAGAAAAGTATGGACTTATCAGCACTGTAGCATCTTCCTTTCATTTATAAATGTTTTTCGTGAAACATTACCACGGTGTTGGTCTCACGTTTATAAATGAACGTCAATATCAATGAAAGTATATCATACACTGTCAATTAGTTTGTTTACTCTATAGCATGAGATAATGATCCAAAATTACTTGCTTCCCACTGTGAAACTCGAAATTCTTTCAATGACATATTTGAACTTCCCATCATTCTTTCTACCACAAACGGTGAGTGGCCTTATTCCAAATTCCAATTCAGATAATTCGTCCAGATATTTCAATCTGAAACGTAAAATTGGTTCCAAAACTGTTCTGCGAATACTACCTACCCTCGATAATCTTATAAAGTCTGAGCGACTCTATCGATATCCCATGAGGAAACGCGAAGCTATTACGTGTTGTAAGTCTGCACTATTTCACGCAGAAAATTGCACATATGCTCACATATGTACGAGAAGAACCGAGGTATAAAAACAACGAGCTTTACGAATTTTGCATCTTTCGATTTCCTCAAAATTGTATTTCAGAATGCAAGAATCTCGATAAATCAATCGTCTATTATTATATGCCCCGATTGTATCTTATGTTACTTTCACTGTGTTGGTCAATTTGATGTTTGAATCAGGCATATTTCCAGATTCTTTCAAGCTCTCTAAAGTGATTCCCATTTTCAAGAAGGGAGATGATTGTTGTTTGGATAATTATCGTCCGATTTCCATAATCTCAATTTTCAATAAAATTGTTGAAAGAATAATGAGAAAACGCAATAACCCAAATTTTCTGCAATAGGAGCGACAAACGATACTGTGAAATTGCTTGGTATAACTCTTGACAACACCTTGTCTTGGCATCGACACACAGATCACCTTAGGTATAAGTTAGCCAGCACTATATATGTTCTACGACAACTTCAAAACATCACCAGCTTTGATGTCTCGAAAATAATATATTTTTTGTTATTCCATTCGTGTATAAGTTACGGTTTAATACTTTGGGGTTTTTCTCCTAGCTCTTTGAATATCTTCAAATCACAAAAAAAAGCCGTTAGAATACTGGGAGGCGTGGGATATAGAGAACATTGTCAACCAGTCTTCAGAAAATTACGTATCATGCCTTTGCCAACATTGTTCATTTTCCATGTCTTGCTGGAAATCCATAGAAAAGCTAGTACTTTACTTTAACAAGCTGATATTCATCACCATATAACAAGAAATGCTGGTAAAGTCCGTACAAATCAGTACCGCTTAACAAAATCCCAAAAAAATTCACTGGATTACAATCTTTGTAACTGCTTACCTGATGAATTGAAGAATCTTACTATGAATAAATTCAAGAAATCTATCAAAAAACTGCTCTCAAATAGTTGCTTTTATTCTGTCTCTGAGTATCTAGGGCATTTCAAGAATGCGCGTTTATGAATTGTTTGTTGTTGCTGTTGTTTTTTTTCATACAATATACTCGTATAGGATTGTATTGTATACTATCACGTTCAACATATTTGCCATTTCTTTGTTGTTATATATTTCAGTAATTGTAATTGTATTGACCTGCTACAAACATTGTAAATGTAACGTAGTTAAATAAACTTATCTATCTATCTATGTAAAAATTCAAACCTAGGCATTGATAGTTCGAGGGTCGTTCATCGATTCATCTTACTCCCAGATTTGATAAGGATCACATAACACAAAATGCTACAGTGGATCTTTTCATGGACGCTGGAACATAGAAAATCGTCCTTTCCGGAATTGATTAGTGTTAAAAAATTGGAAAATTTCGACGTCTTGACTCCCATTCTGTTGTCATTATCGAGAACTAGTCTATGAGTCTATATAATCCGGCATGTGTATCGCCAAAAGCTAATGGGGGATTTTTTTCTGTAAAGAAACCTGCACTGGCACCGGTCGGATTCAATGCAACGCCCTTTGTGGTATTACCCAGGGTGGTAGTAGTTGTTTTCTGACAGGTGCCAGTCAGAAACCTACTATTTAGGTATTTGGGACTGGCCTGAACAAATTTTTCAAAAGTTAACTTGATTTAATATTCCCACCGACTATGTCGACTGTGTTAACTAAAAATGTGTTATTGAAATTACAAACATCTCTGGTGAAACTATTACTGAGTATCGAATGCGAAGCATATATAAAATCCACCAAGCAATGAAATTTGCTACAGGCCGAGTTTTATACCAGGAATTCGTTACCTATAGTAACAAAGCTTGAGTTGAAGCTCTGGAGGATTTCTGCGTGGAAATAAATAGAATATCACTAAATGTAAGATGTACCGACAAAAACTGCCATTCCTTGTAGTAATGACAATCAAGGTTAAGAAGCTTCAGCAAATTGATATTTTATATTCATTTGATGAATATTTCCATGATTCAGAGTTTGATTAATGAGGGGACATCGAAGTTTATATAATCACCTAAGTAATATAGATGGCTATGGTGTGTGGATCGTGCCGAATGTTGGGAACACCATCAAGACATGTTTGAGTCACCCCAAACAATGGCACATATTAACGTATGTCCTGAAGTGTTCCTGATGTTTGTTTCAATCCACCATATATGTATTTGATAAAGGGTGGAGTAAGTTTCAGTTTATTTTAGAGAAAAAATTCCACTGGTACCACAGGAGCACTCTTTTGATGTTGAGAGGAAAACAGGAAAGGCATGTCGAAATTTAGGAACCTAAATTAAAAAAAAATATAATGAGACGAAATTGCAATTATAATGAGGCAGAATGAATGCGATTTCAAGCAGTTGACAAGAAAATGAGAAACATGCAAAACACATTCCGAACAATTGTTGACAATAATAAAAAAAATCTACTGGCAGAGGGCATATGAATTGGCCCCATGTTAACATTTTTCAAAGATATTTTCAAAAAGGGCAAAACAATAAATAAAGCAGCTGTAATGTCTACCACACGGTGTTCAACTGATAATGCCTACTGTAAGCAATAATAGTATATTATGCAACGATCGTGTAATGATGGTTATTAATATATGAGCATAAACCGGGATACGAAACGAGCCGAAGGTGAGTTTCGTATGGTTTATGCGAGTGTATTAATAACCATTACATGAGAGTTGCATACGCTATTTTATTTACACCCGATAAATAGTGAAGAACTACAAATATTATATTTATATTTGTATTGCACACAATAATACTAATTTAACGAATTTCTTTGAAAAATTTCACAGAATTGTAATTAATAGTATTACTTCGAGAAATAAAACGATGAGATATGAAAAGATGATCAAAAATCAAAGAAAAAAAAAGATTACTCGAGACCGGAATCGAACCAATGTCTCCTCCTGCTAGGATTCTCAATGTCAGCGCCACAGACGGCTCGGCTACGGAGAGGCCACAAACTTTGATGAAAAAATAAGTAATGAATCATGCATTTGTCGAATGAAAAATTCAATCATTCTAACTATATTTCTGTCGGTGGAGGTGTCGAAGGTGATTCTCCCATATCGTTGGTATCAGACATTTCGTTATGATTATCGAAGTTTGGCTATATTCTTCAAAAGTTCAATACCTATACCGATTTTGACTTGACAAATGTCAAATGCAGAGCATGCACATCATGCTTGATTGAAAAATAATGGGTTTCTATTCGTTGAAAATCTGTATCGTAATGAAAAATCTGTATCGTAATGAATTTCATTATAAAACGGGTTGTGGGCATATAAGTGTATCATTACAGTACGGGTGTAAATAAACATAATTACATAATCAGTTGAAGACCCAGAGTGTGTTGATAGTATTGAAAATACTGATGCTGATGGTACAACAAAACGACATGCAAAACGCAAGGAGCTGGATAGGTGCCGGAAATCCAACTTGAAATAAAAAAACTTCTGGAAGTTGAAATAATTTGAGGAGCTATAGGAAAAAGCAATGAAATTCAGGAAAGTAAAGTCAAAAACTAGACCTTGGCGAATAAAATTTAATTAATAATGTCTGTTCAATTTTTAATTATAAAGTCACAATAACATACATTTTTCGTCTCTGTCAAAACCACTGATCGTAGAGATCAGAGATCTGGGGCGTGTGTTCTTTGTATGACGTAGACACCTGACAAGGAAGGATTGGTCGGGATTTCTACTCTAAGGGAGTGAAAAACGGGGTCGGAGTTTGTATGGGTCAACGTACTTCAATCAACTTCAAATTCTGCAGAAATATTCTCCAACAGAATTGATGAAAGACGTTTTTCGTATTTTATTGAAATTCATTGTCTAATGGGGTAATAGAGGGCTTTATATTCGACTTCTGTCAAACGCTCTTGCGAGTGCTCCCAGGAAGTAGAACTGTGATGAACTTGGTGCTAATGCTACGAGAACCCAGGCATGTCTCTTCTCAAGGAAAGCCGATCTATCATCATCAAGAATTCAGATGTCAGAACTAACTATTCCCACAAAATCAAGTATCTCGACACTAGAAATTACGATCAGTGATATTCTCTCATGGGAAAAACATGTGAGATCGATCGCTAAAACTGCTTCCCAGAATCTTGGATTTTTATTTCGTGCGAAGAAATACTTCACTTCTGGTCAGCTTCTAATGATCTACAAAGCTCAGATACGACCTGTCGTGGAATACAGTTTTCATGTGTTGAGTTCGGCACCAAAACATTCATTGAGGCTTCTCGATTCTATTCAGAGAAAGGCAATTCGTCTTGTTGGTGATCCTTCGCTCAGAGACTCGCTCACTTCATTGGAGCATCGTAGAAGGGTAGGAGACTTGCTCTTTCAAATTGTTATCAATCGTTCTCCCCTTGGCATTATCTACACGGATGACTCGACGAGTACAGACTTCCCACCCTTTGTTGTGAATTTGGAAACCTGTCGAACCTCTCTTGCTCAGGGATCTTTTTTCAATAGAACAGCTGAGCTTTGGAACTTCTCGCCAAAAGAAGTTTTTTCTGAGGCTCACAAACTCCAAAAATTCAAAGTAAATGTTAATTCGTATCTCCTGTCCCTTGATTCACGCGGTGTTCTTTGAACATTACAGGGCTTCCTTTCCTTGTGAATCTGCATATAAAAAAAATGAAACTCAGTACTAGGAACTACACAATATAATTGCATCACAAAAATAATCAAAGCGCAACGAACTGGACACGGGTCATCTAGTAAAGAATAAATGATGATGCGAACAACGAACAAACTCTTAATGAACTTGTTTTACCGAATAAATTTCCTGCCACAAAGAGGTATTACTCAATGAGAGCCAGTTAATTCCTCATCAGACTCAAAAACCACAAAGGGAATTCGATCTCAGAAGATCAAAATGCAGCTTCTAGCATTTCAGGTGCTCCTTTATCGAGTTGGATGTGGTATTAGACATTGCATTTGCATTCACTACGTTAAATTGCTTTCATTTCCTTCAGGATAATAGAGCGGGCTATGCATAAAACATATTGTTCGACATTAATTAACCAAGAAAGTCCCATTTAGATATCAATTATTCAAATTTGGAGTATTTGGGAGGTTAGTCCTCTGTGTGGACTAGTATGGGAACTCGTTAATGAACAATAGGAATTAGGTAGTTCATTCACACTAACAATGTGGAACTTATGACAGCAGCATCCACTCAGGATTCATATCTACCAGGCTTGCGTTTGCACCCAACCAGCAAACTTGTTTTATGATTTCATAGTGCAGCAACAGTTTTATATTACCTCAAAAATGCTAATTGATTATATTAGACGTTCCGTTAACACAATACAATTGTAGGCAATGAAAGTGATTTATTCATTTGTCATAGAAACGTTTATGAAATAAAATTTAAAAACCCCTATGAAATAATCACGAAATTATCACAGAAATGTTTTTACAGCCAACTTATAAAACATATTTTCATGCAAAAGTAAATTGTTCTGTAGCCGATTTAAAGCATTTTTCTGTAAGGTTTCCATTACCTTTATAAAACTATTTCAAGTTCTTTTTATAACTGTTTCCTGTAGCTTTTATGAAATTTATTTATCATAATAATTTCCCAACTATTTTATAGTATGGTATATTCACTACAATTCTCAAACAATAAAGCTGTTATAAAATCAAATTGATTCTGTAAATGTGTATTTGCTGTCCCCAAGAATAAAATGCAGCATTGAAGAGGAACCAGCTGACGATTTTCAGAGATCGTGTAATAGCATAATTTGTCAGTTTTATTCGACTAGGTTCCGATAACTATACACCCAATAATTTCGTATAATATCGGTCATTAGTAAAATTGAAATACTTCGAACTCTCCCTCATGACCTAGTGCTTTCATTTTTTTCTTGATAAAAACAGGGAAATATATTCTTTCAACCCACTAGTTCAATATAACCGATGGAAGAAGATTCTTACTCAAAACATCCCGATATATAGTAGTGTTTCTTAACAGCTTTATAGGGATAATATAGTAGCTGGAATACGTTATGCCTGCTATTGATACCAAATTATTTTATAGAACGACGCCATTTTGAAATGATAGTAATCTGGAATACTGACATTAAATGGGTTGAAAGTATAAAATACCGCACCCATAGTGATATTTAAGATGAAATTATGATATTATACTATTATGAACAAACTGAGTTGAGTTCAAAACTAGAAAATTCATAAGTTAGCAGTGAATTTTTCTATAATTATTGATTTTTTCCAAAAACATTAATGAATGAGTGGCTGCTCCACATTCTTCTTCGAAATCGCCCACTTTTTAAAAATCCAAAGAACTTCCGTTAGCGTATATCTGGTCTGATCTATATATTTCCATAGATGGAAATAATACTTCATTTTTTATCAACTTGAAATTCAGTCTCATTGAACATCACTGTAACCCCAATACTTCAGTCGGACTCTTCCGAAAGATAAACTGTGGAAAATGGCATGTTCCTACGAGAATATAAATGGAGCACTCCTAAAATTTTCTGCTGTGAGTAATAAAAGCTCGGCTGTCATAAACAGCATTTCGCCCCTATCTATAAGCATGCAGCATGCAACTTGTTTGCATTCGCGTTCACAGGGGACAGCTTCCCATTTGAAGCGTTAAGGAAGATTGCAGAACGTGCTCCCTGCGAATTCCATTTCAACACGGATGGATGAAAATGAAATATTATAGTTTTTAATCTTTCTGCTATTCGGACGTGGGAATTCTTCGTATCCTTGATGTGTGAGAATGAGCTCTGTCGAGGGAAAATATGAGTTTTTGAACGATGACTACTTGAGAGAAACTGTTCATTCATTTGGAATTTGCAGATCCTGCAGGACACGATACTCAGATACTTGTAACTTGATGTCTCTCCTCAACTTTTTTTTTCATTTTTTTTCCCCAATGGCATGACATCACCATAAAAATGGGCTGCGTGATCGGAGCGTTCCACATAATGAGTGAAAAATTAAAAAAAAAGTTGATGTCATGCCATCGAAAAAAAATATTTCCATAAGGTCTTCAGAATAATATTGCGTTGATCCGTGCAGAGAACCGTGGTGAATCTCATATAGTTACACGAATATCATAAAGACAAAACGAATGAGCCTACACTCAAAGTTGGCACTTCGAAAATAAAATTTTAACGGAGCAAGACATCAAGTTCGAATATGCGCGAAAGGATATCCATCAGATAGGAAACGATACTCAGATACTTGTAACTTGATGTGTCTCCTCAACTTTTTTTTCATTTTTTTCTTCAATGGCATGACATCACCATAAAAATGGGCTGCGTGATCGGAGCGTTCCACATAATGAGTGAAAAATAAAAAAAAAAGTTGATGTCATGCCATCGAAAAAAAATATTTCCATAAGGTCTTCAGAATAATATTGCGTTGATCCGTGCAGAGAACCGTAGTGAATCTCATATAGTTACACGAATATTATAAAGACAAAACGAATGAGCCTACACTCAAAGTTGGCACTTCGAAAATAAAATTTTAACGGAGCAAGACATCAAGTTCGAATATGCGCGAAAGGATATCCATCAGATAGGAAACGATACTCAGATACTTGTAACTTGATGTCTCTCCTCAATTTTTATATCATTTTTCCTCTTCAATGGCATGACATCACCATAAAAAAGGGCTGCGTGATCGGAGCCACATGATGAGTAAAAAAAAAAGTTGATGTCATGCTATCGAAAAAAAATATTTCGATAAGGTCTTCAGAATGATATTGCGATTGATCCGTGCAGATGACGATTCTTTATTTAAAATAGTAATCAACAGTTATATTTGAAAAATTTTGTAAAGTAATCCCTGATATGTTGTTTTGTTTTAACATATTTTCGGTGATTGAAATATAATCTGCGGTCGAGGTAGAAGTTTATGGGGAAACGTACTGAGCTTTCACAGCATTGTTGTGACCAGGATCTAATGGCACTGGAGGCTGATTGGATTCTACTATATTTTTTGAAATTTTCATTTCGATAGCTATGGAGTTGTCGATATAAGATTCAGCAACATCGCTGGATCTACAACCCCCATGGCGTTTTAAAGTGGAAAGATCTGCCCCAGCATAAACTAAAATAGTCGCAGATGACCGTCAAAAACGGTGGCCAGAATATAATTCTGGGTTCGGTAATAGCATAAATTTCGCTATTTCTTTCGCCATGGTGTCAAATTTACTTGTCCACACAGACTGTTTCGTACATTTTCCATTTTTGTGATTTAAAAAAAACGTGATTCACTTATGCATGGTCGGAGCTTCACATATTATTTGTAAATTTGGTGGAATTCTCCTGTGACTGCGAAATTTATAGGAACCTTGGTTTCAGTATCGGGTAATTTTATTGAAAGGACCAAATTGAGATCTTCCATGTTTTCAATTCCGAAGTTCATCTCAACGGCATGGCCCTGTGGGGCCAATAGCCAAACCAGTCTGAAATCAAAACCAAATATTCATACATACCCATTTTTGATTGAACTCGTTCAGATATGACAAAACAGTATATCATTGACATGCCCCCAGGCATTTTCTTATTAACAATTCAACATCGAATTTTTCCAATCACTGAAAATATTGTTGCTATTTTCATTGAAATTAACCATAAGCAGAGGAACACCTGCATTATAGTCAGTTTGCAAAGGTGGTTGGCCATTTTGTGTGAAGACTTATTTCCGTTTCTTCGGGAATTACTTTATGAAATTTTCTCTGTAATACAAAACTTGTAATGATCCTTCTGGTCATTGCATACTCTTAGGATTGCATCACCCTTCATTATTTATCACTGTGATAATAGGATATTTTTGAGAAAAAACTGTGTATTACGATGCCTCTATAGACAGTATCAGTCACAGGCTCTTCGTAAAAATGTCGATTGAGTTAAACTATCGCTGTCAAAAGTTGGTGACCTCTTCGATCAGTTATTTCGAAGGAGAGCAAGATAATAATGTCCCTTCGCTTCTTTCAACGGCTGTGAGAGGGTTAAATTTAGTACAATGTATCGAATGATATTCATAATCCACAGTCAGATATTCATTTTTATTGTGTTGCAGCAGATTCGAAGTCAAGTTTGTATATTGTCAGTGCGATTTCTCAAAAGATCAAAGATAACAAAGCTCACAAACCACCAAGAGGAATACAAATACTGCAGAACTGCAGAATTATTTGCAGTTCATAAATATGAAACAATATGATTGAAAAAAAAAAGATGTAGATATTCAAAATATATGATTCAAACCTTCACTATTGGAAAACTACAAAGGAAATAATTTTTCAAAAGTGATCTTCCATTTTTCAATGAAAAATATACTTATTAACAAAGAAGGTTTGTAAGAATTTTAAATCTCTCCCCTTTCATATTGAACACGTCACTTTGAATAATATCTCAAATTCCATAATTCTATGACAATCTGGCTACAATGTACTTCAAAATTTAACCACGTGTAACAGTTTTTGAACTGTATCAACTGCATTTTAATGTAGACATGATCTGAAGTTAGAGGGATTACTTTACGAAAGCAATTTTCCCCACTTAGACTGTACAATTTTTAATCCATTATAAACTTACTACTGGTATTTTTCCTTGAATTGTTAATTTTTTCTTGTAAGGATGATCGATCTGAATTATTTGAGCTGTTTTCCGTAATGATCATGAGTCCCTCAACTCTCTATACACCTAGCGATCTGATTACCAAATTTCAGCAATGGGTATAAGAATTCAGGCTGATATCAACTTTTTGCGACTTTATTCGTATTGTGTGCCTGTTAGCATGAGTCATGTATAAATACCTGATGATCATTACCGACAACAGCTCCAATAATTTGGATAGATCTTTCTTTTGGTAAGTCAGTTAATCTATAAAATATATCAGCGTTAGCCTGGTAGGTCTGAATACAATGGTTTTATCAAAAACAAACAAACTTCTCACCAATCATGACTTATTCATTGAAGAGGACACGAAATAAGGAATACCTACGAACAATGATTTTCTTATTAGTGTAATGATACAATGAACATTGGCTTCCATCATCGAAAAAATAGACATACCAATTTTTAATCATCAATACTAAGTTAATGACTGAAACGTTTATTTCACGTCGAAGGCGAAGTTCAAATTCCCCATCAGCAACAAAAACTTTATTTTGATAAAATACAAATACTGTTAAATCAAACACCACTCGTTTTTTTAGTAAAACCAATTGAAGTTCAAATTAAAACTAACTTTTCAGTTAACCAGCATTTCAATGAGAGGAAAAAACGAATTCGAAGATAAACAGACTCCACTGGGACTAATTGGTAAGAATAATTATTTATTCATGTAATAATTCGAGTAAACTTGATATGCGAAAGTTGGCTCGAACTCGACTGAGTGAAACCCCCCCGGGAGATAACGAATTAGACACAAACTTCGTAAACGCAATTATAGTTAATTGAATTCAGAAACGGTTCCCCAGACATTTTTGCCTTGAGAAATCATTATTTTTAATAGATCATTAGACGCTTACATCTGAATATATTGGGAAACGGTTCAATCTGAAGAAAAATTGAAATAAATTAATATGCAACTGGAAAAACATGTATCCATAGAAAAAAATTACAGAAATATGTATATATATATATATATATATATATATATATATATATATATATATATTTATATATGGAAATACAAACTAGTGAATATTGGGGAGTGCAGCACGTCAAAAGAAAACTCTTTTAAGTATGTCCAAGCTTTCGGAAACAAGCTCCAACTAACAACAATAATAACACACCCACCGATACTAACATGAGTCCCATTCAGTGTTTTTTCACTTCACTGCCTTACATGAGAGAGATCACACCCAGACTTGCCAGACTCTTCCATCCGTTTAACAACATCAAAATAGCTAATAAAACCATACTTACGAGTCGTTCAATTTTCTCTAAAGTCAAGGACAAAGTGCCTCTCACCTCAGCTTCCAATGTAATATATTGTATTCCTTGTCAAAATTGTGACAAAAAATACATAGGTCAAACCTCAAGACCACTGTCAAGCAGAATCACCTCACACAAGAGTGACTGTAAACATCATCCAGAAAGATGTGCATTAGCTGATCATGTCAACAAATTTGACCATAACATGGACTATAGATCGGTGAAGGTGTCAAAACCATTGGCCAATGGTTTTGAAAGAGACATATGAATTTCATCATCAGCAAATGCAAATAAAAAAAAATGCAGTAAACTATTTATTCATTCAACTGTCCTAAACAAAGTCTCAACAAGAAAAAAACTGTGTTAACAAATAATTAGGGACGATAATATAAATATAAATGTTCGAATTGTCTTCTGTTTGCTGCAAGGCACATTTCGAAATTTTTCATTACATGATTTCTTGTGATGTTCTCCAACATTTGCGGTGTTATACTTTGACAATCATTTACAATTCGATTTTGCAAATCCTCCACATTCAATATTTGAGTACTATACACCTCTGATTTTAGATACCCCCACAAAAAAAATTTCAAGGGGGTCAAGTCTGACGAACGAGCCGGCCATTTTATTGGTCCGTTTGTTCCGAGCCATCGTTGAGGAAAAAGAACGTTCAATTGGTCTGTCACGATCCCAGCATTATGAGGCGGCGCTCCATCCTGCTGGAAGAACATTTCTCTGAGGTTTCCAAGGGGAAACTCATCAAGATGATTACTGAACTCATTTCGAAGAAAACAAAGGTATCTCTCACTATTCAGAGTATCTTGATAAAAATATGGTATTATTCTTGAGAATCCCACACCAAAAATTCACTCCCCGAAAGTTTCTTGTAGGGACTCTTATGTAGTTAATTACACTAAAATACGTAGTTTGATGATTTTTTTGCATTTTCTGATGATAAAATTCACATCTCTTTCACAACCATTGACCATAAGCAATCAAATCACCAATGGGCTATAAAATAATTCATATTGTAGGGTGCACTATTTGAAAAATTGATGTGAAGAAAGTTTGAATTTCGTGAAAATCATATAATATTTCTGACCACCCTGTATAACTCTCGAAGAAGATGAGTATTCCATATTATAGAATATGCTACCGACTACCAACAGTCTCGAATGATTACAGAAATTCTTCGTAGGATAAAAAATGGGTTTGTCTAAAAAAATGCCTGCATTTCATGAACCACTGGTATAACTTGGCAACGCCTTGTCGGATTTTCAAAAATAAAAAACCAATAATTACCTTTAAGGAATGAGAATTCAGATATATTGAAATATATGGGGTGTTCCATTTGAAAAAATTGATGTTCGATTTTGTGAGCCTTTCTTGCGCCCCTCGTATAAAAAATAGTAATTCCTGAAGTTAGCTCTCATAATGCGATATAATGTGAACTTGAAATATTTTGAAAATTCCTATTGGTTCAAGAGATATTCAACTGTCCCACTGGTCTAGGGACACACTGTATATATATACATATATATATATATATATATATATATATATATATGTATATATATATATATATATATATATATATATAAACATAAAAGTTTTATCATCTTGATTGTTCAAAATAAAATATTGTGATTGGTTGGGCTAGGATTTCTTGAATACTCTTAGTTGTATGGCCAAGCTTTCGAAAATATATTTTTATCTCTTCAGGACAACTGGAACAATAATGTTATAGAATATAAACGAATATGATTTAACAGGACGGACTCAACGTAATGTAAAAAAAAATTATATAAGCTAATAAGTCAGTTTGATGAGTTATCCTGATAACTATCTTTTCCATGAATATGGAAGATTCATGTATGGAAACGATGTTTTTTTTTCATCAAAGGAACTCTCTCACGTTATTTCACTGGATTCTCGATATCCAAAATACTATTATAATTCATTTTGTGGTTGAATGGGTAGTTGTATATCACCAATTTTGTCAAGTTACGTTCTTGATCAACATCTCGGTTCTGAAATTCTATTCTTCAAAAGATTCGTAGATGACCTAATTCTTTTAGTTACCGTTAGTGATATTGGCGAGAAGCTGAATGTTTTTAATAGTTTTAATATTGCCAAGTCTAAAAAAACGGGGAAATATTTTCATAGAGAATTCATACTCAGTCAATATTGTAAAGAGGGTACTATTTAACGGAAGAACTCTCATTTCAGAAAGACGAATTTCACATTAGGAAAATAATTCAACAAAATACGGATAGCTCCCATTTGTTGAAGAACTCACTACAAAATTCAATAATATATTAAAAAAAAACAATATGAAAGTTGAACCCCCCCCTTGAAACATCGAAACTGGGAAAAAGTCTGTTCCAAATTAAATCACCTATAGATACAAACAAAAATTTCAACGTAGTTTACAAAATTCCATGTAATGATTGTAACAAGGTATATATTGTTCAAACATAACGTCTCAAAAAAAGCGATAAAACAAATCCAAATTCATATTGATACATTCGACCATGAAATGAATCATGATCAATCGAGTATTTTGGATATCGAAAATAATGAAGTGAAGAGAAATTTTTTATTTATTCCATGGGAGAGACAGGATAACTTATCAAACTGACTTTTCGATCTGCTGACGAAAAATATTTTTCACCTCACGTTATGTCCGTCCTGGTAAACCATATTCGTTTATGTATTACAACATTACTGTTTTAGTTGTTCTGAAGAAGAAAACATTTTTTTTCGAAAGCTTAACGATATTACAAAGAGTATTCTTTTAGTGATCCTGCTGACTGATATACTTTTTGGGGATGCAGCAAGTATATCATTTCTTACCAAGTTCAGTCAAGATACTCCCGAATTTATATATATATATATATATATATATATATATATATATATATATATATATATATATATATATATATATATATATATATATATATATATATGTATATATATATACGCGCTAGAGAGAGTATATATATATATATATATATATATATATATATATATATATATAGTAGAGAACATTAGGGAATGCAGCAACGTCAAACGAAAACTCTTGTGAGTATCTCATATTCACATATTTCTTATAATATTGTCCTTTGGGGAAGTGCGGCCAATGCTCGCAGAGTTTTTATCAGTCGAAAAAGACTGATTCGTCTGATCTTTGGCTTAGATTACCGAATGACCTGTGGGAATCATTTTAAAAATTTCAAATTACTGACGGTACCATCGATTTACATTTACAAAACTATAGCATATGTTAAACTCAACATCAAGAGCTTCACAAAAAATTCTGACTCTCATGACTATGCTACGAGGCATGGTGACTTATTCAGAAGTACAAAGCACCGTACTTCACTTTACGAAAGCAGTCCTCAGTACAATGGAATACGATTTTTCAATCATCTCCCCAGTGATATCAAAAATGAAAAAAATATCAATAAATTCAAAACAAAATTGAAAAAATATTTAGTGGAATCCTGCTTTTATGATATTAGCGAATATTTTGCCAATTCATAGTTTTTACTTTGTTGTTTAGTTTTTTGATATGTTTGAAGTAATATAGTTATTCATCTACCGTATGTGTGTATGTGTATAAGTGTGCATATGTGTAGTGCATATATGTATTGTGTCTAACTTTATACATCTGTATACATTTTCTGACTTGTCCTATATCATGTGTATGATCTTAAAGGATGATTGAAGATTATTATTATTATCATTATTATGTCATGGCTTTCGAAATTATATTTGTTTCGTCATCGAAAAACCTAATATGAACTTAATATGTCAATCAAATCTAATTTAAGTGGAGGATTGCTTTTTCTTTTCAGGTAAATACTATTAATTTTTGTAATTTCCAGAGTATGTCGGCAATAATTGAATATTGAGTTCGATAAAGTTTCTCTGAGTTCTTCATAAATATCGAAAAAATACTTCGACATTGATTATATTGATATTATACATCAAAGAAAGTTCTGAAGTAATCACCTGGTCAAGTGTATAGTTCTAATGGATATTGGCTACATCCATTATCCACTTTTGTTGTTCAAACTACTATTTCAGCTTCCAAAATATTCCCAAGTTCATAAATACTTCCCTTCATATTAATAGTGTGATTTCAAGTGATAATGCTTAAATAACTATGTCGTTTTCAGTGTTATTATAGGGTTCTCTGTTATTTCAGCTTTTTGGTTTCGCCGACAAGTGTTTCCAACTTGGAAGTTAGGGTCGAGACTATCAACTGACTCTACGACATATTCATTAGCACAAAGGCGGAACATTCGTATTCAATTTTGTTCATTGTTTCAACTCCCGGATATGGTTATGAATATAAAGTAGATATTCTAACTCGTGGGTCCGGAGATTAAGCGAATTTTGTGCTCAACATTGTTCACATGATAATAATATTCAATTACCGATTTATATTCATTTCGGACATTTTCTCTCGGATTCATGAACTACTCGTGTAGAAATCTGTTGCTCAGAACGGTATGGAATAGTTTATTACGTAACGAACAGGATAAGTGGCCTATTACGCACGAGTGAAAAATGTGAGCACGAGGCGTTAACTGAGTGCGGCAATCCGCCAGGGCACTTAACTTTTTTTATAAAAGCAGATTCATACGTAAGAGAAGCCTTGTAATGTTCAAAGAATACCCTGTGAATCAAGGGGCAGGAGATACGAATCAACATTCACTTTGAATTTTGAAGCTCAACTGTTCTATTGAAGAAAGATCCCTGAGCAAGAGAGATCAATTAAGAACCTATCACAACTATCCACTCATTGTGAACATTCAATAAATGTTTATCATATTGTTGTGTTCTTCTGTTGAAGGTTAAATCAATTCAACATTCTTAATCGAAAATATGAAGAACTATTTTTCACAGTTTTGTTTGAATATACATGGAATGACGCTTCATAACTCTGATTTATCGAATAACATTCATCTAACGCAAATGTCTTCAGAATCTGTTTTAGTTACTATAGAAATGAAATTCGATATTTCTCACCCTTGCAATATTGTCAGCAGTAACGCACAACTCACCTGAAAATGAAATGATTGTATCAGGAAAATATCAAAATTATTATCGTTGTTATCATTTTGCTGATAAAATATATGAATATGAATGACCTAGACATGAATTTTCCCAAAAAAAAATTTAAGTTATTCCATAGATACAAATTCCCCACAATATATCTCATTATATAACTATTGATAAAGAATCTACGCCTAGAGGCGCTAGGAGTAACAAGTTGCTACTTTTCCATTAACAAACCGATATTCCTCAATCAATTCTCATTTAAATGGTTGTTAAAAAAACGCATCAGATGAAATTCTTTCATTTTCTCATATATATGTACAGATCCACACGAAAGGAAAGCCCTGTAATGTTCAAAGAACATCGCTTGAATCGGGGGACAGTAGATACGAAATAACACTCACTTTGAATTTTATAAGTTTGTAAGCCTCTGGAAAAGGTTCTCTCGGCAAGTAATTCCGAAGTTCATCTGTTATATTGAAAAAATATCCCTGGTTTGAAAGGTCTCTTTCTGAATGAAATCAAAAAGCTTCAATGGGGGTTTTGGTGCCGACCCCTACATGAGAACTATATTCCACGACAGTATCATGATTCATCGTTGAGAATATCAACTACCTCCCAAAATATACTCATGCCGATTGTATTTCCATTTTTTGTTGTCAAATTTGGGACTTTTCAACCCCATATATTTTATTTTTGAATTCTGATGGTCAAAAATAATTGCAATTGTGGAAATGCTATACTTATATTTTAACGCATTCATTATGCTTTGTGTGGGCATATATCCCGCATGGGTTCCTCCATCGAATGATATTCCGGTTGTTATTGAATCGATCCACTTATGATATACCCACGTACATAATTTCCGAATCATTCTCCCATTATGAATCTATCACCATATCAGAGCTAGTCGATTAGTACAGAACGACTCCATTGAAAACCGCAGAACTCCGGCTTCACAGCCCACCTCCGCACGCATTGATTCAACACGTACATGTAGGCCGGTAGATATTGACATGATTTTCCCAACATTCAACAATAATAGCAAAAGTTTTGAAACTTCTGTAGAATGAAAAGTACGTTCAAATGATATTAAGTCTGATTTTGCAACCGTTTTTGCTGAACGAAACACGTTGAAAATCAGGATTTTGTAAATATTCGCATTATTTGTAAAGAGAGATTTGCAAAAGTTCTGCAAACTTTCGAAGTATTGCGAAGTAGCAGTCCGCATCTTCTGGTAAATACGCAACCATTTAAACAAAAAGGAACGTTTCAGTACATAAAAAAAGTTGGTAATGATCCTAAGTATTACAAAAAACTTCCAAAAGTTCTGCACACTTGCATAAATAACCAAAATAATGTTCTTGGGCAATACTTCAATTTGCAACCTCTTGTGTTAAACGGAAAATATATTTTTGCAATAAGTTGTTTAATGTCATCAAAATAAGTTTCGAAAATTTTACAAAAGTTGTAAATACGGGTTAAAAGTTCTGCAAAACTTGGGAAAATAACCAAAATCTATTTGTTCAATTTGCAATCTCTTGCTTCAAGCGGAAAATATATTTGCCGAATAAATCGTTCGTTTTGATTAAAACAAGTGTCGACATTTTAACAAAAGTTTTATATAAAAGTTGAAAATGGAAAGAGGTCTTTCCATCGAACGTTTCCGTTGATTTGCAACAACGTCCGTAAAACGGAAATAAGGGTAAAAACGAAGGAAAGATAATTTTGTATTAGTACTCTTTCAAAAAAAGCAAAAGTTCTGCAAACCAGTGGAGTGTTAAAAACTAGTAGTAAGTAGTATAGCACAAACAACTAAACGATATCAAACACTGGTATCTACTAACAGAGAAATTCAGATCCAATAAACTAGTACAATATGTAATAGGCATAACCCGCATGATAATCAAGTATTCAGCTGGAATCCGTTTTAACTCTTAAAATTATTTCAATACTTGTGTGTACTGGACATGGCGGAGTTAAGAGAACAAATTCAATAAATTCATATTCCGTTTTCCAGAAATGGTTGAGAATGTAAGTAGATATGTTGAACATTTTTTCATTCACTTATGAATTTTGCAGAACTTTTAAATTTTTTCAAACAAATAATTGCAATGGAAAACTACAACAAGTGAGACAAACATAAGGTTACGTAATAGTAACAAGGTTTCAAACTTTATGCATGTTGCAAAACAATATCACTAGCGGTATTCCTAGTTTGCAGAACTTTTGCAATTTTCTCTGCGAAAATGAAGCATTAAAACGTTTTTGCCATTCAAACAATGTTTCGTTCATCGCAGGCTTATGCAAAATTTTATAGTTTGTTTTTATCCACGCACTAACATACCGGTAAAGTTTGAAAACTTTTGGAATTATTGTGAATTGATTGTCTATATCCACTGGCCTAATGTTCCACGTTGCCATTAATTCGCATCCGGTAGACAGGCGCGCCGCACAAGTAAATAACCACAGTAGATTTCTGTTTATTTGTGGCAGCGAAATGGCTTCGCGATTCTAGCAGCCAATCCTGCGATTGACCGCAACACGAAACCAATGTCCAGGCTGGCATAAACACAGTTCGAATTAGTTCGGATTTACACCGGTATCCCGATCACCTAGGGAGCTTCGAGCTGAACTTGCATCGGTATATTGCTTCGTCATGGTCATAATTGTGAATTACCCGCCGTATACGTGATATTGAATCCGATAATTACCGATGAATTCATATAGCAGATATAATCCTGATTAAAACGAGATCATCCGGTGTGCTTAGGAGTTATCCACGTGAATTGAATAATATCCTTGAAAGGAGGGTTGGATTTAGATAGGAAAATTTGGGCCTTTTCTGAAAACATTTTCAAACGCTTTTGAATGCTTATAAATGAGTCATGTAGTAGTACTTTTTTTTCAATCAGGTTAAATTCATCTTATGTATAGAAAAAATAATAAATTCTTACCCATTCCATTCTTACCAAAAATGCGAAGTGGCAATATTGGTTTTTAATGATTAAATGAATGATTAATTGTCAGAACTGACATTTTTTTATTAGTGTTGTTGATAACGAATAAATGCATCGTTTTCTTCTCGATTCGTTCATTTAATTGAATTATTCGGCATATTTTTGATTTTTACGCTTTTTATATATATTATATATATATATATATATATATATATATATATATATATATATATATATCTGGTTTTTAATTTAACATGGCCCAAAAAAGTGTTTTGGTTGCAATGGGCACATCATTAATAGAAGTATGTACTTCAGAAGCGGCTAATAATGAAACATACCAAATATTCAAGCTGACAGAGATGTTGACTGGGTAGAGCCTGGAGAAAACTGTAGTACATCAGTAGATATAGAACATATCTTCGACTACTACTCAATATTTCTTAATGTATATTGCATTTCTGTTATTTTATTTTTTTACTTCAATTTTTATGCCTACATACGTCCTACTACCAGCAAGACAAGTTATTGTCTAGATCCAAAATTTAGCTTTTAATCGTGTGCTAGTTTGGTGAAATAAAGTTCAGGTTGTCCCATTAATGATTTTTAATCTGATATCAAGTGACCTAAAATTACAGTTCTGTACTACTACTCAGTTCCGAGATATTGCATGCCTTAATCGTCTCGGAACAATCTGTACTAATTTTTTTACTGATATATTGCAATATTTTATTCATTATTTATCCATTCAATCAGGCCAATACGGCATGTGTGGATCAAAAACTGATAAAATATATGAGTGAATAATAAATACAATAAGAAAATGTAACATTTGATGGTTGCATTCAGGGTTTTGAACCATACAGAATTTTCTATAAATATTTTTTTCGTAAAAATAAGTACGTCGACAACTTGAGTAGACACACAGTGTAATTCTTGTAATTGATTTTGTAAGAAAAGTGCTCATAGATTTTCAAATCAATATATAATGTTAAAGCATTTACCAGCTAGTTAATAAATGGACGTGAGTATTTCTATTCTAATTGATAGATAAATGCTACTTTTGTTGTTTTTCATCACTATGCTATTGAAATACTGGATTTTTTTAAGAACTTTTGAACTTATTGTGCTTTTCCTGCTGCCCACTTATTGATCACCTACACCATCATCGATATCAAAAACGTAAAAAGCAAATAGTTACTAGTGACAGTGAAAAATCGCAACAGTAATCATTTCAGTAACTGATTATACTAACACCGATCTCCAATTATTATTCAAATATCGTTTGATTGCGCACGGTATATATCAGTGCTATCAACACTACAGAACTTTTGATATGTTCAGAAACTCGCCACAGATTAATTAATCTGTGACCTCGCCCAGTTCAAAACGCTTCTATATAACTAGAAATTTCATCGATTCTGCAACAAATAGAATCCTATATCTCTAAAACACAGAAGTTTCTCTATATGGTCTCTACCTATGTATTACTTAGGAGGCGTTGCCAAAATATCTAGTAATGTATTGCCTCAAACAATTTTACTGAAGAAGAGCTCATTTGAAGATGTTCCGAGATGGTTTGAAAGCTGAAACTTTGGGAAAATGTTGCTTCTTTATTAACCTAAAACTGTGCAAAATCTCATGACCGGGAGCAGATGGCCCAAAAAAGCAAATCCTCCTTTATTGATTTGTATCAGGATGCCTAAAAACCCTGGTGCATCTACTGATTCGATATTGTTTTGAATTTATTGGCAAAAAACAATCGAAAATTATGATATCTTTATTCTTTTATAGTATGCGTTATATTAGCATTTTCAAAAATCCATCAAATGTTGGTTTCAGACTGACGTAAGTTTTATGTTATTGATGACAATCTTTGTTCGAATTTTTGTTGAGATCACTTTATTCAAAACTATCTAATATTGTTATTTCTTTTCAGATATTGAGATTTGAAAGAATGGGTGCTTCTGGAGCCATATACATTGAGAAAAATCATCTTAAAACTAAGAACTCCAGTGAATTGATTCAGCTTATGATGAGATGCTAATAAGATGTATATGGATTTCAACGTTGAAAGATCGTTTAGGATAATATGAGAAAAACATTTGTTTTCAACTTGAGCGAATGTCCAAAGTTATAGCGAGGAGGAAACATATATACCTCGAATATTATCAGGGATAGAGTGAAAACGAAGTGATTCGTATTTTGAACCATTGAACCAAGAAAGACACTGTGTCTATCACTTCCGGGCATATTTTTTTCAAGAAACTTTGTCCTACATTCTCAAGTGAACGGATGAAGTATATTTTCTCCGGATTAAAGTCGAGTGTTACAAATGGATATAAAAACATTAAAAAGTAGCAGTTGACAGGTTGTTAACGGTACATGTTGCCTCTCCGATATACATTTGACAATTTCTCAGCTCCTGAAGAATTGAATTGAACCACTTCTGTGATACTCATCGTTTTTGTAAATATGAAAATGCGAGTATTTCAAATTGCAAAATTTTATTTCTGCTGTCACGTTGTCATAATTGTCACTTGCGATTTCGCTTTGGAGGCCTAAGAAAAATGTGAAGCATGTGTGGATCTTTCAATTGGAATTTCTTCCATATCTCCCTAGTTCATTTGTCCTTCTGTCCTGTGAGGCTATTTTGAAGAAAATGTGTCTGGGATGGGCTGAGGTTACATCCAGAATTTTTTATGATAGTTGCGCACTGGTGAAATAAACAGTTGTGAAATAAACAAAACATATGGAGAATTCGGAAAAACTTCTGTAGATAAAATTTAACATATTAGTTGGATATTTTATTCAGAAAATTTTCATCTGTATCTTATCGATCGAGGCAGTTATTTATGTCAATATCAAATTTCAAATGAAGCTATTGAAGAAAAATCCCATATGATGCTAATTCTGTTGGTCACGCTGTATATACAGTATTAATTTCGGTATATAATATATAACAATATAACAAATAACAGTGGAACGCTTTCCTGAATATCTCCAAATGAGTAGTTATGAAAATTCTTCTCATAACTTCGCAATCCTCTACTTCAAGTGTACTGACCTCTGTATTTAGTGTCGACGCCCTGTTGTTATTGTTCGCCCCAAAATGAGTTGAGTAATAAACTTCGAATTCATCTTGATTAGTTTTCCAGAAATAAACAGAAAATCAAGAATCTTATGATATCACTTTTTTATGTTTAACATTGCACTAAATTGTGCTCGTACTTACTTCGATCCTCTTCCTCCCAACAGGAAAGTTCCAAACTTTGATAGATAAAGAATTTGATTTAATGCCAAGAACTAAGTTCACGGAACTTCCCCCTATTCGGAAACCATTACATGCCAACATAAGTAAAACAACGTTAGATTACTTTTAGTTTTGTTTCATTTATACGGTTCGTCAATGCATATCAGTCTGTATCTTTGGAAAACTTTCAGAGTGAATTTTCTGTATTCAGCTGTGCATGAAGTGAACGAGAACTCCATTATATCTTCAGTCTGTGGAAGTTCATTTCCTCACTACCTCCTTCCTTCAAAAGATGATAAAAAAGTAGCGAATGTGATAATAATTGTTATAGTGATCGAAATAGAAATGAAATGGATAAGCAATTTTCTGAATACTGACTATTGAAAAAACTCCCATTGGTTACCAATATTTATCGAAAAAAACGATGGAATGAAAAATATCTTTTTGTTTGATTACAAGTAGGTTTCAAAAAAAAATTTAAAAGAAGGTTCTTCCGATAATCTCAAGACTTCTGTCTTGTAGCAATAATGAAAAGTACTGAAATACCCTCGACCATGTACTGTTTTTTTAATCTCGTTAATTTGTGGAGGATAATTATTTGTTTCGTAGTTTTCTGGGTTTCTAAACTACCACAATCTGAAAAATAAGACTTAAAATTGGAATCTATACAACTGTAAAAGGGTAGATTTTCAATCTACTCCGAAAAGTTGCTGCGTCGATTGAAAAACAGTGCCTTCTGAATAAAATGTTAGATATGAATATTTGACAAATGTCAATTACGAAGATTGTCAAGAAACATTTGCATTCAAACAGGAATTTGCGTTTGAATTTTGCTAACGGAAGCAGATTCAGTTTTAAAAACTTTAACGATGAGTATTTTCATATTAGTAAATATATATATATATATATATATATATATATATATATATATATAGACGCAGAGCTAACAGAGACGTCTAAAGCGCTTCGACAACATGGCTATGGAACACACTCAATCAGAAGGGCGATCCATGCGCAAACAAACCCAAGAAAAACTAGGTCGGAAGGCTCCTCTATAACCAAAAAATCAGTGACACTACCTTTCATCAAAGGAGTCACCGACAAAATCGGAAGACTAATGAGAAAACGAAATATACGAACGGTCTTCAAACCTCAAACGATCATTAAGTCTTGCTTACCGAGACCAAAAGACAGTATTCCTCTCGAAAATCAAGGAGTATATAGCATCACATGCGGGGACTGTGATAAGCAATATATTGGCTAGACGAATGGGAGACTGTCAGCTAGAGTGCAGGAACACAAAAACAGCATATGGATAAAACAAACATCTTCCGCCCTCTTTCAACACCACTACCAGATGGGTCACAAAATAAATTTCGAGGCAGCAAAGCAAATAGCGCAGGTGAATCATTTCAGAACACGCCAAATTAGGAAAGCCATCGAGATAGAAAAACATGGGGAAATAAACAAGAGAGACGACTCAAAATCCCCCCATCAACAAAAAGAAAAACAGTCCAGGAAATGGTCCTTCGGTGGATACAGGTCGCCACAAACCAGACCGACCATTATTACCTGAACAGTCATTAGCCAAAGGTCCGACAACCATAATCGACCCGACGGCCAATGGAACGGATCATATCGGCTTCAATTTACGACCAAGAAACTTTTTAAAAACTGGCAGAAGTTTTCCAAACAACAGTTGCTAGCACCAAGTAGGAGCAGTAACATTCTTGAAAATGCCAACTAAGATGTTGGCGAAACGTCGAGAGTCAACCTCGACAAACCAACGGATAAACTCCCAGAATACCAACTTCGCATACTCAAGCATCCGTGAAAACCTTCACTGCAACATATATATGACGTTCGTCAGCTGGTTAACGGAATGTTTTCAATTGAGGCATAGATTCGGGATAGATTAAAACTCAGCCCTACTACACTTGTATAGATTCCAACATCAATTCTAATGGTTTCAAATTGTGGTAGGTTAGAAACTTACAAAACTACGAAACTCTCACCCATGTATATACTAAGTACTAATCTCTGTGAATAATAATCCACTTCCATGTCGCCATGTAATATCACAGTGTAGTAATTTTTTCACGCTAGTGGAGAATGGGTTTTCAATCCGGAGAAGAAGTGTAGTTTGTGTCACGCGTTGTTATCAGACTTTTCTATGCACCGTCTTTTCAATCTTAACACTCGCCACACACAACATCACGCTTTCTCTCATTCACTCAGTTAGATATAGATATTCTCTCATTTTTCATAACATTATCAGGGAAAAAGTTCAATCATACTCACAGTTCGAAGCCTTGGAAACGGCGACAGAGTTTTAAACATCAATTGAAGTAAGGAGCTCTCATATGAAAAAAGCATGTGATAAGGATGTTTGAAATAAATGGGATCATTAAAAAAAGCCACCGAAGTTTGAAGAAGTCCCTGCTTTGGTTTCTGTATCGATCGGAATAGAAGAATACAACACAAAGGAAAAATTCAAATAACAATGCTTATTGATTCTACTCACGCAGACGAAAAATCTGAGTGCAAAACTGGGATTTACCTGAAAACTTGTGTCCGCGTTTTCCATCAAAGTATGTAAGGAGTATAGAAGTTGAGAGCCACTGAAACTTCTAGGATCGTTCACTGCATATATTTCAGTAAGAAATAGATAATGGATCGACTGGTTTATTGAGAATATCATCGTGATGGCTTTTAGAGCTCCGGATATGGTTTTGGACTATATCCACTGCATCACACTTTGTAGATTCCTAAACGATTTGAGATATATATTTCGAATGAGCATCAGAAAAAGAATACTTACACCAATTGTCAGGGATGAGAAGATTTTTTATTGCCATGTTTTCCAGAATCTTAATCCGTCATGCAACATATCAATAATTCACTGCCGAATTTTGTATTGGGACATATTGACATCTTGGGTTCCGTTAACCGAGTTCGAATGTTGTCAATGAGGCCAAACAATAACATCCGCAGTGGCTAAACGTGTTTTGTTGGAGAGTATTGATATTGACTTCAACAAAACGCAAGTACTTGATATAACCATAAGGTATTGTCATATATTGAAAAAAGAGGTCTCATAAAAGAGCTGAGATTTGAATGTCTCTCATTGTTCTACAGCCCTCATTTGGAGGGTAGGTTTTCTTCAAAAACCCCCTCGAAAGTCATGTTTTGATGTTCGGTGAACTTCTTTTATTTTTCAATAGCAAATTTCACTGATGCTTTTCGATCTTCAATTATTCATTGATTTTATTTTCATCGTGACATTAGGAAGTGTTTATTCTTAACGTGACACTATTATCCACTGCTCTATAGGGAGGCCATCGAAATATATGAGTATAGAAACAACTTCGAACGCAAAAAAAGAGAATCTTAACATCAGGGATTGAAAAACAGTAGAATTTTCAGTCCAGCTGGATTTCTACAAGATTGGAATGAATCCAGAAAAATATGGGATTGAAACAAATTCTTGATTGTTATGGATTTTTTTGTTCGAATAGTCATCAAGCTCTTTACTACAAATTACTGAAATATAAACCTATAATCATTTGGTGCTATTTTATAATTTCAGGATTTAGTTTTGTGATTTGAGAAAAATCGAATACAACATCAAAGACAATGCCTTTGAGTAATTTTCAAATAAAATATAATATATTTTAGGTACATATTGGAATTAGGATGTTTAATCACTAGTAATCTTCTTCAACTTAAATTGACTACAAATCAGCCTGTATCCTAATTAAACACAAATGTACTCACATTCGTGTCGAGTACCAACATTCTGAACAACGGAAAAATTATTTACCAGTTTTTTGGGTTTTCTGGAAGTGAGATCTTGAGAAACATAACTTATCCATAGTCATATACTCCATATACAGGGTAACCTAATAGTGCGTATTAGCACGATATAATTACAATGCAAGAAGAAACGGAAAAAAGTTCAAGATATGATGTCATGATACCACAATGGCTATATTTTTAAATCAGTTTTAGATGTACAGGGTGTTGCATTTTTTCGTGAAAGCAAATGATATATTGTTTTTAAATAGAACAACCATTTTTCTCCAGTCGATACAATGGTCACATAGTTCCCTACTCTAGATATTTTTCTGCCACAATGCGCCGTTGCTAAGTTACAAGTTTTTTTGTAGAATTTGGAAGTGAAGTCGGATCAGCGGTTATTGAGTTGTTATATGAATGATCTGAAAGTTATTTGGTAAGGTCGTTGAAAAAAAAGCAAAATAGCATATAATGGTCTGAAAAATATTTATATTTATACAGGGTGCTTCAAATGTTACTTAGATTTTCGTCAAATTCAGTTAAATTTTGTCGGTTTTTTTCAACTGGAACACCCTGTATGATAGTTTATATTCGCTTCATACATTTCTACATGTGATGACCCATCCAGTTATATCAACATGTTACTTCGTCCTAGGCGTTCATTAAATATTCGTGTTTTTTAATTTTTTTATCAAGAAATCGCGAAAATAACTATCTACATATGTTGGAAATTTAAAATATGAAGTAAAAATACCAAACAAAAGTCACACTAATGATACATTTCCAAATTCTATTTCACTTTGTTCTGTAAATTTTATGAATCTCTACCGAAATTTTTTTCTAACGCTGCTCATGTAGGAAGGCATAATTCGTTGGAAACGTTGGACTCATTATTTGCTCTCGAGGAAAATGCAACACTCTGTACATCTGAAACTGATTTGAAAATATGGTCATTGTGATATCATGCAAATTTTATCTGAACCTCTTCTTCGTATCTTTTCGCATCATTGTTTGAGATAAATCAAATAGCAAAAATATTAGACGGCAATATTAAATATGAAATGTGAAGCACAGAAACCATCAGGTCAAGAATACCTACCATATCGTTCCATACCTAGTCAGTTGTTGTTTTTTTACTGCTGATATCACCAGACTAATTGAAAATTGTAGATTCCATAAGGACACCTACAACTCAACCCAGAAAAACAAATGATTCCTGAGTGCTGATAATGATTTGCTAATTTTTAATTTCTGGCTCCTAAATTATATAATATTTCACCTACTGAGTTGAAAAATACGAAAACATTCCCATTATTTAAACGAAATATCAAAAAATGGATGTTTAGTAGGAAAAGAAGCATATTCAACGACATAATAAACTTAAAATTCATGAACTGACGAAAAAAAAAAGTTTTTGATCACTATGTTACCTGATTATGACAATCATCCCCTATCTAAAAAAAGACTATGAACCTGAAATGACGACAAAACACCCAGATTATGACATTTTACTCATTGCGAAGAATACTGAAACGTTTCAAGCGTTTATACAGGGTTTTATTGTATAGACATGTATTTTTTTTGTGATTGTATTTCATACCTTATTGATTGTATTTTATACCTTATTTTTATTAATATTACATTGCATTGCTGTTTTATACTAGTATAGGATAATCACGTACAAGCTTTCAAGCTTCTGTGATTTTTTCATGTTTATTTCATTATATTCTCTATTTTCCTTTCTTGATTCTGAAATAAACATTATAATTATTTATTATTATTATTATTATTATTATTTCTTCTCAACTTCGACCCACTAAACTTTTTGAAAAGACCAAAAAATATTGGTTATATTAATGAAGGTCAATAATCAAAAGTAACGTGCGGAACAAATGAAAAAAAGCGGGTACAGAATTCCCACCCCTTATTTGTGAGCTTGGAGAATTGCCGAACCTCTCTTGCTCAGGGATCTTTTTTCAATAGATCAGCTGAACTTTGGAACTCCTTGCCGAGAGAGGTTTCTCCTGAAGCTTACAAACTACAAAAAGGGAATGTTAATTCATATCCCTTCGATTCACGCGGTGTTCTCTGAACATTACAGGGCTTCCCTTTCGTATAAAAATAATAATAATAAGTCATCTGATGAATTTTGTTACTGGTATGTGACAAATGGTTTCTTCCGTTAATACAGTTTCACATTCGAGTTGCTTCTTTGAATGCTGTGAGTATCACTGCATTATCCTATCAGCATACACAAAGTTTCTTTTTCATTATAACCAATTCATTTCGAGTTCAAGTGCATCCAAGTTCCATTAGTTTTAATGAAACAAAAGAATATTGCAGAAATTTCCACATGCAGCAGGGTACTTTTAAAAGTTTACCACTTCAGTGTGATAGTGTGAACGTAAAATGAGTTTTATAAACGATCGACATGAATTCATAGCAAATTTCGTTGAACTAGAGTAGGAAACGATTAGATAAAATGAATAAATTGGTATTCGAATCACCTTGCACGTTCTGAGGTAAAATAACAAGTTAGTATAAAGTCTCCTACTTCCTAGTAAACTTTTCATAGTTGTTTACTGATTTGTTGATTTCTTGTGAGAACAGGACCAATTCGCAAATGTTTCCTAAAGAAAAGATAAAATTGGTCAACTGTTTAATGATGTTCTAACTTTCAGGAACTCCCAAAATTATATTGGTCGACACGGTTTTTATGAGCTTCCTGAAATGTATTCACGTTCAAGATATATATTCGAAACTGTTCCTCCATCTGATGTTGGGAATGTTACGATGTGGCTATAAAAAATGTTGACGAAATGTTTGGTTGTTCTATACTCACCTACGAGGGTAAATGAAGACAAATTGTCATGCGCTATAATCGAAAACTGTAATTTTTTCTGTGGATTGCAAATATTTCAGATTAATTTATAATGTGGTTTCACCGAAACTGACTCCTTCGCCAAAAATTTCGTTCTTTTCGCCAGGTCGCCAGAAAAACAAATCGTTGAATTTTGAAGGTCCTAGTTGGGATATCGGAATGATTTTTCCATATTAT